>VFFE01006584.1:163102-199850 GCA_008921705.1 Burhinus oedicnemus | reverse complement strand
TTTTACCTCAAACCAGGACAACTGGAGCCGAGACACTCTATTTGAATGACACGTTTTGGACAAATTGTTTACCTGTTGAAAAAATGTAAATGAAACAGGCTTTTTTTTGCTGAACTATTTGCTGATTTCATCTAAATATATTCCAGTGAAATATTTTGCCTACATTTAAATTTAGAACTAAAAAAAAAAATGAAATCATGCTAAAATAGGCATTTCATTCAATCCCAAACTGATCAAGGTTATATTCTTCACTTCATCAGCAGAACCTAACTGTCCTTCTCCTTTCGGTCGGTGACACAACACGGGGGAGAGCTGCGAGGCCACGTGTGCTCCCCGGAGCTCAGTGCTGGCGGCTCCCCCAGGCTCTAGAGGTGCAAGCACATGTTCCTGCATGGATCTGTAGAAGTTGCTGCTTTTTAAGGGAAGAGGAACGGCATTAAATTTGTGGGGTCAATTTCCTCTTCTGCAGACCCTTTGAGTTCAGATTCCACCATGGGAGCATCCTTGCAGGGGGGATGCCTGGCCAGGGCTGCTGCTGTGCCCCATCCCACTGGCACCCCCGTGGCAGAGCAGCAGCCGCAAATCCCGATCAGCCGGTGGGAGTTGGCCAGGGAGGCAAAGTGCTAAAGTGAGATTGGAACCATCGGTGTCAATTGGGTTTTTCTGTTGGAGAGATGTAAAGGGCAAAAGGTTTTACCTCTAGGTAATCCCTCAATTTCTTGACTTGCTGAGCAGCAGCGCTGTGGCTGTGTGGCATCTGGCTGATGCCTGCAACAATGATACTTCGGAATAAGGAGTAAAGACCTCAATGAAAACAGGAGGACAGAAGTGAAGGGATTTCCTAATTACAGCGGTCCCTACCAGCCTCTTAGGACTGACTCATTCATCAGTTTCACCATCACATCAATTTTATATATGGCATTGTGGTGGTCAAATAATTCCTTTTATTTTGGAGGAAAAAAGCAGATATTTGTATCGTCACACTGAAATGAAGAAATGTTTATTTCCTAATTGTGCTGAATGCAAGATTGCTGAAAAACTCCAAAGCCGATATGGTAACCACAATAGCGAGTTCACCAGGAGCTACCCAGATAATGTGATTTGTAACAATAAAAGAGGCAAAATGTCTTGTTCCAGAAATAGCTTGTTAAATTCCTGTGTCTGGTAGTTTCAAATACAGCTGTGTTTGCATAGTCTGGTTTGAAATGGCTCTTTGGCAGAGACCGACTGTATTTCTAAATAGACACACAAACTACACTGCAACCTGCCTTTCTGGCAAATATTTGGTTAAATGGATGGTGCTGGGAATGTGCCCTGCTCTGCTGTTGTTGACACTAAGGATTTGGCATCGCAAGTTAGAGGACAAAATAGTTTGATGTTTCCAAAGGGGGGGGGCAGAAAATCCACATGCCTGTCCCTAGTGGTGGCTGCAGGAGAGTTTTATCCCACTGTCGGCCAAAATGGGGATTTTATTCCTGCTGTGTACTTGAATCAGGGTGAAAAACCCACGAGTGTTATTTAACTTGATGCTGCAGACGTTGCTTTATGATGGGACAAATATATATATATATATACATATATATATACAAGCGTTAGATTCAGCCATGCTAACCTGTGTCTATACCGATCATTGCAGGCTTGAGTTATTCAGGCAACTGCTGGCAAGATTCAAGGCTTCATTTATCTCAATATCATAAATCCATCGGAGCTTTTAAAAATCACATGGGACCAGACATGTCACCTCTGCTCTGCCAAGGAGATCACTGCTGGGTTTTGAAAGTAGAGAGGCTGCAGTCGTTCTGGAAAGAGAGATATGGGCAGGCAATGTTCAAGGATTCCCAAGCCATGGATTTGCGTTATGGGAACTGCTTGCAGTTAAATAAATCTGGAGAATTGTGCTAGTGAAGGTGCCCTTAGGAACCAGCCCAAGAGGGAATAAAGTGCAATGGGGAAGCTCCGGCAACCCGGCAATTGCCATCAGAAAGAAAAAGATGGTTGTATCTTTCTTGCAGGCAAACCGGTTTTGGAAGTAGCTGCCCTAGAAATAAAATAGAAAACTTTAACACCACCCGTCAAAGTCTTGCAGGGTGCATTTGCTCTGCGTTCAGCACCTGACTGCTCGTTCACGTGCCCTGCTGGTGGACTGCCTTCCCGGGCTGCCCCAGGGCCGGGCGATGCTGTGCCATGGCAGCCTAGCGCCTGAGGGGCAGGG
This sequence comes from Burhinus oedicnemus, assembly GCA_008921705.1. Taxonomy (NCBI): domain Eukaryota; kingdom Metazoa; phylum Chordata; class Aves; order Charadriiformes; family Burhinidae; genus Burhinus; species Burhinus oedicnemus. Next base: position 197,638 of record VFFE01006584.1, on the reverse strand, counting down.
CTGGTGGAGATCCGAGATCTTTTTGTTTTGTATTTCGTTCTATTTGGAGAACATGTTTGTCTGCCGGCTCCGACACCCAGCCGGGACTCAGCCCAGCCGAGGGCGGCGAGCCTGGGCTGCCGCGCTGCAGGCTGTGCGGTGCCTGCGCTGGTTCAGGGACCCCCTCCCTGGCTGCTCCGTGAATATGCTAGTATTTATATAAAGCAGAAGAACAAGTTCAGGACAGACTGAGACTCATGTTTCCCTTCTCTTTTCATTTTTTCCTAAATTCATAGGCTATGATTAGCACATCCAGGCAGGATGCAGAAGGCTCGCCTCTGGTTGGGTTTCTATCGGACAGCAGATTGATCTGGCATTTCCCACGTTTTTATAGAAATACCTTAGCAGGTGTTGAGTTGTTAAAACTTTATCATGGAAAGCTTCAGTTGCTGTACAGGCACTTTAGGAAAGTGAGAAATGCCTCGGATTTTTGGAAATAAATGTAACTGCCTTTATCCAGCCTCTTATAAGTGGGTATTTGGCTCCTGAATATATATATTATGCTTCAAGATACAGCATTATTTGCAGCGTGTGGTCAGAGCTGTGTGTGTGTTCCTGATGCTGCAGCTGAGTTTCCATAGCTGTGGTGGAAATGGATCTCTAAGAAATGGGACGGGGGCTCTGCTGCTGCGGCTTCTGGGGGCAAAGGGAGAGAGCAGGCGGGCTCCGGGCTCTGCTTGGTTCTTTGCTCAGAAATAAAGCAGTTAAGCGACAAAGGATTTTGACTCTCCTTTGCAAAAAAACATCAAACTTTCTTCCCTCCAATACTGTTCAGTGTTTGTGTGAAAACATAACGACAGTTAAATGAGCTTTGTTAAATCTTTCATAAAACGCGTTAGCTGTGGAGAAGGCAGAGGAGTTAGTCTAGCGGTTTCCCTGCAGGCTTCCTTGCACAGACTCCTACAAATACCGAGGTCTGCAGAGCTATGATTTCTACATGCAGTTGCTCATTTTTGCACACAGAAATTCCTGCGAGTGGCTGTTTTGAGAGTAAAATCTCAAAGATCCTGAATTTTCTTCTATTCCGCCTGAAGTCATTTTTCTCCAATCCAGTTCCTTCTGAAGTCTCTTTTCTCCATTTTTCCAAATGGGGGATTTTTTTTTGTGTAAATGTGACAGTGTTTTTAGAGCCATTGTTTTTTTCATGAAGGATCAGGTAATTATTTCAAAAGGATCCGTACAGAGAAGAAAAGAGGCAGGCTTTTGGAGACAGCTATAAATTTCTTAGATAATCCCATTTCCTGGGTATAAGTGGTTTGATAAACTACCCCTGGCTATGAAACCCTGCGTGAGAGCAATCCAGGTCTGCGTTTTACAGAGATTTTGGAAAAAGCAAAGGCTGTACGTGCTCAAATGCTGATGTAAGTAAGTTAAAGCACAGGTGACTGCCAGCTGCGTTTCCAATGTCAATGATTATCACAGTGCTGCTTGGGTTTGTCTTGTACTAATTAAGTTTTAGCACGCCTCAACTTTATGTTAGGATCTTTTTATTATATTAATATCTATATTCAAATTGAAAAGCCTGGCTAGCAGCCTAGACCGTTCCTTTCACAAAACTTATGTAAATGTCTTGAAAAAAGGATCTTAATTCACATTTATAGAGATAACTGACACAAAACTTCTGTCCTCTCTCTTTTTTCTTATATTCCTAGACACCTATTTTGTCTGGCTTTCAAGTCCCCAATGCAGTGGGTTTTTGCTGCTTAAAATAAAGCAGTTCCTTTGCAGGCCAACAAATGTGCTTCCACATCAGGGAGACAAGTGTTTGGCTTCTGTGCTTCCCTAACCTGTGCTGATGCCCTGAGGAGGTGGGTTGTTTCCGTGCTGGGCCCGGCAGCGCTGGTGTGTTCAATCACTAGACATCTCCTCTGTGACTTATGGCAGTTCAGAATAGCAAACATTATCGCTAACTTCATTTTGTGCAGAATAACTGACGTGGAGCAATGCAGCTTTTTGCGCGCCTCCTTATTTAAGAAGGGTTGTAATTTGTGCAGCATGTATTTGGTGTGGAAAGACAGTTTAATGGAGGTATGTTTTCTCCCATATAAAAATCAAACCGTCCTAATAAACAATGAGTCAAATCACAGGGAGCTTAGGGAGATGCTTCATCTCTCAAATGGTCTTTTCTTCCCGGATAGTTGGGTGCTTTGAGGCAGCAGCTACCTTTCCCTGTCTCTCTCTGACAGTCCGGAGCTCAGTGGACTGTGGGTTTTAACATCTCACAGAGTATTAAAAAAGGAGCATAGAAGTGGCTTGTACAAAAAGAATCATCTCCTCTTCTTTTACCTTTGCCTTTCATGGTTACTATATTTTTAGTATAGCCTGAGGCAGCGATCGGAACGAAGACATCAAACTCGCACTGTGAAACCAGTTCATCCTGCAAGCAGTCTGCCTGTTTGGTGTTTGGAGAGCGATGGAGCAGTGTATGCCGTATACAAGCTCCCTTCAGCCCTTGGTTTGGGTTTAAAACTCAGGATTAAAGCCCTTGGGGCCAAAACGTTCTTGTCCATTCTTTGAACTCAGTAGGGAAAAGATGCTGCTTCAGAGAGAGCTCGGACCCACGTTTCAGCCAGCTCTGTGCAGGCGGTTAAACGTCGCCGTCACAAAATGAGAGAACAAAATCTTGCAGAGTGAGGATGACCAGGATTCTGGTCATTATAATTATCCTGATTAAGGGTCAGAGGTTTTGGCGTCAGGTTCCCTTGGGGCAGGTTTTGGGTACTGCAACGCAAAGGGGCAGTCTCTGTCCCCCCGTTGTCCCACTGTTCGTGGAGCATGTCCCAGGTTGACTGTCCCTTCCTGGCATCTCTGAAGGCTCCAACTGTGACCTGCCATGGGGGCACGCTGGTGCTTCTGGTATTTCCATTTTGCACTGCTATCTTCTGTGACTCGGTATGGAGCTGTGGGCTGCCTCATTCATTCACTAAAGTGGAATTTGAGCCGTCTGGGCTCAATCTGTGTGACCTTACCCCCCTCCTGTTTTCTTGAGCTCATTTTTTTAGTAAAATAGAGTTCTTTCTTCCACCTTGTCATTTTTTAAATCAGTTTTGTACGTGAGTGGTGTGAAAGTGATATGTAAAGTAAAGCCAATAAAAAGAAGACAATGCCACAGGGTCTATTTATAGGGCAGTGCACTTACGGAAGCATACCCGGTTTGCTCAGATTTTTAAGATTTTTGGGGCAGGAACTGTCGCTCTGCATAGGTCTGAATGAGTCCTAAGAGGGTGAGGTCTTTAAGGAGTGGTCACTCTTGCTAAAACAGAGACTCTCACAAGCACTTAGCAGTTGCCAGGGCCATTGAGAGGGATGTAAAATACTTGTGTTTGGGCAACAGCAGCAGCATCTTTCTTAGGAAGAGATTTGAGTGACCAGGGAAAAAAGTGTGAAGTGCAAACATGGAGCCAGGAGGTACCCACCGGGGCATGGCTGGTGAGATCCACAAAGACGACTCTGCTGGGTGATGTTTGCCAGCCTCATCTTCTCTGCCCTGATAAGGGAAGTGAGTCCACGGAGCCGGAGAAACCACCATCCTGGCTTTGCATATTCTGATCTGAAGTTTCACCTGAAATCATGACTGTGTAAATACACATTTGCCAAAAGCACAAGGAAAATTCTCATGGCTGCATACTAAAATAGCAAGATACTTCCTCAAATATAGTTGAATGTTTGATATTGACTCAAACTGGTCTGAACACGCGGTGTACAAGAGTGTTGACACATCAGCCTCCTTGGCAGAAACTCCATGTTATAGTCCAATTTTATATTTGTAAGACTTGATACATGCTATAAAAACTGCACCACATAACGATTTCAATGGGCTGACAGTCAAAAGGAAGCCAAAAACTGAAAAATATCCATTGCAAAGGGAAAAAGCAAGTCGGCTGGCAGAACTGTAGGCAGGAGTTTGCATTGTATCTCCTTCCCCTTCTCTATGCTATGCCTGAATAATTTGCGACAATTATGACAAATTATCTGATCTCTTAGGACTGATTTGCATGCTATGTGGGAACATTGCAAACTGCAAACCACCCAAGGGTGAAGTGCCCCAACAGGTAAGACTCTGAGTTATTCCTTGATTTCTCAGCCTGTAGGTGGTTTTGCTGTACATGTGGATGGGTTTTTCCTCGGTAGCCAAAGCATGCTAGAAATGGAGGGGAGTATTTAAGAAAAGGCTGAGATTCTCAGGTGATATTGTTCCAACAGCTCAGGCTATTTAAAAAAACAGAACAAAAAAACACACAAAAGGAGACTACGATACCTTATAAAACCTCTAATGATAAAACCATGATAAAATCAAGATAAACTTGGTCATGGAAATAATTGTGAAAAATTTCTAGCATTGACCCTGTCAAAGTGCCCTACTGACTAGGAAAAATCCCTTTCAATTTGCTCCTTTGATATCGGAAAATGCGACATTTGTCCATCATTTTCTTTAATTGAACTGAGCTACTACTGACTGAGCAGTTTGAAAGACCTAATGAGAGCTGAACACCATCTGGGATGCCTAAATTGGGGCCAAATTATCAGATGTTGACAAGTGCCAGCATGGCTATTGTTGAAGATGTTTGCCAGGCCCAAAAGTGAACATAATCATTTGGAAAGCTTGTTTGGTTAAAAATTCATTCCTGAATCAGCTGAACCAAAACTTGCCGGTTCAGAGGCAGCGCTGGTGTTTTCTAGCCCAGGTCAGCTGCAGAGTCAGTACGTGGAGCAGAGAGCTGCTCACGGGGGGAGCCTTTACCTCCAGGTAAAATCGAATGAGGGGGAGAGTGACACCTCGTATTGGTAGGTGGGACCACACCTGAGAAGCCTTTATCAACCGCACTGGGAGTTATTTTAAGGGCTCTGAATTACAGTGTTTGGGGGACTGGGCATTTTAGGGACTGTAGTACCTATGCTGGAGGCTGAAGACAGGCTGTCTGCATCTGGCCCGCTGCTGTATTTTGGTTTCTAGAGCTGGTCCGCGATGATGTCAGGGCATCAAGAAGAGAGACAGCTACCTATTACTGCTGTAATCTTCTGTTTAAGACCTGCATGCAGCTTTGAAGCAGAGCCATATGAAGACATCACCATTCTGCTCTCATTCTGGTTTGAAACATCAAGGAAGAAAATTAAATAAGGAGATAGTATGAAAACTGTTTCACAAATTATCCCACAGGTATTATGAAGGTGAAGCGGTGCAGATAAAATACACGGAGCAATTCCAAATCCATTAGCAGCGGATGTGCTTAGAAGCCTCATGCCTATTATGGAAATTTGCAGGCAGCTGTCCATAAATTGATAAAAATGCTTACTCCAAGCAATGCTCACGAAGCTGAGGCTGGAACAGGAACGGGGGGGCTGCGCAAGGCTCTGGCACTGCATTCTCCATAACTACACGCACACAGAAACACAGATGAGGCTGGGAAAATCAGAATTAATGGCAATCCAACATAACAAGGACAAGTCATCATTTACCAAGTGCTTATAGAAGGAATTAGTCTGGTTAATGCAGAAATTAGGTAAAAGGTGGAAAATCATTATGTATAATCACGGGCTCAGTCCGACTCACAGCAAAAGCATTTCAAAGGTACAGCTTTCTTTGCAAGCCTATACTATGGAATAAGGTCTAAACAAATAAAGAAGGACGTGGTGTTATAAATGCAATAACTACCTGGTCATGCAAAAGGGAGAAGGTATACAAACAATTCTATGGGCAATGTTAACTTTAAAGCAACTTGTTTGTAGAAAATTAGGTTCAGGGGCAACAGAGGAGGCTAATAAGATGAATTTTGGAAAGGAGAATAAAAGATTACTGTGGGCAACGCTGTGTGAGGTTTTAAAGCGCAAAACACTCCCTCATGCATGTGACCAAGCGGCTTGGAAGCTTGCCTAGAGGTGGGATTTGTATTATGGACACTGCTGAGAAAATTCTGTATAAACTTGTTTCTGTTGAAGTAAAAAAAGCAAAATAGGCATCTGCTGACATATCAGCATAAAAATGTCACTCACAGGATTTCAGATTCAATTTAAATGAATAAACTTGTTGCGGATTAAATCATAGAATCATAGAATCGTTTAGGTTGAAAAAGACCTTTAAGATCATCTAGTCCAACCATTGACCTTACTTTACCAGGTCTGCCACTAAACCATGTCTCTAAGCACCACATATACACGACTTTTAAACACATCTAGGGATGGTGACTCAACCACCTCCCTGGGCAGCCTGTTCCAATGTTTGATAACTCTTTCCGTGAAAAATTTTTTCCTGATGTCCAGCCTAAACCTCCCCTGGCGCAACTTGAACCTGTTTCCTCTTGTCCTATCGCTAGTTACTTGGGAGAAGAGATCAGCTCCCATCTCACTACAACCTCCTTTCAGGTAGTTGTAGAGAGCAATAAGGTCTCCCCTCAACCTTCTCTTCTCCAGACTAAACAATCCTAATTCCTACAGCTGCTCCTCATAAGACATGTTCTCCAGACCCCTCACCAGCTTTGTTGCCCTTCTCTGGACACGCTCCAGCACCTCAATGTCCCTCCTGTACTGTGGCGCCCAAAACTGAACACAGTACTCAAGCTGTGGCCTCACCAGCGCTGAGTACAGGGGCACGATCACTTCCCTACTCCTGCTGGCCACACGATTCTTGATACAGGCCAAGCTGCCATTGGCCTTCTTGGCTACCTGGGCACACTGCTGGCTCAGGTTCAGCCGACTGTCCACCAGGACACCCAGATCCCTTTCTGCCAGGCAGCTTTCCAGCCACTCCTCCCCAAGCCTGTAGCGTTGCCTGGGGTTGTTGTGACCCAAGTGCAGGACCCAACACTTGGCCTTGTTAAACCTCATGCAGTTGGCTTCAGCCCATCGATCCAGTCTGTCCAGATCTCTCTGCAGAGCCTTCCTACCCTCAAGCAGATCAACACTGCTGCTTAATTTGGTGTCATCTGTAAACTTACTGAGGGTGCACTCAATCCCCTCATCCAGATCATCAATAAAGATATTAAACAAGGCTGGCCCCAAAACTGAGCCCTGAGGAACACCGCTTGAGACCTGCCACCAGCTGGATTTAACGCCATTCACCACAACAGAGCATATCTACATGGGATACAAAGAAGTGCAGTTGCTAAAAAATTTTCTTTTCCCTTTTCTAACACAACACACCTGAGGAAGAAAACAAACTGACTTTATCATGTTTTTAACTATAGTTGTGCAGACACAACTGTTTGAATGATTTATACAGAGGGAAACCAAACCATCTTTGTCTGAGCTGCATGGGAAGCTGTAAGAATGCAAATGAGGAGAAGAAATTTATTTGATTGACATTGGAGAATTCTGGCCATCCAGTCTCTCCATACTGTAAGTAAAAGTGAGAAAGGGATGCATGTGAAGCAAAGACATCCCTTTGTATGATACCTTCAAACCATTGGGAAGTGCTCATGTAACAGCAGTGGGGATCCAGGTACAAGCCTTTGTAAACTACATTTGATTTTAAGGAAAACTAGGTGAAGGACGTGGTTGAAGCTTTGCCTATGGAGCAGAAGGATAAGGTGTCAGTGATCACACTGCAGGGCAGGTCAGTCTGGTGCATACTCACGTATTTTTCAAGCATTTTTCAAGGCCATGTTGGATGGGGTTTTGAGCAACCAGGTCTAGTGGAAGGTGTCCCTGCCCATGGCAGGGGGGGTTGGAACTAGATGATCTTTAGGGTCCCTTCCAACTCTAACCATTCTATGATACTATGATGTCTTTTCTACTTGATGCCAAAATCAAAATTGCAGAGTTCTTGGGTGGTATCAGCTAATATAGTATGGGGAGACTGCATTTGTAACAAGACTACGGTGGTCTGATGTTTTGAGCATGAGGGGAGTATGTGAACAGGAGCTAGTCCCTTCATAGTGTTAATTATTAGATACGTCTTCTTGTTATGCCAGTTAAGTGTAATCTTATTACCACAAGACTGGGAAGGACTATTGAGTCTTTTATTCCACTCTCTTTCCTGGGCCATGGTTGCAAATATTAAACCTCAACATGCCAGGAGAACTCAAGGGGTTCCTCTGGTAGATGTCTACATCTGCATGAGCTCTCTAGAAGTGTGTCAGGTCAGCCAAACTCTCAAAATGCTTTTCTACCTCCATTGACCAAGAGACTCCAGATGAGTAATTCACATGTGAACATCTAGTCTGCAGACATCTGGAGTTAGGAGAGATGAATCTCACCTCTGTCAACCACATTAGGTGGATCCTGACCTAGCAAATCGTGTGACTTGCAACACAACTGCCTTCTCAGAGGAAAGAGGAGAAAAGACAGGAGAAGAAAAATAGGAAATTTGACAGCAGGTTTAAGTTCTTCCTTTTATGTGAGTGTTGACCTGTGTGTGACTCACCTTTTTTGTTAGGTTTGTAGGTAAGAGGGGAAGTGGATTGCTTTAAGATGGAAGTAAGCTGATGAGATAAGTGAAGTGAAATGAAAGACAGCCTGTCTGCAAAAACAACAGTATTCTGGAGACTAATACTGCGTGTGCTTTCAGCAGATTTACAAACATTCCTGTTGTAAAGGCAATCACTTAGTGGGTGGGTTCGAGAGAGAGAAGATACCAGTGTTGTACCTATTACAGCATGGCCTACAGAGATTACAGATCTTTGCCCTGTTTGTTTCCTGGTGCTTAAGCACAGCAAGTCAGGAGGGAAAAAACCTGACCATTTAAGGCTCTCATGTCAGGGAGTCAATGTGCCCAAAGCAGCATCATGACTACATAACACCCATGGACATGGATGCTCAGCGCCCATGACTGCAAGGTGCTGGGCACCTGTGAGCCCACTATAATCACAGGGAGAAGACTTTGCTGAGTAGTCCCACTTGCTCCAGCCCATAGATTTCACACTGCTACAGCCCTTCTCCTTGGCCCTGTTGTAACTCATGCTGGAACTGGTGCTCAGAGTGTCCTGCAGTGGACAAGATGGCTTCATGCTACTGAGATGGGCAAGGTGCCGCGGTGTATGCAGATACATCACCTGCTGTCCCACACAGCTGCCTGTGGATGGAGGAACCAAGTGTCCTGGTGCCCACGTGGCTGCTGCGGGGCTTGGGACAGATGCTGCTGTGGGTGCTGGAGAGTGGGGCCATAGAAGAGGACAGCACTGTGGTGGTCTCTCTGACTGTGGTCTTCTCCCACACCAGCTGCGACTCACATTCTGCAGTTATGTGACAGATGCCTGGTTCTGTCTTTGCTGTGCATTTGGAGATGTCTTCCCCTGTGATCAGGCTCCACTGGTGCTAGTGAAGGGGGCTGGCCTCTCCTAAAACCCTTGTGGTGGTGGAAACTGAAGCTTTTCCCCCTCAGAAAGGTTATAAGGGGAGCAGGAAAGGTTCAGAAAGGACAGCTTTGGTGACTCAAAGGATAGAAAGCAGCTGAGAACAACAGAGTTGTTCTGTGAGTTTCTGAAGATAAAAAGAGATGAGGGAGGGCATGGTAGAGGTCTATAAAACCCAGAATGGCCTGGGGAGGGGGATGGACGTTATGTTCACTGCCTCTTCCAACGCAAGGACTCCAGGCCAACAAATTGCACTAAAAGACAGTGTCAAAACAAAAACAGTTTGCTTTAGGCAAGGTTTAGGCATCAAGTTTAGGCAAGCTATGGAGCAGGTGGCACTGGGGAGCTGTGGTTGTTAGAGGTGCTGGGGTGAAGTGCTTTGCTCTTCCTTCTGTCCCCTCCCAATTCAGCTGCTACAGACCAAGACAATCCAACTCTTGGGAGGCTCAACCCCATTAGCAGAGTTTCTCGGGAGTGTGCCTTACCAGCATTTCCCAGCAGATATTGCTCTTGCCATAACTGCATCTATCTCTGCTAATTCAGAGAAAGGAAGCAGGGCTGCATCCTTACCTCTCTTTCTCTGGAAGGCTTGGACCTCCAGGAGACCTCATGCCCAAGTGCCTTCTGGCACAAACTTCTCCTGGAGAGGGTGGCCCAGGCTTACGCTTTGCCCAGGCTGTGGCAGGGCAGAGATGGGCTGGTATGCTGCAGAGTCCCCACCAGCTTCAATTAGGCAGCATAAGAAGTTACCTGTGTGCCTCAGGGGTTTCCTGCTCAGAAAGCAAAGAGAAAAGGGCCATCAAACTTTTATGACAGGTTATACTTAATTTATATGAGAACTTTTCTTCCATTTCAGTGCATGGAAAACTTCTTTACAGTAGCTGTGCGTGATGTCTATTCCAATCCTTTTACATCAATAACCCTCTTTTCAGGACTGAATTTATTTATTTTATTATTAATTGTGAATTTAAAAAAACCTTGCTTTAAAAACCTACTGTATTTGAGAACCTTGTCCTCTGGGCTCTGAACAGAGTAGTTTTACCCTGAATTTGTTCTGGTATGCCAGCATTACATGGTCCTGTGCTAAGTAGCAACAGCTGAACTAGTTCATCTGTTCAACATTGCAGTTTTGTATCTTAGGCAAAATGCTTCTACGGTGAGAAACTGTGAACAGGTCTTCCCTGTTCATCTTTGCCATTCCACTAAGGATTTTAGAGGCCCTCATGGATCCCAACTATTTGTCTTTTCCAAGCATCAGTGTCCTAATTTTTGTAGCTGTAACTTATCTGGAAACTACTCCATACCTTTTGGTGATCTCAGTCACCCTTCTCTGTCCCCTGCCAGTTTCTACTGCCTTCTTTTGGGAGGACTGCCCACGATATTAGACTGCACAGAATATTAAATACAGGTGTACAGAGTGACATAATGCTCTTTCTCACAAAATACACAAATGATGGTTGCTTGCTCCACAAAAGGGACTCTTAAGACATGACCACTGCATAAATAAAAATATCCTTGTTAATGAAATCCCCAACTGAATTTTCACAATAAACCCCTCCACTTGTCTATCTTTCCCCTGTGTAAGGTAGAGATGTACGAGAACCTCTGCCAGCTTTGCATCTGCCTGGATGGAGCCCTTTTCCTCATTGCCTGTTTTCCCATTTCTGTCCAGCAATGTACGTTACCTGGACCGTGCTTCTCCTTGGCATTTCAATGATCTACAGTACGTTACTCAAACCCTCCCTTGCAAGCATAATGGCATTGTTCAAACTAATAATGATAATCATATAATGAAAGCTAGCCACACCTTTTGGCTACTCTCATCTAAACTCTCTAATGAACTCACCTTGTTGGGGGTTGAGGAAATATTAGTGGGTAAACACTTATGAGTCACAGCATTTCTAAAAGTCATCTGCTGTAGAAGCAGGAAAGTGCCCAGGCTCACGTAATCGCTCAGCCAGAGAGCTCTCTCAGATCAGCATTGCATCGCTGGAGATGGGTTCAGACCTGCTTCTGCTTTTTTCTCCCCCTATGGAAAGACACAACATCTTCCATGTTTAATCATCAGGTAGCTGTTTTGAAAAAAATGTTCATGTGTTGTTCTTGTGTTATTAGTGTCAGTTGATACCAAACCAAATCCCACTGCTGGAGGACAGCAGGAGCTCCACTGTGGATTTCCAATATTATAAAAGTCTATAAAAATACCCTGCTGTTTCTATGACTATGTATTAATCCTAAGATATCGGCAGAGTGAAAGCCTGGTATCGACATACTTGTCCTCTTCCTTTCCTCTGCACAGACAACACACCATCACCGCCATCACTGCTTTTCAGCTCACAGTTAGTATTTTGCAGCCTCCTCTGCCCCCGGGGTGTTCAAGCGGATCAGACAGACCTCATTGAACTCCTGGGTGACCTCCTCCAGGGCACTGAAGTGTCCCTCATTTCACTTTCACTCATTTCACTTCCAAACTTAAGCAAACCAAATCAAATTACTGTCACAGTAATTCTGAGCATGTGTCTCTACACAGAGATGAATGCACTTGAATTTGTTCACTTTAAAAGTTAATTCAGATTAACTCCCCTAGGCCCCCTGTACAGCAAAGCCTTCAGTGGTCTCCCACAGAGCCAGGAGACAGGCATCTTCCAGGGAATTAGAGAAATAAAAACACCTAGGGTGAGATTAATGCCACTTAATCTCATAAAGCCCCTTTCTAGCCCATGCAGGGCAGTGAGGCACATCTCCGCTGGCCTCCCCTGGACAAGGTACGTTAGGAAGCGCCCTGGAGTGGTGAATCGAGGGCAGCTGGACCCTGATGGATGTCTGGCACCTCATGAGATGATTCCCCCTCCTTAAGATGGGTCAGTGTCCTAAATGTGAAGGAAACTACATCAGTTCTGTAATGTAACGATCAGTGGTGGCTATAATATCCACTGAGCTAATTGTACTCCAGAAAAATTACCCAAATAATTATGAAGTGAAAGAGCTTGGCACTGTGAGAGGCAAAGTCCCTTGAATGTGGGAGCCAGACTGACTAAGATTCACCCAGAATAGCTTGGAATGACTTTCCAAAAAATTGAGTTTCCATCTTTTGTTTTATTCAAATCAGTTTTCAGAAATCTGCCCTGCAGCATTGCATACCGAAATCGAGTGGGTCACACTCAATTCCCCTAATCTGCTGCATCACATGCAAAATGGGAACTGTATAAACACAGGCATCTAGTGCCATTAGAGAAGCCGGGGAGCTCAGCCACCCACAAGGGCTGGCAGGTATGGGCACAGGATCCACAGAGCACCCACACATTTCTGGAGCAGGGAAGGGAGGCTAAGCAGGATGTCCTGAAGCATCATAGATGGCACTGATTGCCACTGTTGAGGCAGAATTGCTCCTTTTGCATCCTTATTGCTGAACCTGGGTCCCCTCCTGTCTCCAGTTGATGTGCTGATGAGCACCTACCTAGACGTACATAGAGCCCTTCCTCAGACAGCTGCTAGAACTACTTTATCAAGATAAACTTATCTTTGGGCGAAGGAAGGAAGAAACAACTCTCCTGGTACCTTCATAGGCCTCACAGGGAACCTGTGAGTCTGGAATAAGTACTTAAGATTGTGGTTTCACCAGCATCTGAGCCAACCTGATGGCTCCGTCTTCCCTCCTGACCTTCCTCCTGCTCCCGGCCATTTGACGTCTCTCCCTCCTTTCCTCCTGGCTCCAGGTTCCCTGATTTCTCCTGCAAGACAGTTCCAAATTGTCCACTGGTTTCTGGTGGATTAGTGAGTTAAACTGGCTCAGAGCAGTGTTGCTAAGGTTGGCATAACATAAGCATCAGGAACATGGCTGGGAGCAGAAGAGGTGATTGGTAAAGGGGAGTAAAAGGAGCAGTGAGCTGCTGAATTAGCTCAGGTTGCCTCGTGAAACCCCACCAATGATAAATGTCTAAACTAGATGGTACGAACGTGTCCCTGTGTGTTTTCCTTAGCACCTAGAACATCTGTGCTGACTAGCTAAGTGCTAAAACAGCCATAAAACCTAAAAAAATCAAATGAAAAAAAATCCTAATAAATGTTGAAGCCCTTTATTGCGTCACTCTGACACAACCTGTTTTTAATCAAGATGGAGAGCAGTTTCTGTTTGGAAAGATACAAATTAACCTTCATGATATAAGACATTCCTCTTGCCAATAGATCAGGCTTTTCTTTTCTTCCCCATTTGCTGCTCAGCACAACTCTGGCAACGCTTGAACATTGCAAAGCTGCTGAACTGAGTAGCAAAATGACTGCAAATGCAATGTATGGCATAGCGAGCCAGGTCTCCTCTTCTTGTGCTAATTTTATTAATTGGAGCAGTTTGTTTATCCTCTTGCGTGAATGGCATTTTTTAATACATGAAACTGGTTTACTTTTGCAGAACTGTGCAGCACAGTGAAGATGTGAGAGATGAAATGATCAGCTGGTTAACACCCTCTGTATTCGGTCGGCAGGTTGATGTTCGGTTAGTTTAATTAGGTTGAGCAAGACATTGCCTAAAATATGCCTGTGCTTTGTCCCAAAGTTTACATTGGTATTGCTCCAAGAACTAATGGAAATGTTTCATTTGCTCTATTGCTGTGACAGCGTAGAGCATCATTTGCTGTATGAATAATTTGAAAATATTATACTATGCTTGCAAATGCCCCAGGGAAATAAGGAACTAGAATTATTCCCATATTGCAGCTGCATAAGCTGTAGTTCAGAGATGATGCACGACTTGTGCGGTCACAGTAACATCAACATTGCTAGAGGGAGCCGATTTCATTATCAACCCATGCTGTAAATCCTGATATACCTGCACACACAATTACCAGTATGAGGATATAGGATCATAGGATAGGATCACAGGATAAATGAGGTTGTAAGGGCTGTTGGGAGGTCTTTAGTCAAACCTCCTGCTCCGAGCAGGGTCAGCCATGAGCGCAGACCAGGTTGCTTAGGGCTTTGTCCCACCTGGTATTGAGAACCTGCAAGGACAGAGCCTGTACAGGCTCACTGAGCAGCTTGTTCTAATGCTGGACTGTCCTCATGAAAATATTTTTTTGTATATCTAGGACATATAGGGAGCAGTGTCTCTGAACTCTGGAGGGAACTAAACTCCCAAGCTTTTTCTTGTGCCTACCAACTCCACCAGTCTCTATTATCTTGGCCAAACTCCCACTGATTTCATTGGGATATTTGCACAGTGGGGAGAGTAGTCTGGACTGGCAAGTCTGGACAGGGTCTGTGCATATGCAGAAGGAGCAGAAATTGTATTATTAGTACAGCAAATACCTTATTTGCATGAAGCCCTGTGAAAGGAAATGCATACCCCATTTTGGCGCCCCAGAACATCAGGCTGTTGTGTTTCTGGAGCTGTTTTATGAGCCAAATTATGACTGAGTCATAAGCTGGTTCCACCTGGCCACAGCAGCACAGAGAACCCACTTGTGGCAGAAGGAAAAAAATGTCTTTGTAAAGGACCAATATGAGCCAAAACCACAGAGTTTTGCAAGGCTTCACTAAGCAGCTAACTACACTTGTACACTTCAGTGCTTTGGGAAACCTTATCTAGAATAAGAGTCATGAATATAATTAAGTGTTTAAACAGCCTCACCCTACTCTGGCAGATATCTCAGTGGGTTAATCATAAACACAGGCAGAATCCCCATGGCAGCCAAGGGAAGAGGAGTGATGTGTCTTGCAGGTGCTGGATGAGTTGCTGAAGGCTGTTTTGATATTTTGACACCGGACAACAGGAAAGCATAGGAGATGGAGGGAAAAAAGCCAAGGTAATGTCTCTTCTATTTTTCCTTTTTTTTTGTCAGTGAAAATATAAGACATTCTGTAGTGAGAAAAATGAGGTTTAGAAATACTTAAAGACTTAGAATTTTAACATTAAGGTGCTCGCGTTAGGGTTTCATTTATGTCAGCAAGTTTTGTATTGGTACAGGTTTATCCTTTAAAAGTCTTTCAGGAAAGAGCATTAATTCCACTGAACTGCAAATGGGAGCAGATGAATGTTGTGTCTTTAGGGTTTTCTTTTCCTGTCCACTGTTTTTTAGAAGTGTGGAGTCTTCGGGATTACTCTGGTTCACACTTGGTGTGCATCAACCCAGCAGTGCTAGTAGGAGAACAGAAACGACCCGGGGTGCCCTGGTCCGGGGCTTTGGGGCTCAAATGTATAAGAGCAGTTTCTGTGGCCTCATCAATTAGTCTAACATAACTGGGATCTCTCCCTGGAGTTTTGTGAGTCTGCCTTGAAGAAGTATGTAGAAACAGCGTGCCATGTTTCCTAGGTAGATGCATGTATGCTTGACTTTACCCAGTGAGAACTTTTGATTTCAGTAGGATGCAACTAAGGGCAAAATTTGACACTTAAGTCTTTCAGTGCTTAGGTGCAGCAGCTGGAAACAATCTTATTTTCCTGAAATCAATCCAGTTCATGAGTTCAGGATTAGCTGTAATTTGTGAAGTGCTTGCTTTTTATAAGGAAAGGGTACTGGCTTTTTGCTGAAAGAGAACAGAGGAATGTATGGGTGTTTGTGCCTATGAGTGTATGTGTATGCATATAACCGTGTTTATGTTTCTGTATTTCTATTAAGAGTAAGATTATTTAATTAGGATATCCTGCTTATAGTGCATTTTCTTGTTTCTACCTTCTTTTGCAGCAGAGTTGAATGTGGTACTAGCAAACAAATTTTACCCTGGCTGTAGTAGACAACACCCAGAACTTTTTCAGGGATTTTGCAGAGTCTTTACAGCCTCAGAGATGTGGAACTGAGGTCAAAGTTTGGCCACAGTGCTGAGAGGATTTGCCTGAGAACTTACTGTAAATTAATTTATATAAACTGTAAACAAATGATAGTGGTTAAATAAATTTAATATGTAGTGAAAATTTTTAATTTGCGCCTGCCCTAAATTCTAGGACAACTGCACCAAGGCTTTGTGTGTGAAGAGAAAGCCATGTTTTGTTTCACTAGTTTGCTTCTTTCATTGAAACAGACTAAGAAAATATACCTAAAACTAATTTAGCATTAGCTCTGGTAAGATTTAGAAAAACTTTTCTATTCCTTTTATTGAAATGGATTTGTTCTGCTGAGAGAACTACATGGTTCTGGAGCCCAAGTCATTTACTGTTCTGTGGGTCTGATCCTGCAGGCGACAGAAATCTCCATCAGATGCCTGGGGTGTTGGATTAGTCTCTGCACCAGGGAGTTCCCGGGTTTGGCGCTTTTAAAATTGACTCTAAAAAGTTTGTTAGCTTTGGAAAGTGGTAATGATTTGTTTTTCATGGATTAGATACATCTCATTTCAGTTGATATAGTTGATTTTTAAGAAAGCATAGTCACAACAACGCAAAGTGTTGTAAACAGGCAGTGCTAAAGCACTTGGGAATTTGAATCGTTCGCAGGAAAATGTGAAATAGCGCAATGACACGAATCCAATCTAAAAAATATTAATACCAATTTCTTGTGCATCTTTTGCTTAGATTGCTCTTTCTGACATCAATAGGTTTCTACTCTGAGGATGCTGAAGTATTTGGTATTTCGTTCAGTTCATGGTCTCATTTTCTTATGTACTGCTATTGTAACATCAGAAGTGAACCTAGTTTCTATGAGTAGTAGGGAAATATGGGTAATATCAGAGCTGCCATTCTACTTATCGATTCAGATTTTGTCTCAGATGCAGTTCTAGGATAGCTCTAGAGAAATAAGTAATTGCTTTAGACTTTATATCAGCATACCTTACAGCAGGATTTTATCCACTAAGAATAAATGATGTGACTTCAGCTATTTATTAAGACGTAAATGACCGCTTTTAAAAAAATTACACCCTTATTATAACTGAGACCAGAAATTGTTTTACAATTGAAAACAAAGCACAGCTGTTCCCACTTGTGTATGTCTCTTAGCCACCCCACAGTCTGAACACTTTGAGGCTGCTGGCATGCAGCTCTGCTGCGTGCAGCACTGGAAGGAAACCCCCATGGCCAGGCAGCTTTGGGCTGAGGCAGACACCGGGACCTTGTCAGAAAACCCACACAATATGCAGCAAAGAAGGAGCCGGGCCTCCCCTTGGCAAGTTCTGGGCAGCTGCCAGAAGCATCTGGCTGTGCTGACACTGTCACTGCTTTGGAGAAGGGTTTGGGTTTCTCTGTAAGCACTCAGGGAACTGTGATCCCTCATTTTTCTGCCCCATGCTATGGATTATCATCTGCACCACTACTGAGGGAAAGGCAGGGGGAAAATCCCCTCGTGAACTCCCTGGGGAGCATTTTACTCTGGTCTGCCCGGTGCCTAATGGCACAATCTTGTCCTTGCGTATAAGCATGAAGTGAACATCTGCCGGGCCTCTGGGACGCTGGTGTGTTTAGCTGGTCATGGTGGCGTTTGGCATCCTGGGGCTCCGTTGCTCAGTGCTGTAGGTTGACCTCTCCTGACTTGGTTGCCTATGTCCAAGCATGGGATTTGGATGTGTCAGTGCCTGTAGTTTGGCTCAAGCCAGCACAGCTCCTGTGTGTAAAAGTCCTGGCACATGAAAAACTTGATAGTTCAGATTTAGAGCTCTGAATATTGGGCTGTCGCTCAACATATGCTTAATTCATAGCAAGCCATGAGCTGTGGATGCAAGTTTTGCTTGCAGGGAAAGGCAGAATCCAGCCTGAGTGTTGTATGACCTGTGTGTGTAGAAGCAGCTCCTGGTGTTAAGTCTGTAAACACAGTGGGAAACCTCCTGCTGCTGGTTTTGCACCTAGATAAAGTGTGGTGGCTTATGATGCCCAGAAAGTGTTCTCCACTGAGAAACAAACAAACAAAAAAATCAGTGATACTCTGAAGCGTTTTGAGCATGTACCTCCAGAACACTTTTTACCTCAAGGATGCACAAAATGCAGCCTTATTCCTCTTTCCTCTTTACGTGCCTTGAATTCTTTTTTCTGGCATTTTCATGGGTCAGGGTGGTGTACAGACACTGGAGAGCTAGCCTGTGCCTCCAGCAGGTGACCTGGGAAGTCTGGGGCAGCAAGGTCCTGGTTTCATTCTCTGCAGGTGGAGAAAGCTGCACTGGGAAAAAGGGATCTCCTCCAGTCCCCTTTTCCCTGGGGAATGTAGGAAATCATCTGTGATCTGCTGTGAGAGCCAACCACTTGCTGCACACCCAGTGGCAGTGAAGCACTGGGACATCCCCTGAAAAAGGTGAAACTGCTGCTCTTTGAATCAAGTCATTCCTCGTCTTCCTGACTCCTTATTACTTCTTTATTGCTAATTTCTTTTCCATGTTATTGCCTTTTTATTGTTTATTACAGAGCTACTATAAAAGCTCTGGGAGGTTGACATTCAAGTCTTGCTCCTAAAGCTGCTACTGGTGTCACTGAATAACTTCACTGCATGGATAGAAAAGGTGACTGATGGTGAGGTCTTTCTTTGGATGGGACTTGGAAAACATGCATTGACTCCTGCGTGTAACACCAGCCTTGGGTCCTGCCTGCAATGCACACGTGCTGCTCACACCTCAGGGAAGTTTTGCTGAATTGGTTCTGATGCAGCTTTTCCCCCCTTCCTGTTGTATTTTATGTTATTTGTATCAATGTTTACTTCTGCCTTAAACTCTTTATTGCAAGCCCATCAAATAAATAGGTTCAATGGGGGCCAGACCTGTAGGCATCTCCATTCCCGCAGAAAGCTTGCTACTCACAGGACACAACTCAGCCCTTTTGATCCTCAAAGGATGCCCGTAATGACCTGACAGGGGTTCGAAGAGGCACCACCAGGTGGCATTTGAGGACCAAAGCACTGGTGGCACAGACAGGCTTTGCAATGTCGCTTACTCCTCCATGAGGACAGGGTGATGGATAATCTCACTTTGGAGTGGGGAGATTTGTGGACTCCAACCATGAGCAGGCAAGAACTCACACCGCTGTCTCCCCTTCACCAACCCAGAGAAAAGCGGACATCAAGTTACTTGTGTAGAGGCCTGAGGTAGAGCTAAACTGATCATGTTCATAAGAAGATGAGCTGTGCTCCATGTGGGCGTCCAGTGCAATGGCAGGGAAACTCCTACATTTGGACTTCTCAAGTGAAATCCCCCGAATTTTACAAAAGCATCTTTTTTTTTGCCTCAAAACACTCTACACCATCTCTCTGTATTTGAAATCTCTCTCTGTCTCATTAAGAAAGTTTGATATATCTTTTTTTGTTGTTTTTACACCCTCTTGCTCAGGCTTGCCACATAAGGGTGGCATTAATCTGGACAAATGTAGATGTCTCAAGTGTCTAGACTCCCTTCCCAGTTGATGGGGAGAAATGAGCACTTCTGGTGCCTGATTCATTTGGATGCATTTTTGATGTCTACTTGATATGGATTAACTGGGATGACTGGTTGGGATGTAGCAGCCTACCTTTAGATGTCTGAAGTTAGGCAAGATAAATCTGTCTCTAGTGTCTAGATGTGTGGCCACAGATCATGCTTAAATAAACACCATACTGTGACTTTAATGGGGTATTTATGTCTTTTTCCTTTCATGCTTTCTGGTGGAATTGTTGGCCAGGTGGCTGAGCTGGATCCATCTGGTGTAAGTGGAGAAACTGTCAAGAGGGACAGCCAACTAAGCATCTGTCCTAAATT
This sequence comes from Burhinus oedicnemus, assembly GCA_008921705.1. Lineage (NCBI taxonomy): Eukaryota > Metazoa > Chordata > Aves > Charadriiformes > Burhinidae > Burhinus > Burhinus oedicnemus. The sequence goes on along the minus strand of VFFE01006584.1, from coordinate 177,677 downwards.
TCTTTTTCAATGTTGATCCATATTTCCTATTTCATGTATGTGTAAATCACTCTGGAAATCTTGTTTCCTGGGATTTTTTTCTTTTTTATGCTGTACCTTCGCAAATGTCAAAATTGAAGTGTATTTTTTCTGTTAGCTCTTTACTCTTGCTGCCTTCTGAGGAGGTGAGGTGGATTTTCTGGGCGTTTTATAAGATTTCTGAAATACACAATCGTTTCAGTGTCAGTGGATAACAAACCTTTTTGTTTCTGGCTGTGCAGGCTGGAGCCATGTACAAAGCCTGGAAGAACCATTTTTCAACCTGCACATGCAGACCGAGGCTGAGACATGAATGCTCTGCCTGATCAGCAGTAACTCTGGCCTTCTATACTCTTAGAAAATAGGAGATAATTTGATTTAATTTAGCCTGCAACAACGGACATTTATGTTAGGTGAAATTACTTGGTTTTTCCTGCAGTTAGTGGTCTATACTGATACAAGGCAACTCAGTTGTGTCTGAACCCTGTTCTCATCGGCTGTGTCTCTTCCAAGCTGTAGCTCAGGGCTTTGGCTAATTCTAAAATGATGGGTTTAGCCATCACTGTCAGAAATGCTGCCCTGGTAGAAGCGGCCAAAAAAGGCATGTCCCTTACAATGGACTCCACAGATGGAAAACTACCAGGCTTTGGTGTGTCCCTGCTGAAGGCAAAGTGGTCCAAAAGTCTGCTGTGCATTGTGGCTTCCTCCAAGACAGAGATGCTGTAGGATGGTCTCTCCACTGTGAGCAAATGGCTGTATTGCCTCTCCCAAAGTGTCTCTTATTGCTCCAGCTAAAGTTCGTTTGTACTGGGGATTTATCAGTAGCAGGGAATTACAGAAGATAAAAAAAGAGACTTGCTATAACGCACTGCTTGTCACAAAAATAAGTAATCCTTTCTGAAGCTAAGATCAGCTTTCACTTCTCACTTTTTTTCACATGCTTTAACTATGTCTGAAATAATCCTGCCTTTTGGGCAAGCAGATAGGAACTACGAGCTATGGCTTGTAGCCTAGCCTCTGTAGGACCATTAACTTCTCTGTTCCTTGATTTTGCCATCTTTAAAAATGAGTCTATGCTTGTCCTTGCAAAGCTCTCTGAAATCCTCAGAAGAAAGCATTCTAGTTATTATCAGATAGATATTTCTGCTGCTTTAATGAGGAATAAATTTAAAATAAAACAAAAAGTGTCTTCTGAAAAGGGCTTATCACAGTAGAAAGGCAATAGGAGGCTGGGTGGGATTATTCTGATTAACTTTAGGTATTATATAGGATCCAGGCTGCTTGTTGCCATTGAGGGAAGTATTCCTCCTGAAAACAATTCACGTAATACCAGATAAGCCTTTGCTGTTAAATGCTGTCTGGAAGAGCTTGTCTGTCTCCACTGAATCTTGCCTGCTAATAGACAGTGGGACTCTCCCTTCCTCGACCCTAACAATGGTGAACATAGTGGGTGACTTTATTCAAGTTTGGAGCAATAGTCCTATCCATTACAGCTCAGTAGCTCTGTTGGGGACAGCAGCACAAGGAAAAGTGAATCAATTGGGAAGAAGTGTTTTTCAAGCAGTGGATATGGAAAATGACTTCAGTCATGTATTGCTTTCCTCCTTCAGTAATATGAATAACCTCAGCAAGTTTGCAGAAGACAATAAGCTGAGTGGTGCAGTTGATTCACTAGAGGGATGGGATGCCATTCAGAAGGACCATCAGGCTTGAGGAATGGGCCCGTGCGAACCTCATGGAGTTCAGCAAGGCCATGTGCAAGGTCCTGCACCTGGGTTGGGGTAATCCCCAATATTGGTACAGAATGAATGCATTGAGAGCAGCCCTGTGGAGAAAGACTTAGGGATACTGGTAGGTGAAAAATTGGACATGAGTTGGTAATGCACGCTTGCAGCCCAGAAAGCCAACCGTATCCTGGGCTGGATCAAAAGAAGTGTGGCCAGCAGGTGAGTCTTCCCCTCCACTGTGCTCTCGTGAGACCCCACCTGGAGTCCCCTGCCACCACTGCATCCAGCTCTGGGGTCCCCAGCACAAGAAAGATGTGGACCTGTTGGAGCAGGTCCAGAGTAAGGTCACAAGAATGATCAGTGGGCTGGAACATGTCTCCTATGAAGAAAGGCTGAGAGAGTTGGGGTTGTTCAGCCTGGAGAAGAGAAAGCTCCAGGGAGACTGTTTTGTGGCCTTTCGATATATAAAGGAGGCTTATAAGAAAGACAGAGAAGACTTTTTACCAGGGCCTGTAGTGACAGGGCAAGGGGCAATGTTTTTAAACTGAAAAAGATTGGACACAAGGAAGAAATTTTTTATGATGAGGGTGGTGAGACACTGGAACAAGTTGTCCAGAGAAGTTGTGGAGGCCCCATCCCTGGAAGTGTTCAAGGTCAGGTTGGATGGGGCTTTGAGCAACCTGATCTAGTGGAAGGTGTCCCTGCCCATGGCAGAGGGGTTGGGCTAGATGATTTTCAAAGGTCCCTTCCAACCCAAACCAATCTATGATTCTGTGATTCTATGAATAAAAGATTAATTATTTCCCTGTATGTTTATACAGAAGGGGGCATATTAGTTATTCCCCCAACAATCTTTCTTCATATAATAATCTGTATCTTATTTCATGTTTGTTTGCTTTTCTTCTTTTTTAAGTAGTTCCAGTAAAATATGAATGAAATTTGAAGCACAAGGTTTGCAGATCTGATCCTACACAAGGAGATTCATTGCAAATTTTTATTTGGAGACAAGCTCCTTGCTAGACTACGCAGATAGCTATTTTTGACCAGCCATTTCCATCTCTGATACTAACAATACTTGTGGCAATTGCAGGGGCTTGGCTACTTCCAAACACCTTGAGAAATACTGAAGTAGCTGAAAGTGCTGAGTTCAACCAAATGTGCTTATTGTTGACAAAGTGTGAATCATACCCCAGAACAGCAAACTCCTTTGAGTTGCACCCTGTGAAGGCAGGATGCTCTCAGGGACAATGATGAGAAGCAAATATTGAGACATAAAGATGTTTATTTTAGGCACTAGTAGTGCTCTAGTAATTTTATACAGCCTTCGTTTGAACAGCTTCCCTCCAACTCCAGTAAAATAAAGGAGCCATATTGACGAATGATGTTATATTGATGGCTGTGATAGAAGTGGAGAGAGGACATCTGCAAGTTACAGATGACTTTGAATGAAAGGGTGATCTTGTGGAAAATCCGGGCTGGTTGCACACTTAGTTTTTATAAGTTTGGATTTTCTGGTAACAAATAGAAACTGAATTGCTGCAATACCAGCAGAGACTGATTTCCCATCCAGTTTAAAGGGGTTTGGCAGCATCAGCATGAAGCACGTGTACTTGTGGCTGACCATTGCTACCTCCCTGATCAGCACCTCCAGCAGGTCACCTGGCACTGAGCGGCAGCAGCCCCATGGCCTGCTTGGAGCCCTTGGAAGCTCCCTGGGATTTGGCTTGGGCAATAACATAATGCTCTACAAAGCTTGTTCAAGGTGATATTATTTATTTTTTTCTCTCTCTCGTGGTTAGTTCAGGACAGGAAAAGGAAGGTGTTTATTTGACCTGGCAGGGTACAAGTTATCCAGAGTGAAAATCAAATCACCCTGCAATGATTGCTGTCTGAACTTGAACACAAGTACTGTACCAGCTATTGCATAAAATGCTCAGTTTAAACTCAATTTCTATAGAAAAGCTAAAGGCAGCATCTGCTCTTCTGGCTTTCAAAAGATATGTCTGTTATGAAGATAATCCTCCAGAAGCATACTAAAGATTAATTTGAAAGTTTTGCAGAACAGAAGGTTATTCTGGAATATATGACTGCTAAGCTCTAGCATTTCACAGCCCCACTGAGATGGAAATAAATGAATTTTTAGCACTGTAAGAGAAGTGGGATATTCATCCTGTTTCAGGCAATGTCAGAAACACCTGCTACTAGCCTCTTCACCTAGGAGCATCTTTTACATTGGTCAACAACTGTCTTGTTACTTATTCAGACTGGGACTGAAATAGGCACAATAAGAACAGATTTATGATGGAAGGATAGATTTAAAAAGGAAAGAGATCCAGTTTTGGTGATGTAGGGTCACAGGGACACAGGAAGTGAAAAAGTGTTGTCAGCACATGGGCAATGCAAAAATCATTACTTTAGTCTCACACATATACAGCTGTAAATAGACAACTATATTATGTACTCAGGAATTGACAGTAGCTTGTGGTAAAACTCTGGGAGGGCAACCTACATCCCTTGTCCTCCACACCTGCCCATCAGGGTCCTTGCATGTGCCTGACAGATCTGTTGCTGTTGGATCTCTGTACTTGTCATGGAGTTGGTGAGGTGAGCTACAACCTTTCTGAGGCTAGAATAAAAAATAAAAAGGCTGTCTGCCAGGTAGAGTGGCTTCTGAGCTGCTTTGTGCTCAGACACCTTTTTGTTTATTAAAGCCAACCTGCTTGGCCTCCTGAACAGCCTTTAAACTTCATGTCTACTTGGTAGAGAATCTCACTGTGTATGTGGTGAGCTCAGATGTCGAGCACTTCCCACAGCAAACAGTCTGGTTTTGTTCCTATGCCAGAAAGGATTCATTTGGGATTAATAATTCCCTGCTGAACAGCCAACAGTTATGTTCCAGTGCAAACAACACGCTGATAAAACAAAAGCATCTTTGCAAATGTCACTGCTTAATTGGCATTCACAGAATATTTTACATCATCACTGGAGAGTGATGATCCGGTTGGCAGTTTGGGGGTCATATTGGTAGCTGTAGTTTTGGGCCATGAGTCCTGACAGCTGGATGCAGGACCCTGCACTGAGCAGAAGGCAGAGCCTCTGTTCCCCATAAAAGCAGGGGAGAGCTCACAGATCTGTCTTTGGGACCAACAGGGTTTGGTAAAAATTAGGGCAGCCCTGCGGATGTTTCATATCCACAGGCCAGGCAGCCTTCATTGACTGGGAATGTGTGTGGGGGGAAGGGAGGGAGAGGAGTTAAACCCTGTGGCTTAATTTGTACCTTGACAACAGTCTAAATTCTGGCTTGAGGTTAATCCTACAACCTTGTCCAAACCTCACATCTTACTGTGCACTAAGTCCACCCGGATGGGACTTATCAGTCCTCTCCTCTTCTAGCTCCACGGTAATTTGCTGACAAATCTTGCCAACAGTCTTCGGAAAGTTGAAAATTAAGTGTGTTTGGAGTACTGTAAAATAACAAGCCCCTTGGGGAGAAGTAGGATGCAAAGCTGAGCTGCAAAACACTGGCTTGTATGCTGAGACCTGGCACTGACTTGAAGGGTTGAACCACTGCCTGTGAGAAATGGATACTTGTCCGCCTGACTTCACGGGAACAAAGCTTGGTCAGGAACGGTTCCTGTCCAGGATGGAGACCCAGGATTGTTTTTATACCCACAGGTCACCAAGTGAGGTACCAGCACTGACTATAGGCTGCTTATAGACCTCTCCCGCCTGACCTGGCAATGAGACTTCTCTCTGCCTGGCTGGCTGAGCGGCTTTCTTTTGCAGACCAGCACAGACCCAAGGCTGCCACTGATGCTTCCTCACTTCTGTAGATACAGTAGGTTTGTGTGACATCGCAAAAACAGAACCAAACAGAACCAAGCCACTTCGCGCTGCCTGAGCCACGCTGCAGCACCCGTGGTACAAGCAGGTAGGTGGGAGGGGAAGCAGGGGTGCAGAGACCTGCCAGCGGCTGCTCCCCGGCCTGGAGGCAAAGCTGGGATTAGCATTCAGGGCTCCCAAGTACCATCCCCTCTGCACTTCAGTATGTTTTTCTCTTCCTAAACTAAAAAATTCTAGTAAATTAAGTGCAAAAAGGTTGAGTTAGAGATGATATCACAAAGCTGAGGTCCCCCTAGGTAGGCGCTGAATGAAATTCCTCACTTCCACAACACATTTTTTTTATTTTTCAAATTTGAAATTTTTTCCCTTACACCAAATCATCCACCCGTTCAATATTCAACAAGAAGCACACTCGCTGAAGATGACCCAACAGCATTGCCCTGCACCAGCCAGGACTCGCAGCAGCTGGCAGGTTCTGGCTCTCCATCCCTGGCTGACCACCCTGCAACAGGCTCACCAGTCCTGCAGGAGGCACTGGGAAAATGCTGCTACAGTTCTGTATGGATGCTTCCGTATATGCACTTCTCTTGGCCCATGATCAGCTCTGCAGCATCACTTATAAAAGTCAAATCCTGCTTTTTATACTAGGCTCTATCAAATGTCTTTATTTGTTTTCAGCTGGATCATTAGCTAGATACCTCTGCATAGTTTTTAACACATGGATTCTTCCCTTAAAAATTACAGTAATCTCATTTCTAGAGCCACCCAGTCACCAAGATAACACACCAGTTTATACCTGCTGAGGACATGGCCTATTTAAGCTCTCGTTTTTTCTAACCAATTATCACTTTCTCTCAAATAAGGTTGTTCCAATGCTTTGAGGACTCCCCAAGAGCAGATGATTTGTGGTTCATGTTCTCTGACATACCACAAAATGAATTAACTCCTGTTTATAGCTGCTTGCATTTGGCAGCAACGTGCCCAGTTTGGGACCATTTAGAATCATAGAATGGTTTGGGTTGGAAGGGACCTTTAAAGGCCATCTAGTCCAATCCCCCTTCAATGAGCAGGGACATCTTCCACTAGATCAGGTTGCTCAGAGCCCCATCCAACCTGACCTTGAATGTTTCCAGGGATGGGGCATCTACCACCTCTCTGGGCAACCTGTGCCAGTGGCTCAGTCCAGATCCCACAGAGCAAAAGGCACTGGGTGCCTAAGGGTTTCAAAGGGGATTGAGAACAAGATTCTGTACCCATTAGAGAAGCCCAGAACAAAGCATGTGGATTGCTAAGTGCCGATGTTAGTTGTGAGGAACCATTTTGTTCAGGCCTTGGATGCACTTGCCCATCTCTATAAACACTGTGGTTTCAATCAGAGCGCTTCTCAAACAACACTTAAGTCTCCTGATGATCTTCCCATGGGACAGGTAAATGTTTTACATCCATTAACTGAACAGACCACCCAAAACTGTGGAAGTTTATGGATGTGGCAGGAGTGAGGCTGGAAATAGACTCTTGACTTCTTATCCCTTCCCTTTCACTGGAGATCTGGCTTAGCCTAGGACAGGTCTATTTTTTTTTATGAGAGAAGAGGGGCTGAGTCACTTTTTTAACATATTGACTATTGAAAACCTCCCCTTGTGTAAGCTTTCTATTTCTTTACACTCCTAAATGTCCTGTGACTTGGTGCTGGGCAGAGCCCCCACCTCGGTTTATCAGGCAGCTCAGAGAAACACCCCCTTTGTAAATACAAGGGTGTTCTCTGTTCAGCCTCAGGTTCATAAAATGAAACCCCAGCCCCTTCCGTTCAGCCGTTCCTGTGGCACAGAGCAGTTCATGGGGCAGAGGGATTGCTGCCCTGTGCTGCCTTGCACAGCCAGCGCGAAGGCACCGGTGCTGTGGCCGGCGGGTGATGTTCACAGCCCGGCCTGGGGGTGTTTCTGCTGGACAGTAATGGGAGATGCAAAGCCCAGCTGACCTCTCAGCACGGTGGGAAAAAATGAGTTCAACAAATATTACTGGGGGTGGATTTATTAGGGGAGGGGAGAAAAGAGGCAAGGCTCAGGGAAACATGGCCCCCCAGACAGGGGTTTCTGATGTGTTTTGTGATCTGTGATGGACGGGGTGGTGAAGGAAGGGTGCCCACGGGGCTGTTTGCTGCTGCTTTCCTATGTTAACGCCACAGCTAGAACCAGCCCCCTTTATTTTACACCGATTTCAATAGGATGCTGTCAACAACCTGCTGAAGAAAGTTTCAGTTTTGGCTACCACCTCCCTGAAGCCTGTTATCCCAGGCCTGGACACCGCATCCCTCAGGGGGCATTTACTGTGTGCCACAGCAATAGCCAGAATTATTCTGGTGACGTTTTTCACTGCCCTTGATACGGTGGCAGTTAGAGGCCAGGACTCCACTGTGTTTGGGCCAGGATATGTGCACAGAGGCAGCCTCTGTCCCAAAGAGCTATTAGTTTCACTAGTGAAGACAGGCAAAGGGTGAGGGGAAAGGAATTATCAGTACAGTGGTCATACAGGTAGGAAACATTGCATAGATTGATTTCAGTAATTCAGCCTGTATCTTCTCTGTAGCAGCCATGACTTTTTTCGTGATTAATAATAAAAGGAAGGGGTGGTTCCTGGGACAAGACTCTCCGCTGCACCACGTGCTCTGCAAACATGGGTTTATTTCAGTGTATACGTAGGAAAATATGTGGAGTTTGCTCCATAGATGTTGCATGGCAGCTCTAGAAACTTAAACTTTGGGAAACATGAGCAGAAAAGTTGCAGCTGGAAGCATAACGCTGTGGTCCTTCCTGGCAATGAGAACAGCAGATACCATCCTCGCAGCCTTTCCTTATTGTTCCTACACTTAGTTATAAAACAGTCAGTGGGACTTCTCCTCCATGCCAACACTTGCCAGCCTGGAGGCACAGGGACCGCGGAGCAGCATACATATTTACATCCAGGTCTTTCAGCATTAAACCTCCTCTTTAAAAAACCCTGTAGGCAGCTCAAGGCAGGCATCCCATATAGCCTGGGAGCTGATTTACACCTCTTTGTACGTTGAACCTTGACTTAAAGTTCATAAGTCTGAAAATATTTTAAATGTTCAATCAAAATTAAACTCTTCTTTCTCCTTCTTCCCAACAAAGCATCTCCTCTTTAGACCCTTTAAGCAAGAGCTGGTTTTATTACCATCTCAAAAAGAGAAAAAAAAAAAAGGAAGATTAAAAAAAGAAAAAAAAAGAGGAAAAGAAAAAAGTCCTGATTAGGACAGAGCAGCTGCTAAAAGGTCACCTCAGCTTTTGCTACTCAAGTACTAATTGGGTGCTCAGTGTAGAGCCACTGTTTCCAGCTGAGGAGAGGAGATGCTTGTGGGCTTGTTTCAGGTCTGATGGGAAGATTTGTGCACTTAGAAAAGAAACTGTTTGGGACCCAGATGGTGCAAGTGGCTCGCAGCCTGGCAGGGAGGCTCCCAGCCTTCGCAAGGAGAGCTTGGTTGCCTGCCAGGATGCTGGTGAGCAAAACTGATCAGCCACCGGTGGGCACTCAGGGTGCGCAGGACCCTCTCTGTGGCAGCCTTTTTGCTGCAGAGATGCCAGTTCAGTTTATTCAGTTCCAAACTTTAGGGCAAGGTAGTGAAACTGTTCTGTACTGGTAACGATCATTTCTGAATTCAGCCCTGCAGCAGAGACATGGCTGGAAGTCATGCAATGAAAAGTTTGTTGTTGTCTTTTTTTTTTTTTCTTTTTTTTTAATGTTACTGGGCTGTGAGCAACCTTCCACTGAGAGGGCTCGCTGGCTGCTCATGGTGTTTAGGATTTCATCTAGAAACAGGGTGCTTTAAAACCTGGCTTTGGTGAATGTGCTTTAAAGTGGCAGTGTTGTGTGACTTGTCCCAAGGGACCCCACTGTTCTGCTGTCAGCCAAGTCTGGCTGGCCTCGATGTGCTATTATACACTATTATACACGTTGCTATACCCTTCCTTAGTGTAGCTCATGCTTTTCACTGAAGAAGTTATGAAGACTTTTAAGGGAATTAGAAAGCTAAAGCAACAGTAACTGCCTGGGGCATAGGCACATCACCACCCAAACCTAAGACGTGCTGCTGGTGATTTCTTTTATTGTGATTATGATATCTTGTTTGTGTTAAAAAGAAAAGGCAGATGAGAGAAAGTAAGAAAAGAAATTGAAGAAAAGCACAACCATAAAAAAAACAGAATGAGAAGTTGGGGCTGTGAACTTCAGAAGGGTGAATGGGAAAAAAAAAAAAAGGCAATTCATTTTCTGCTCCACAGGAGAGAAAGGGATTTGACACATGCTTTTTAAAGATATAGGATTGTATGAGATATCTGATTTAATTACCATTTTTCCTCCAGCAGAGCTTTGCCAAACCATTCAGGTCAAACGAGAGTATGATTGGCAGGGCAGCTTCTGGACATCTAGGCTGGGAGCTTGTACCTTGTTGAACCAAGGCAGAGCAAATAAGCCTGACCTGCAGAGGCAGCCATCCCAAAAGTCACCCAGCAGAAATGAAAGGGTGCAGAATTTTGAACCTGGCTGATCTCTTGGGTTAAGGTGCCTAATGTCACTTCATGTCTCTGCTGCATTTCTCACTCCAGTAAAACCGCTGGTGCCTCACATGCTATGGGTATTTCATCACAGCAGGGAGCTTGATTATCTACGAATGAATCACCCCGCTCTGCTGGGGTTCAAATACTTAATTCCAAAGATGTCCTCAAAGAGATGTTCAGCCTCATGGTAATAGACTGTCTTCTCTATAGGTCAATTCCCATCAGACAAGGTTAAGAACAATGTGAAAGCGGTCTTGTGGGAAGTGCAGAACAAAACAGGTCTTGTGCCTCTGTAACCTGTTCTCAGCAAGGACTGGAGTATGTCCAGGAGGAAATGTCAAGGAAGAAGATGTACATTCAAGATTGGAGGCAAGAGCTGTGAATAATGTAAAAGTTTACTAACTAAAAATAACACATGTTAAGCCTTTTAATTGGGGAGATGGAGGAGTAGAAGGGGGAACCACAATCCAGAGCCCTGTATGTTGGGCTGCAATAGGGAGAAGTCAGGCAAGTTATGGATGGACAGTGACAAAATAGAGAAAAAGAAATAATGTTCTTATTCATGTATTTATGCCAAGTTATTATTTAATACTTAAAGTAGGCCTATTTTTCCCAAGAGTGGTTGCTCAGTCTGCCTGAAATCTAACCCTTCTCAGGGTGTCTTGGTGGGCGTGAAAATGTTGGTGTCCTTTTAGCTCGGAGCTGTTGCTCAAGGGCAGCGTGTGGCTCACTAGCTTCCTTCCGCAGGTCTCTGCAGAGCAAGAGGAGTTAATGTTTGCACAGGGATAAGTCTTTGTTCTTGTTCAGTGTTTACCAACTTGACTAACCAGGCACCACATTTGCTACCAGCAAGTAGCAAATTTCAATGCAGACTTAAATGCAAATATGAGCCTGGAGAGTCTGTTGACGATGTAAACAGTAGCGACTGGAAGAAAGACAGCAGGATGGAGCCCTAGGCAGTGGCACCTCAGGCCCACAGGTATGTCTAATAACCTCAGGGAATTCTTCCAAGATTTGAGTTAAATTCAGCTAATTATATTTAAAGGCTTTTTCTTGAAGGAAAAGAAAATAAACAATTCCTGTAAGGTTTGTTTAACTGCTCCTAGCAGACATGATTATTATTGCTGGTATGTATCTATTCCATACTGTCTTTTGCTTTCTTGAATCACATCTACCTGCACAAAGTCAAGGAAGACTTTCTGAGACCAGCAGGTGATGGCTCAAGCTCCCTGTGGAGGGAAGAAAGGACCCTAAGAAGTGCAGGAGAAAAGAACCCCCTGTGTGTAATAATGGCATTCTTTATTTTGTAGGCATATGTTAGTATTTAGTAGATCTGTTACCCAGCTCTTGTGCATTGACATAAGACAAGTCATTGAAAATGACCACTAATTTGCACCTGTTCAGGATGTGGCTTCTTTGCTGTCATGACTCATGGTGTATAAGGATGCTAAATGTGCCAATAAAAAGTAATTGCTTTTCTGCAGAAGGGACAGGATTTGAAAGAACCAAGCTGTATGTGCCTGGGTAAATGGCCAGTGTTTGCAGAGGTCCTGTGTTGTGGCAGCGCTCTCTCTGAGGCCTTCTCAGAGCTTTGGAGTTTAAGATCATTTGTGGCAGAACTGTGTGCAATTCAAAAGTTCAAATTATAGGTTGTTCAGAGTGTGTGTATATCTGGTATTTCTTCTTCCAGATCATCTTTTAGTCATTCTGTATATAACAGCATCTAGGGAAATAATATTTTTTAAACTAAAATGTTAAGACATGGAACCAACTGGGTCAAACTGTAAGGTCCCCTTCACCCCAGTTTCTGCGTCCCAAAAGGGGCCAAGGGTAGATACTTGGGGAAAAGAGTGTGAAGCAGGTATGAGCAAGTGATCCTGCCCTTAGCAGTTTCATGCAGTTAGGAAGTTTGTGAGCTGGATGGATATCAGACCCTCTGGCCACAAACACCATAAATTTACCTGAAATATCTTTGAATTCTTTGGTCTCAACAACGTTCCTTGCAACATGCTTTATGATTTATGTGTCTCACTGAAGAACACTTCTGTTCATTTGTTTTAAACTTGTTGCCTGATAATGTCATTGAGTGCTCCAGTTTTTTGGTCTGGGGACTGAAACTGAGAAATTCCTTCTCTATTCATCTCTCCATGTCACTCATTATTTTATAGTTCACTTCCAAACACCACTTTGGCTGCAGGTAGACAATACGGCAAATCCAGATACCTCTCAAGAACATGGTGATCACATGAGGCCATGCTAATTGGGGATGAACTCATCTTCCTGTTCAGGTGTGTTCCAAGAACAGATTAGTATTTTCACTATCAGGCTTTATGCTGGATTAGGTATAATTCTGGCAAAAGCTTGTGCTGTGTGCTTTGATCACATTTCTATCAGAATGATAATGAACCCGTACCTGATTAAAATCTAGCATGACTGCCAGGTGACCCAGCCGTGGCCAGATGGTATTTATGATCAGGGAACCACCAGAACATAAGAAATACCCAGTGACGTCAGATCCAGTATCTGTCTGGCATGGTGCTCTGTCTCCAGCAGTGGCAAAAGGAGGTGATATTCATGAATGCACGTGAGCCTGGCCACTTTCTGTGCTCCATTCCCCCCAGCATCCAGAACATTTTTATCATGAGTGTTAATGGATACATCCCTGTCTGGTCCTTTTAGTATTTTTAGACCTCTTTCATCGAGTGCATCCTCATTCTAGTGTTGTAGGTTTTGCTGAGTAACAAGCAGCTCTGCTTTCACCTTATTCACCAGCTTAAATTTATAAACATTGATCCTATTCCTACTTAGTCACCCCTTTTCCAAATGAAGAGTCCCAGTTATTTCAGTCTCTCATCAGGTGGCTTCTCCCGCCCTTTTTCTGTGCTTCCTCTAAGCCCGTTATCTTTCTTGAGGTGGAGACCTAAGCTGCACACAGTATCTGAGATGTCAACCTGAATTATTCTGTGATCCCGTCTTATGATCTTGTGTGGGTTCACCAATGCTTTAGAGGCAAAATGACACTCACTGCCTCCTTCCTAATATCCATCCTGACAATACCCAGCACTGTGGTGGCTTTTTTTATTGATGCTGCACACTGAGCTACTGACTTCAGAGACCACCAGTGATGACTCCAGGACCGTCTCCTTGAGTTTGATTGCCAGTTCAGTGCTTCTCAGGCATACTTGATTATTTTTACCTCACTGGACCGCCCTAAAAACACAAGCTATCATTTCTTTTCCAGGCTGAACAGTCTCTGCCAGGAGCCATTATCCTCCTCTGACCACACTTACCAGTGTTTTCTGCACATTGCTGAGTTTTGAGTTCCTTTTGAGAGGGGCAATCAGAGCAGCAAGCAGTAGCCAAAATGCAGTAATTTAGTGGCATATGATGTTCCCTGTCATATTTTTATCTCATTTCTTACACTTCCTAGTGGCTGATTTCAGTTTTTGGCTGCTGCAGTGCAATAAACTGAAGTTTTACAGAGAATCCTCCACAAAGACAGCAGGATTTCTTTCCTGAGTTGTAATAGCTAATTTAGAGCCTGTTCTCGAATGTACAGAATTAGTGTATAGCCAATGTTAACCACCGTATTGTCACCTTGCAATTTTGTTTTCTTATTGATGAGATGTTAGTAGTTGAGACAAGACATACAACGTCGTAGTGTCACATAGATATGGAACCCCCCCAAGCTTCAGGACTGACACCTGTGTGTGTCACAGCTGGTTTTTAAATAGCAGCTTGTCATACGGAATTGTGTACTCACCTTCCTGAGCAGCTGAAGCTTTTCCATTGCAAATCCCTGGACTTGTCAAAACAGCGGAACCAGTGGGAAATCAGGAAAAATGGAAACAAGTTAAGACAGCTAGTGAGAGCTCCAGGCTGTCAAAGAACCACAGCAGAAATAATAGATTTTGGGATAAAGGGAGTCTCATTACTGAATCAGAACAAAGTATCTGACAGTATACTGTACAAAGCAACCCTGCACAGGCAAAGGAGATAAATTAAATGAATAAACAGAAAAATTCTTCCCTTAACTTCTGTAATCCTGAGAGAAGAAGGCATGAAATGAGTATATCATTAACCATTCGTTAAGATGTTTTTTGCTTTCCATATGTCCAAGAACATAGATGATATTTTATTCAGCCCTCTTTGACAATTAAATATAGTGCAATAAATTTCTTCCCCGGGACTTCATTTATTATCGCACATGACACAGTAGCTTAACAAAAAATGTTTCTGAATTAACCAATTATGCTCACATTATAGTTTTAGATTGATTAGGCTTTTTGCTTTGAAGCCCTATCTTTGTATTGTAATTATGTGTTACTTTTTGAAATGAGTGGTTTAAATTATGAGATAATTTACTTTTCCTTTCAATTTCCTTGACTAGTACATATTGCAGAAGTGATAAAATGA
>VFFE01006584.1:0-145422 GCA_008921705.1 Burhinus oedicnemus | reverse complement strand
CAGCAGGAGGGGAAAGAGAATTCTGTAGATCTGTTACTAAAACATCAAATTACAAGACAGTGAATTATCCAGCGTGGTATTAGGTAAGTGCTATGTTCTGGTCTCCCCCGAGTGAAAAAAGGAAGCAGGACTGAAATCAGTAAAGATGGTCCAATCTGGATTTTAGGGCTTTGTATTGACTTCCGAATTACTCTGCTGTAATTCAGGACCCTTGCAGCTTTCCTGTGGGTAGCAGAAGAGGAAGGATTTGACTAGACTGTCTCAGTGTTGCCTGGCTTCATTGTTCCTGGAGCTCCTTCAACATCAAAGATGGTGCTACAGAGAGCTGCTGAGAGGGGCCTTCTGACTTTGATGTGAGGAGTGCAAAGGAGGTCCAGAGGCCTGGTTCCTCTGGGATACACCCATGAAACACTGTGTCAGGGAGCTTGTCTTGAGTGTAAATAACGGAACAATCAACTGGAAATTATTTCAAGCCAGCAATGCTTTCTTTGTGCAGGGAAGCCTTAGGGAGAACTCAAATTAGTCTTTTACAGATGTTTCAGGCATGAGAATGAGGTCCTTGGTGCTAATTTTGTGTTTTGTTGTGAATCCACAGAATCACAGAATCACAGGGGTTGGAAGAGACCTCTGGAGACCATCTAGTCCAACCCCCCTGCCACAGCAGGGTCACCTAGAGCAGGTTGCACAGGACGGCATCCAGGCAGGTTCTGAATGTCTCCAGAGTTGGAGACTCCACCACCTCTCTGGGCAGCCTGTGCCAGTGCTCTGCCACCCTCCAAGTAAAGAAGTTCCTCCTCATGTTTAGATGGAACTTCCTATGTTCAAGTTTGTGCCCATTACCTCTTGTCCTGTCACTGGGCACCACTGCAAAAAGACTGGTGCCATCCTCCCGTCATCCTCCCTTTAAGTATTTATAAGCATTGATGAAATCCCCCCTCAGCCTTCTCTTCTCCAGACTAAAAAGACCCAAGTCCCTCAGCCTTTCCTCATAAGAAAGATGTTCCAGCCCCCTAATCATCTTCATAGCCCTCTGCTGTCCCCTCTCCAGCAGTTCCCTGTCCTTCTTGAACTTCATGAGGTTTCTCTCTGCCCAACTCTCCAGCCTGTCCAGGTCACGCTGAATGGCAGCACAGCCTTCCGGTGTGTCAGCCACCCCTCCCAGTTTTGTGTCATCAGCAAACTTGCTGATGGTACCCTCTACCCCTTCATCCAGGTCATTGATGAATATGTTGGATTGGACTGGACCCAGTCCTGACCCCTAGGGAACACCACTTGTCACAGACCTCCAGCTACACTCTGTGCCACTAATCACAACCCTCGGAGCTCTATCTGCCAGACGGTTTTCAATCCACCTCACCGTCCATTCATCCAACCCACACTTCCTAATCTTGCCTATGAGGATGCTGTGGGAGACAGTGTCAAAAGCCTTGCTGAAGTCAAGACAGACAACATCCACTGCCCTCCCCTCATCTACCTATCCAGTCATGCCATTGTAGAAGGCAATCAGATTAGTCAGACATGACTTCCCCTTGGTGAGTCCATGTTGACTACTTCTGATAACCTTCTTTTCCTCCAGATGCTTTGAGATGACGCCCAGAGTGAGCTATTCCATCATCTTTCCAGGGATGGAGGTGAGGCTGGAGGTGGCCTGTAATTTCCTGGGTCTTCCTTCTTGCCCTTTTTGAAGACTGGAGTGGCATTGGCTTTCCACCAGTCCTCAAGCACCTCGCCTGTTCTCCAGGGCCTTTCAAAGATGATGGAGAGTGGCCCAGCAATGACTTCTGCCAGCTCCCTCAGCACTTGTGGGTGCATCCCATCAGGACCCATGGACTTGCGGATTTTTACTTAACTGATCTCTAACTTGATCCTCCTCAACCAAGGGAAAGTCCTCTTTCGTCCAGACTTTCTCTGTTACCTGTAAAGTCTGGGGCTCCTGAGGGCTGGCCTGAGCAGTAAAGACTGAAGCAAAGAAGGCATTCAGTAATTCCACCTTCTCTGCATCATCTGTCACCATGGCCCCTGTCTCATTCAACAGTGGGCCTACATTTTCCCTAGTTTTCCTTTTGCCTCTGATGTACCTGAAGAAACCCTTCCTGTTGACCTTGACATCCCTTGCCAGATTTAATTCCAAGGCAGCCTTGGCTTTCCTTGTTTTGTCCCTGCGTACTCTGGCAGCATTCTTGTAATCTTCCCAAGTGGTCAGTCCCTTCTTCCACTTACTGTGAACTTCCTTCTTGCACTTGAGCTTTTTCAGAAGCTCCCTGCTCAACCATGCAGGTCTCCTGCTTCCCTTGCCTGATTTCTTGCTCTTAAGGATGCACCGATCCTGAGCTTGGAGGAAGTGATACTTGAATATCAACCAGAATTGCAAAGTATTACATCTCAAACTGGTATGGGTTAAAATCATCAAATGCATGCAGCTACATCAGGGTTAATAGAGGGTTGAAAAAGACATAAGAATGGGTCACTGATGTGTATTTGCATGCTGGTGTGTAAAATATGAATTTAGAGGTATCGTTGCTGGGTTTCTTGACTCTGTTCTCCACACCAAATGTGAAAGTAGAATGCCTGCCACAGCCTGTGGCTGCACAGCCTGTAATATGGTCCTACCACCTCCTTCAGGCTAGGAGGAATACCTCCGGTCTCCACTTCCCTAGCACACAGGCATATGGCCAGAATGTGAGCCACAGTAATCATATTTTGTACTAGATAAATTACCTCATTTAAGGTAATTCCATTGGTACATGCAGCCTGGCAGCTATAATGAATTTCATCTTTTATGAGACAAACTGCACTGCATTACTACTACCCTGGTATTTCAAAAGCCATTTGAAGATGTGCAGTTTGTAGCAGAAATGCCAAAGTCTGGCTTCACAGATATGTTTTGGGCACAAGGGCCCTGAAGAATTAGATATTATTCCAGGCTCTGCTGTGTGCAGGTGAGAATTCTTTAGCCATAATGTGATCTTTTATTAGACATGGAGGCGAAAATAAACAACCTAATGGAAAAGCTGAAGTACTTTCAAGATAGGATATTTGTGATTTAAAAATTAGCAGAGAGATGAGGCTAAGTGCAATTTGTGCTATACTCATTGCCATTCTCCAAAGTCTGACCCCTCTGGGGTGAAATTTGCTGGACTTTAATTTCAGGGTCGGACAACAGTGCAAAAGAACTGTGCAGATCCAGTATGGCATGAACAGATTATCTTCAAGGAAATGTTCCCTCCACTCTGCCGAAGAGTCAAAATCCAGGTCTGGGATGAAGGCAGTATGAATGATGTGGCCTTAGCCACCCACTTCATTGACTTGAAGAAAATATCTAACGAACAAGATGGTGACAAAGGTAAAGGGGAAAATGTCTGTTTCAGAATATACCCTTAAGGTAAATTGTACTTGCTTGGAATCTGGGCACTGACTAATCCAATTTTAGGAATATCCAGAGGTCAAGTGAATATCCATAGTTTCTGTTGGTTCTGGGACACCTTTTCGAACAAGCTGCCCAGGGAAGTGGTGGAATCGCCATCGCTGGAGGTATTTAAAAGATGGATAGACATGGTGCTTAGGGACATGATTTAGTGGTGGTTTTGGCAGTGTTAGGTTGATGGTTAGATGATTCTATGATTCTATTCTTGCTTAATTTGAAGTTATATTATGTTCTGCTCAGTACATGGTGGTCTGCCACTGCCTTTCTTGTTACAGGGCTACATAATTTGGTACCTTTTTTGTCACTGTGGCAATAGTCTGCTCTAGTCCATTAGGGATGATTGACGTAAGTTTATAGTTTGTGCCAGTTTCTGTCTGGCAACGAAAACACAAAGTGCAAATCACAGGCAAAACAGGCTTGTGTTCTTGACCTACCCAGTAAGAGCAAAGTTTCTAGGGTAGGGTTCAGCTGGGTGCTATCACAGGTCAAGGAGGTACCCTGGACTAGTGTGTTTGTCCTCACGTATGCGAGGTAAAGCTCACTGTCTGGAGTCTTTTCACTGATGTTTGAGCCTACATGTATAGCCTTATTTATGCTGTGTGATTCAAGTGTGGAACATGTTTAGTTATCACAGCTCAGCAAAGACACAATAACTCCTTAAATTTGGCAATTCAAATGTAGATCTGAGTCCTTAGTCAGAAAATAAAAGATAAATTGTATAAGGTGAGTAGTGGCATGGGCTTGGGAACAGTTTGGAAAAGGTGAGAAAGCCTCGATTCCTCTCCTACCACGTCCCAGCCCTCAGTCTATAGGGGCAAGCTCTTTTTTTCAAGAGGTGCAATAGGCCTCATGCCCCAGCATGTGTGGTACAAACACCTTCTGAGAAAGAGCTTCATACCAGCAGAGTCCCTGCTTGGATATTGGCAGAGGCTCCTTGGTGCCTAAGAATTGCCCTGCAAAACAATGCATAGAAATGAGTCCAGGTTTGGCTTTGGTGTGCAAGAGGCAAGATTTCTTGGAGCAGACAGTGAGGAGAGCGTGCTAACACCTAACGGAAATGTCATAAAAGGTGCTTTATCTCCAGGGTTTTTGCCTACCTTTGGGCCTGCCTGGATCAATCTCTATGGCTCACCCAGGAACCACAGTCTTATGGATGACCACCAGGAGCTTAATGAAGGTTTTGGAGAAGGGGTCTCCTTCAGGGGACGTCTCTTCATTGAGATTGCTGTGGAGATACTTTCAGGAGGAGCCCGTGAGTCAAAGTTTTCAAGTATTATCAAGGATATCAAATTGCCATCTAAAGATAAAGGCTTCAAAGCACCCAAAGGAAAAGACAAAACTGAGAAAGCAGGAGAGGATCGAAAGTCAACTTCTCCTTCAGATAAGATGAATTCAACTGAAGTGGAAGTCGAGCCATTCGATGTGCCTTTAGAGGTTGGTATGATATTAAAAGATTGGTTGACATGTGTCCCTAAACCTCCAAGGATGGCACTGATGTGTGTATTTGAGTTCAGGCCATGTAATACTGCCTTTATGTGCTCCCTACAGCTTCTCCATGCCTCCATAGTCTTGGGACCTTCCCATAGTAATGCAGCATAAATGGAGCATTAATGTGTACCTGTAAATCACAAAAAAATCTCAAGAAGGACTCGCTTTCCATAAAACTTAGTCTCCTGTCCTATTGTTCTCTCTGCATTAGCTGCATCCATGTGTTCCTACTAGAAACTTATATGGAGTAATATCTGCTAAATGACGGAGAGCTGATGGGGGAAAATGGTAATTATAAAGTCTGATTTCCTGCATTCATTTGAGAAAATTGGTAGTTGTCAATTGAAGTCAGTAGGGAATCACTGATACAGAATTTGTGCAAATGCAGAGAGATACAGCCTAACCTGTTTTACTCTCCCCCTTTAACCCTGCATTGTCAATGTAGTTTAAGATTGCTAATCTCTTCAGGAGAGGGGCTGCAAATCATGTGCTCAGCTTCAGCTGGTGTTATCTGATGCTACTTTCCTAACTCCACTTGTAGTACTGGGTTATATCATGGGAAGATCTGTGCTAGGATGCGTTGAGAAGGTTGTGCAGTTGTGGCAGGGCATGTGGGCTCAGGTGCTGAGCCAATACTTGAGCTCCATCACATCACTGTCTGGGAGCTGCTCCATCACATCGCTGTCTGGGATCAGCAGCACATAGATGCATATGCAAGCCCCATTTTTTTTTTACCCAATAAATAGGAAGAAAAATATTCTCATAACCAATTTTCTTCCCACTTCAGTATGTCATTGATCAAAATTTTGGCTTTTGTAATGGGAGTCCCACCTCAGAGCTTAAGGCACTCATGTCCTTTATTAGATCTGATTCTTGGTCTTTTGACTCCATCTCTACAAGTAAGTAAGAGAGGAGAAATTGTTCTTTGGTCTTGAGGCCTAGCCTTGACGAGTGCTCTTCCTTGGCCTGTGCCCTGGCATTGCTGGCGAGAGCCGGTCAAGGAATGTGTTAGCAGAGAAATGGCATGGGTAATTGCAAGCCAGTTGTGCGAACCTGTGCCCTGGTCTTGCTTTATATACTCATATAGTTGTAAATAGCTCTGTCCCTCAGTTCTTCTCTGAAGATTATAATAGAGGTGACATGAGAAGAAATTTATTTCCACATAGATTTTCCTTTATATGGAAGAAATCCATTATTGTGAGCAGCTCAAATACTATGGTCTTAGGTGCTAGCTAAATACTCCAGGTAGAGGAACAAACTCTGCTGTAACACCAGTAAATATTAATAGTAGTAATAAGGATTTATTTCTGGCTACTGTGCCTCAGTTTCAAATACAGAATGAGTAAAAGCCAACAACATAATACAGTGATGCTTGATATTCTTTTGTTTTTGACATTCAGCAATATTTCATGCTACAGTAGACACAGTGATTGTATTACAGCTCTCTGAAAGGAAAAGTGGGAACGGGAGACATTACAATTAAGGCAAAAAATGTTTCATAGAGACAAATTACCCAGCCCCACAGCACAACTTTATTGACCCATTCCAGCAGCAAGAAGACATTAAGCATTTGCAGTTTTCTTTCTTTGTAATGGGACACAGATGTGTGTGTCATAGTCTCTGAGTCTCAGCTTTATTAGGCACCCAGTGCTCTGGGTTCATGCTGAAAATAATCAAGGCTCAGGGAAGCTAAAACTACTCTGGAGCTGCAATCTGTTTGTGGTGTTAGCTTTGATATGTGATGCTGCTAACGCTTTCACTGAAGACCTATGCCCTTTTACTGTGTATAGCAGAGGTTTTTCAAAATGAAGAGACCATGGGCTGTGTCAAAGGCTGTTTCTGCTTTGCAAAAGTCAGGGAAACAAATATTCATATACAGCTGATGTTTTATTCATTGCCTCACTCTGTTGCAAAAGAAACTAGTACTGCTCCTGCCTAATGGAATTCAGAACACTGGTGTCCGTGCTGTGAAATCAGTAGGGTTTGCATTGGAGCAGCGGTGGCAGTCAAGGTGTAAATTTGGGAAGAACTTGAACCACAACATTTACCTCTTCTGAGCTTAGTCTTGGTTTGGGGCTAAAGTTTGTTTTGTTAATGACCTACGAGCGCTAGAGGTGTTATGTAGCCTTCCTTGAGTGAGAGTGTGTGCCGAGAACAAGCAGGTGCTGGGGCTCCAATAGGTTTAAACAGAGCCAAACAGTGCCTTAAAACTCCACAAAAGGTCATTACCCTTTTCAGGGTGTGCTGCTGCACTAAGGCCCTTTGGCTCCTGTGCTTCCAAATTCTGTGAAAATCTGAAAACAAGGTTACTGGTTTCTGTGCTGTGATGCCAGGGAAGACAAAGAGTAGAGGACTGCACCCCCTGCACTCAGACCCACCTTTGGGCCTGTAGTTTAAAGCACAGTGGGATAAAAAAAAAAAAAGGACAACCTGATTTCAGTAGGCTTTTGCACAAGGCTGCCATCTAATAAAATGTGGATGCCAGAAGTCTTTAAGTCTTGCTGGCATCACCAAGAGCTGAGTGTCCCTGAGCAAGATCAAAGTCTTGATAGTACAAACACATGGGCAGTAGGTTAAAGCCTTCCTTGGGGAAAGCAGAGGTGGAGAAGCACTTGCCTGCCTGGGTATGTTAGGATGGCAGCATTTACTGTCACAATGCAAAGGAAGACTGCTGCTGTATTCACTGCTGGATGACTTCTGTCACAATGGTGGTATTTTGTTGCTGTTGCACTAAAAGGGCCCTTGAACTGCCATAGATGTATAGTTGGAATGATGGTATGTGAAGATATTGAAACCATTTAATAGTGACTACTGGTGAGGCAGAGTATGAAGTCAGGGGTAATGACTTTTATGTAATCAGTGATGATATAACTGGACAATACTGACAAGACCAAAGTCACACAGGTTTATCTCTTTTTCCAATCATATCAGTTTCTCAGAGAAGAGGAGTTAATTCTTCCTACAAATTGTGCCTCACTGACCACCTCAGACTGATAGATCTACATCAGTAACACAGCTGCTAGAGACTTATAAAGACTCCTCTGTGCTATAAAAAAGATTAGAAGGTAAAATAAATGTCATTTTTCTGCCTCCTTCTTCTCCAATAGATCTATGAAGAGAAATTTGAGGAATTCCTCCTCTTTGGGACATTTTTTGAAGCCACAATGATTGATAGAAAGGTTGGGGACAAGCCAATAACCTTTGAGGTTTCCGTTGGTAAGTGTGTTAAGCTCTTCTGCAAAGCAGGAGGGAGCCTCAGGAGCAAGGGGATGCTATGTGTTACTGACAGCTGTGTCTCAGGGCTCAGAAGTCAGCTTCAGAGCAGGGCTTACACATTTGAATTAAACCCTGATCATCATTTCTCTGGGTAGCAGTCAAGTTGGGCATACTGATGCCTAGCTGTCTCTACTCCCAGATGCCCTACATTAGTAGAAATCCTCTCACCCCGTATATACAGCAACTCACACCGTATTTAGCCTCCTAATCTCTTGGGGGACCCAACTCAAATAATTTACCTCAGGGCAGAGTTCATTCTGTGGTGCCCATTGCAATTAGTCCCTGGCTGTGAGGGAGCCCCTTTGCAGGGAGGACCCATGTCGACCCTCTTGGCCAACTCTGTTGAACTACATGTGGGTCTTTTAATGTCGCATGGGGGTGATGTACAGCTTAAACCTCAAAGTGCATGCACCAGCTTGTCCTCTAAGATCCTCCTGGTGAGTCCTGTCCTCTTTGTGAGTAAAGCAGGACTGTACTGCATGAGGGACCTTCTCATGGTGGAGCTGAATTGTCCCCAGGAGCAGACTAAAGAGAAAACCAAGATATTTTCATGAACGTTGAGTGGATATTTTTAAAGCAGAAGAAATTTCCCTTAAGAGAGAAGCTTGAATCGGTCTCATTTCCCTTGCAGGGGTTTGCTTATCTCTGTACTAGCCCCACGTAGAGTCCAAGTGCACAGTAGCACCCTCACAGTTCCCATCTTTGTGCTGAACTGTAAGGCTGTGTGTGCACGGAGAGATGTCTGTAACAAACAGGGCAATCAATGAGTGATATTGATTCCTGCTGAAACTTAGTAGTAAGCAGAGCTGAGAATGACAAGAAGCTCATTTATGTAGTTGGGCAAGAAATTATACTCATTCTGGTCAGAATTAATACTAAAGATGAATCCGGCTCTGAATTCTGGACCTGAAGTTTTACCAGCTACCTGGGCAGTTGAAATCTGGATCCAAATTTGGCAAATGGCCATTATTCACAGGAAAGACTGAACCAAAAGTCCAGATCAGGATGTCATATGGAGTGATTCAACACATCCTTCTCCTGCAGGGAATGTTTTCTTCCTGTCTCTAATAAAATATGTAATTACAAGTCTGATGGATGCACCTCTTTCCCAGTGCTGATAATGCACCTACTATGCAAAAATTTGCTTCTCTGAAAAAAAGCTTTAGCACTTCTGAGATTGGACTTTGAAATGATGATCCATATGTTGTAAAGAAGACATACAGTTGCTGTGTAAATCAAACACATATTGGGGCTCCTGGGTCTGGAAATATCCACAACAGTATCATTTTTGCTTCTGAAATTCTTTAGCAAAAGCAGAAGGTCCTGGGTGCCAGCAACCAGAGGATCACACCACTTAGTGGTGAGGGTAGTACACTAGGTATATTTTACACAGGGCAGGTAAGGAAGTACTGTTCTGGAGTCTGAAACATACCGTGTCAGGACCTTTATAAACTGTGGTATGGCCAGAACAGCTGAAGAACAGAAGGGGACAAAGATTTTTCACTGGTATGACTGGTCTTTCTCTTTTTCTAAACCTCACTTGGGTTTACCACTTCCAAGCTAGTCATCTCTTCACTTGTAACCCTGTGTCTTTAGGTAACTTTGGAAATATTACTGATGGAGTGTCAGCAGGAGCTGGAGGGAAAAAGATGACACATGATGGAGAAGCAGAAGAAAGTCTGCTGCATGAGGGAGAGGATGAAATTTTTCATGACCTTGGAGTACCCCTGATATCCACCACACCCCCCGAGAAGCCACTGATCACTGGTGGGAACAGGTGAGGATCTGCATTTCAAAACCTTATCATGCGGGACTCTTGTTCCTATTTTATAATCCTGCAGGACTCATTAATGAATCCTGGCAGCATTAAGCAGGTTGTGTGGAATTGAGGCTTTCAAATCCTCAATTACATCCTTCACAACAGTAAATTTTCTATGCTCCACTGAAGCGAATGGGCTCTGAGCCATTTTACACTCATCTTCTGATCTTGGCCCCATGGGCTCTTGAACTTCTGGTGTTATACCAATGATACTTTGGAAAGCTGTAGGAAAGTCCAAGTCCTTCAGCGCTGTCCCTGGTTTAGGGTCCCATACTCTGATCACAAGTAACATTCACCCAGTGACCAGCTCCAGAAGCAGAGTAACACATCAAAAATATTGAAATCTGGTCAAGACAGAGTCAGCTTCCCAGAATACTTTCCAGACCTAACAATTATAGATGTAGACTTAAGTAGCAAGTAGTAACAGAAATAGGAGGAAATAGTCCTTGAAAAAAAGAACGGAGCGATGGATGAAAACACGCAGAACAGTTCTTCTAAACGGCCTTGTTTGTAAACAGAAGTGTAAAGGTTTAATTTATTTCAAAGCTGCTAATAAAAAGAAATACTTTCTTTGTTGCTTTGGTAGGTAGAACGATCCCCAATGTTGCTGAGTGCCAAGACTAGGTGGTACCTCTTTCTTTAGAAGGCCAGGCACTGCCAAGCATCTTACCGATATAAAGACCAGGTGGGAAGTATCAACCTGGATCTGTTTGGTTTCTGGACTTCCCTAAAGTTAAAAAGTACTTTCATCCCTTCTTGCAGTCAATGGCTCAGTCAGATCAGCCAGGTCAAATAAGAGCTAGTGGAAGAAAACGAAAATACCATGGTAGAAACTTTTGTTTCTGCAGCAAATAAATAAAGAGAAGGGGAAAAACGCCAATGTTTGACAGAAAGATAGTTGCCTCTCCTCATTAACAGGACTACAGGTTTGGATACATCCTGGGTTATTATCCTCCCTGAGAGACTGTGGGATTTTTAGTTTTTCCCTTAACAGCAATTTAGATTTAAAGAAGCGTTGTAAAAGAATGAATCATTCTTCAAATCTGGTATTTGCTTCTTGGCTCACTCCGATATTAACAAAGTTTTCTCTCATTAAAGGTCCCTTTTCCTCAAATTTATGTAAAATGCTGCGTCCTTTTTTCCCTCCTGTGCTATCTACAACAGTTTGGTCAGCCACAGATACCAACTAATGACTTTATGACTGTGATTTCATATCGGCATCTTACTGGTCTCATCACTGCATATTTTTAGTATTAATCAGTACTTAATGGGATATCCAATAGTTTAGATAAACTCCGCATTTCAGAATCATAAATGAACAATGGAAAACAATAAAAAGAGTCCATTTTGGAGACTAAAACCAATAACTAATTAAAGGAGCAGGCAGAGTAATAAGACTTCTAAAGCAGACACCATGAAATTGCTAGGAATTTTCCACCTTTATGTCAAAATGTATAGCGAAAGGATAAGCTAACATTGAAAAAGTGATTCCCCCAAATTCTCACAGAGGGAATAATAGGCAGGAAATTTCAGTCTTCCATGTGAGCTATTTCATGGTTATATAATTTTCTCAGAAAATCCCATGAAAAGACTCATAAGCTCTATGAATTTCAGGTTAAGATGTTCTGGCATTGGGAGATAGTTGAATTGGTTTTCCGTCTTATGAAACCACCAAAATTAATGATTGCCTGAGACCTGTGTAGCTCTGAGATGCACCAGATTCAATGGGTAATGCTCACCTTGCTGTAGGTTATTGAGGAGAAAGTAAATGGGAAATTCTTTTTCTCCTTTGATATCCCATAGGGCAGTAAAATGAAGTTACAGAGAAGGTCTTAATCTTTTAAAGAGAAAAATTCTCACATAATCTGTTAGGGATGTGTGGAAGTTAGGAGTTAGGGATAGGATGCTCAAGAGCAACAAGTGATTTGTTTTCTGTGGGCTTGGCTTAGTGGTTAAACACATGTGCCCAGTTCTGTCTGAAACGACTTAGGGTATCTGAGGCATCCTTACAAGCAAACATGAGAGACCCAGCTACTTCTGGGCCCACAGGATGCCCATGCTTAGACAACTGAGCCTACTGGGGCTCTGCATGTCAGGAGCAGATAATCAAGACTCTAAAAATTTGGCTGTGCTCAGATAGGGAGACCTTGAAATGGAAGAAGCAAAGTCTTCTCCCCATACCAAGTGCACTGTCCTTTCTTGGATACCACAGCCTCTCCCAGAGGAGAGGAAATGG
Organism: Burhinus oedicnemus; assembly: GCA_008921705.1. Taxonomy (NCBI): domain Eukaryota; kingdom Metazoa; phylum Chordata; class Aves; order Charadriiformes; family Burhinidae; genus Burhinus; species Burhinus oedicnemus. The sequence continues at coordinate 133,179 of VFFE01006584.1, read as the reverse complement.
AAAATGCAACCATTTTTTCTGCCAGTTGTTGAACTTCATGAGGTGCAGGAGGCTCAGGTAGTTTTATTCTTTATTATTTAGGGAATCAGTTTCTGTGGAGAAGGCAAGTTGTTCTGCTTTTGACTAGGATAGAGTTAATTTTTTCCACAGTAGCTTGTAAGAGACTATGTTTTGGATTTGTGCTGGAAACAATGTTGATAAGTTTTCATTATTGCTGAGCAGTGCTTACACAGAATCAAGGTCTTTTCTGCTTCTCACAACGCCCCACCAGTGAGTAGGCTGGGAGTGCACAAAAAATTGGGAGGGGACACAGCAGGACAGGTGACCACAACTGACCAAAAGGATATTCCAGATCATATGATGTCATGCTCAACAATATAAAGCTGGGGGAAGAAGAAAGGTGGGGGGACATTTGGAGTGACAGTGTTTTGTCTTCCCAAGTAACCATTATGCACGATGGAGCCCTGCTTTCCTGGAGATGGCTGAACACCTGCCTGCCGACGGGAAGCAGTGAATGAATTCCTTGTTTTGCTTTGCTTGCGTGTGTGGCTTTTGCTTTACCTATTAAACTGTCTTTATCTCAACCCACAAATTTTCTCACTTTTACCCTTCTGATTCTCTCCCCCACCCCACTGGGGAGGAGTGAATGAGCAGCTGTGTAGTGTTTAGTTGCCGGCTGGGGTTAAACCACAACAGGAGTATACGCCAGAAAATAGCTCTCCAGTACAGCCTCTGCTCAGCTGCAGAGTACATATTGGTGGTATTGGGTTAGAGCCATTCCCAGAAGAACATAAGGCCATTTATAGAGCTTCATATGCATTAAAAAGCTCTCCATTGTCCCACCACTAGTAAGGAAAACGTAAGGAAAATGACGGGACCTCTACTGTCAAATACAGTATGGCTGAGCATGGTGTTTCATAGGGCTATAGTATTTATATAAAGGGAGGACTACATGCTTATCACATACATGGTTTTGACCACGTGCCTACCACAACTCTAATCAAAACATCAGGCTTTGTGGCAGGTGTGCATTAAAGTCTGCAGAGCCTCTGGTTATGCTGGTGTCTTACTCATTTTTTTTCAGTACAAGGCTCATACAGCTGAACACCCAAAGAAAGCAGCATTATGAAAAGAGTCGATATGGCAACTTGGACTTAAGATAAAAAGTGACAAAAGAGAGAGCAGTAGATGCATTTTATCACTGAGTTATTATGAGTTTGATATCACTTTTACTAAGCAGGGTCCTGCAGATCAGCTTCTGCCAAGGAATGTCAATCTCCTCTAGTTATTGCTTCTGAAAAAAAGGTATCTTGTGAAAGTCATGCAGTGGTAAAACTGCCATGCCTCTCCCACTGTGCAGTGTGCTGAGCCATTGCTCTTGAAGAGGTGGTCAGATTTTAATCTTTGCTCCTTTTTCCCTTGTTGCTTCCCACCATTAACAGTATTTCAGAGCTTCTCTGCATGACTCTTTGCCTGGCTTTTCTCCCACCCTGGAAAGCACTGAAATTAGATCCATTGACCTCAAGCTTTTTCTCTTCAGGGATCTCACAGGTAGCATAAGTGATGTTTGTGTTTGTGTTCTTCCCAGTATTTACTGGTTAGCACATGTGAACATGTCCTGTCGTGTCTTCAGTTTCTCTGCTGTGAGAGAGCACGGAATAGTTTTTCTTTCCCGTGCCTCCCCCTGAACTCCTCTCTCACCCGTATGATCTGCTCCGTCCTTTGTATTCACAGGAACTACCAGTACCTGCCGTATGATGAGAGGAAGCCCTGTATCTGTGTCAAGAGCTACTGGGGCGACCAGACCTTTCGTCTGTACTCTTCCAACACTCTTGAGAAAATGGCAGATCACCTGGTAAGTGGCAACCACCCTCCCAGGCTCATGTATTCAGCAGACTATGGCAGTGAGAGATCACGTTCCCCAAAACAGGTCTTCAAAATTTCCCCCAAACTGCATTCCTTGCTGTTCATTTTGTGAAAGGGTAGTCAATATCAGCTCCTTCTCTTTTTGTTTTACCAAATTGCTTTGATCGATTAGAGCTAGTCAAGCGTTCCTGTCCACAATTTTTTTTTTTTTTTTTTTGGCTGTAGGGCTGTCTTCTTTTCTCAGAAACATTTTATTCTTTGTAAGAAGGTTCAAACAATTAAAATATGAAATATAGAATAATTCTGTCTCCTATGGCTCTTCCTCTGATGTCTTCTTGCCCAGACCACATGGTTTAACCTATGTTTGTGCTAGAGACTCTTTAAAGGACACTTTTTGGTTTTAGTTTTCCTAAAAAATGGCATATCATCTCTTGGTCAGTCACTGTGATGCCCTAGTCATACTGTTTTCCCATAATGACGGGTTTTTCTACCCTTGTTTAAATTTGACTATCAATAGTCTCAAGAAAATAGTAATTTATTTTTTTTTAAAGTGACTTCTAATATCGAATACTTGAATTTGTGGCATTCAGATTAAGAGTCTGATTCATCCCTCATTTATCCTTATATACCTTGTGAGCAACAACACGGAAGTCATACTCATGCAAGGTTGTATCATGAGAAGACAGTGGCTTATATGCCAACATTTCACACCCAGGTACTTGAAAATTAAACATCTGAATTTATATATGGAGAGATATGTTTGTCAGTGTACCTGAACACCCACAGGCCTTGCTGGAAATCCAGACATTTATTTTGGTTTCTAAGAACAGGCTCCATTTCTCAATGATAACAGTAGGTGTTGCAGTAGACCTTGCATATGGATTCAGGTGCCCACTAAAGTTTGAGAAGTTAACTCCAACAACTTCGTAAATTTAAGCAGCAGGGCTGGAAACAGAACCAAGGAAAGCTACAGTTTTTCCTCCTACCTAGTGCAGAATGTTTCCCATTGACTGATCTTCACCAAAGAAGTGAGAAAACAATGCTGGTCCAAGCAGTAGTAGCTTGGACTGATAGTTGGAGAGACTGCGGAAAGGTCAAAATAAATCATGCTGCTGGAGTCTTCTCTGCACGCTTCAAGCATAGTGATATATCAAAGGTCCTGTTCTGCCAGGTTACAAAGTCGCCTCCCTCATTCTTGCTAGTTGTACAGTGAATAATGGTGTTATAACGCTGGCAGAATGACAAAGCGCCCTCCATAACGGCTTTGTCATGTGTTTTTCACAGGAAGAATCATTAAAGCAAGTAAAGGACTTGATCAAGGTTTCAGAGATTGCATCTGAGGAGAAAATGAGAATGACCCTAAATGATTTTATCAATCAAAGCAGGTAACTACATTTACTAGAGGCATACAAAAAATCAACTTAATCTGTTCGCTACAAACTGGAGCCTAGACAAAGAAACTGATGATAATAAAAAAAAGTACAGTAAACTTACTGAGATATATATTTTACTTATTCTGCTATAAAAGCAAAGGCCTTCACAAGTTGCAGTTTATATTTATACAGAGAAAATATTTTATTGTTACTTTCAGTATTCAGTATTGACAGTAGACTGCTGCCAATCATTGTCATATTATTTTGGCTTTCTGGACTCTAAGAATAGAATGTATACAGCATAAGTAGGTTTTAATAAAGTGTGTGATAGACCTAATGTAAAAAAGCACAAGGTTAACATAAACTCAAAGGATTCCATACACTGAGATAAATCACCCAATGGGCTCTGTGCCAGATGACATGATTGGGCTCAAAACAGATATAAACCATAATTTCTAGATATTAACCCTGTTTCTGTGAAATGTGGTGCAGAGTTTTTGGACTCGATTCTTTGAATCTTATAGGTGCTTAATATTTATTTTAGGGAAGATCAGCATCTCTGTCTTCTGTTTCATGTATTGCAGCAGACAGAACATTTAATTCCAATGTATTTTAGCAGCTCACTTTAAAAAAATAACACATTTAAAGAACCTGTTATTCTTGTGTCCTAGGGCCTTCATTACCATTGCTGAAAAGAAGCCCAAAGGGTTGAACTACACTGCTTTGGACAAAAAGAGACTCATGCTGTTCAAACAAGAACTGGTATGTGTGTTTTTTCCTTTAAGCGTCAATGCAATAATGTTAACTGAAAGCACACTTGTTGTATACATTTTAATTTCTATTTGATTTCAACATACTGGAATGCTTTGTATTTAATATGAATATAGTATCCAAGAGCACTTTTTTTTTTTTTAATAAACCCCACTGTGCTTAATAAAGAGTTGTAAGATACCCTAAAATAATTCAGAACATGTTTTTAAATACAAATAAGATGTTATAATAATGAGCTGATTTTTCTTTTCCATGCATCTTAAAATAGGATGATGCTGAGTGCAGTAGAAAAACACCAAATTAACACAGCTGTTAGGCATTTAATTACTGTGGTGTGGCTGAACTTCAAGACTAGTAAAGTCCGGCATTTGATATTCTTGATGATAATCAGCTACTTCAGGGAACCAGTGAGAAGAAACCAAACTGGGTGGAGGTTGTCTGAATGTTTACTAGCTTTATTTACTGTTTGTAGAACAGAATTTCGTTGTGACTTCTGTGAGGACAAATGACCAATAATTCTAGGTGGCAATCACATGTCTCTTGGGACTTCCATACATACAAACAAAGAGAAATTGGAGGACATTAACATTTTATGTTATTCAGCTCCAAAGAGTTGATCACTTTCTGTTGTGACAAAGAAGGTAATTGTTACCTTGAATCAAGCGTCTCCATCTTCTCTTTTCAACTTGAATCAAAGACTGTTTTCTCCTACTGTATTCAGTTGAAACTACTTGATAATGCATAAAAAATACATATTGTCTTTCCTGACTGCAGGAAGCAATGTCCAGTGATGCCAAGGGAATTGTTCAGCAGCAGAAAAAGAAGATGCCACTGGATGAAATGATGCGTGAGACTCAGAGTTTTATAGATAAAATACGATTCTTGGTTGATGAGGTAATCTACGCAGATATTCAGATAAATTTAAAATCCAGGGCTTGACTTTGATTTTCATAATCCCATGTGAATAATAACTCCTGGCCTGGTTATTCAAAGAGTTGTCCTTTGGATATCTGGACCCAATTCTGTTTTGCATTAAAGGGAGCTGTTAACAGACTAGGGTAGGAAATGCTGGGCTATGTGATATGGACAGGATGCAGTACAAAGAGTTTTTTCTTCTTCTTTTTTTTTTTTTTTTTGTAAATAATGTCATCCCGTATGTGACCTGGTGGTTTGGAGACAGCCTGCTTTCTGATCTGAATTCATGTCTCCACTTGTATGGACGTAGTGATTTGGACTGGTATGAGCTCAGCGGTCTCTATTCTATACTTCACTGTTTAGACATGCTATTAAGCCTGAGAATAACAGAAGAATGGACGTATTTGGTCAGGACAAAATCCAACCAGTGGAGTGCTGTCCCCTTGAGAGCTGTCTGTGCTCGCAAACCAAACAGGGCCATGGCTATTCCCTGGACCAGAGAGCAAGTGGCACAGCCTGGCATAGTTTGCACCCTACACCCCAATTCTCTTCCTTTCCAAAATAGAGCCACCTTGCTCACAGTGCCCTCTGGGAACAGCCCCTGGGCTGTTCTCTTCAAACCACGTTCAGGTTTTGCTTGGGGAAATGCTATTTGGGGTAGGGCAAGGCGATGCCATGGAGCATCTTCACAAGCAGGATAGACTCAAGCCAGTGCTTGAGTTTGGCCCTGGTCTTCTTTGGTTTGCTGGTGTAGCTGTAGTTGATGGTATTTCCATGCTAGGTACTTTCAGCTTATGCAGTCTGTGGGTAAGTTATTTCCTGAGACAGAGTGGTACCCAGATTTTTAGTTTTAGTTTCTCCTGAACTGATTTATAGAGTGGATGCTCCTTAATCACTCTGCAGAGTTCTTTAACTTCAGCTGTGCTTAGGAATGGAGGTTTGGACTGCAAAGCATGAAGTAACAGCCTCTTATTCTGGGTGCACATCTGCCACTCCACAGGAGCTGTGAGGGAATCAGCTCTTGGTAGAGAGTGTTTTAACAAAAAATAATGGTGGTGACTCATAGAAAGAAGTGAGTTTTAGTTCAATATTAATCGTCGTTTAACAGCCGCAGAATACAGTGCCCGATGTGTTCATCTGGATGCTCAGCAGCAACAAAAGAGTTGCATATGCAAGAGTCCCTGCAAAAACCATACTCTATTCTCCAGCGAAAGAGCAGAAAGGCAAGGACTGTGGGAAGATTAAAACACATTTCCTGAAAGTAAGTCTGGGGTGCTCTGCAAACATAGGTAATGCCTGGGGAGCATTCAGTATTTAAATTTCTTCCTGGGATTGTATTTTACAGGCTCATCTTTGAAATGTACTAAAAATGTGTACACATTTATATCTGACATCTATTAATGTTTGCTTATTACATTTATGTTTGTCCTTCTTTAAGCACTGTATCATTGCCAGGCTTTTAGTGTATGAGTAATTCTCTCACTACTTGTTTTGGCAAGTATATAGCATTGTTTATCTATAGCTGTATACATAAACAGATAGAAGAGGTACAGCCTCTTTGCTGGTGAAGACATCAGAATGCAGCGCATGGAAGTCCGGGAGGAGACTGGTAAGAAAGCAAGCAGCAACCCAGATAGCAAGGAAACCTAGGTATTCAGTGGTAATACAGCAATTACTTATGATTGTTGTTTAAAATGTGCCTAGGTTTGTGCAATATGTGTCCAAAATATTGTTACAGGATTATTCATCTTGAAGGAAAGTCTTAGTGGATATACTCCTACAAAGCCAGTGTGACTGGTAGCACCTGGCACTGGAATATTATACAGTGTAATTGTTACTATGGCCATCAGGAAAACCCAAACACGCAAGGCAATAGTAACTTCATATAATGACTTTTTAGTCATTTAGTCATATGGGAGCACTCCCATAAAGCACAGCTGAAAAGCAGATAGAAATATCTAAGCTTCTGATAGTTGCCATAGGTACTTGTTAAGCACAGTACTGCTTGCCTGCATGAACAAAAAAATACTATAGTTAACTCTCCAGCCCCTCCAATTTCAAGAGTTACCTTAGGAACAGATAACACTAAACACTGAGCTTAGCAGATCTAGATGAAATGGGAAGGTAGAGGAGGGAAATAATAGTATTGTTTGTCAATACTAGTAACTTTTTATACTGGAATATGTTTTCTGACCTGCTCAATGGAGTAATATTTTTAGTAATACTTGAGACTAGCTAGTGGAGATGAGCAAAACTGCATGAAATGGAAAGTAGGCTAAAATCTGGGAAAAGTAGAGTATCAGCTAACACTGGTATCCTTGCAGCTATTAGGTAGCCAGCACAAATGTCTGCATATTGGACAGTATGCCATTTACATAGTCTTTCAAGTGAACAAACTACTAATTTCTTCCCTAAGAATCATAGAAGTTTCTTGTGCTAAATGAGTCTTGGGTCCACTCACTGTAGAGAACTGCCGTTTGTCGGTATTTCAACCCAGTGAATACTCATTTATTTTACTCTGGCTTGGTACAACTCAGCATCCAGCCATCTCTCTTTCTTGAGCTTGTTGGTGATGGGTAGATGTTTTTTCTTCAGTTACCAGGCAAGCGCCCACTGGGCTGGACCGTGCAGGCAAAGGTGGACATCTACCTATGGCTTGGACCTGCCAGCTATGCCCACAGCATCATGGAGAATTTGCCTGTAGGATATGAGACTGAATTACCACCTAACACCAACTCAGGGCACAGTGTGGTGCCCTCACCTGCGTGCCTGCTGTATAAAAGTAAGGCACTGTTTCTTCCCCATATTAACAATTAAGAGACATGGCCCCAAAAGCCCCAATTCAGAGGGTGGCACAACCTCTGTTTAAAGTAACTGTACTAAGATGATCATGGCTTAGCATTTTTCATCAGAAAAGGCTGGTTTCATTGCCAAGCCATCAGTCCTGCCACTGACACTTTGCAGATGTCAGGGAAAGAAAGGACCTGTTCGCTTGCAATTTCTGTTCCCTGTCCCATGGATCTGTCTCATAATGAGGAAGCATCCTGCAGTTCTCCTGAGGAAGCTGCCGTGCTGAACACCGAGTAGATAAACCAGTGATGGGAGATAAAAACTAGCAGTTAACGACCTTGCAGTAGAGTCTTACATCAGACATTGATTTTAAGTGAATACAGAAGTCTTACACAACTTCTGAGTGTCTCGGGTGTTTTTTTAGTGAGACAGCACTAGCAACAGCTCCCCTTGTCAAATCCTGGTTGAACAGCAGGTGATGAATCTTCCCTTCCTACCTATGTGCTGCATCATTTCCATGAAGCTGACACAACTGTTTTCTTTGCAATGATGCAGCTCCTCACCTCTTCCAGCTGAGAGCCCACATGTATCAGGCGAGGGGGCTCATTGCAGCTGACAACACTGGACTTTCCGATCCTTTTGCAAAAGTTACTTTCACATCACACTGCCAGACCACAAAGGTAAGTTCCAAAGTCTCTTTCAGTAAATGAAAACACTTGTTTGGTTTTTTTTTTCCAATTAAGCCATGAAAAGGAAAAATCTTGGTTTTGCAAGGAGGTACTTAGCAGGGAAAGTTAGATGCCTGCTGTTAAAGGGCAACTCCTGAGAGTCCACTGCAAGCAAGGCAAAAGTTTAGGTGTAAGTCGTTATTCTAACATGTGATGCAGTAGTACTAGTTTATTTTAACTCAGATGTTCTCTGGGGCTACTGGAACTTTATAGCAAGTGAATTACCTTTCTCCACATCTTTTTCTCTATGTATTAAGTTTGGGCTGTTGTCATTGCTTGGTATGAGGATGAACCACCACGGTTCTCTTTTCCTATAGTCTATGCATGCAATGATTGAGCATAGAGTGAAGACCTTTATATGGCCTCTCTAGCCATGCAAGCCAGCATGGCTCTTTGTGATGGAATTCAGCAAAGCACACTTGGTGGTTTTAGATTGGCAAAGTTGAAATGAGCTGAAAAGAGAGAGGTGTGAGACTTTCTGCACCACTTAAATGCTGCAAAAATGTGCCTACAGGGAGTGGTCTCACATCTTCCTCAGGCTTCTCCAAGGGGCAAATCATCTCCTGTGGACATTTGATGGAGCCTCTAGAGAGAAGGGGAAACTTCTACAGAACTTCAGCAAAAAGGGTCGAAGTACAGCCCTGGCATATGAGCAGGAGAATGGTCCCTCCCACAACATGAAAACTGACTTTCAGAAGTCCTGAGCCCTCTGCAACTACCCTGGAGTTAAAATGGCGCCAGGAGTTCTGAAACGCATGCCACAAGCAGAATTTGCTGGGCCAAATATGGTCTTGCTTCAGAAAAAGTATTTAACTCCCCCATCCAGCCCCTCCCTCAAAAACCTCCACAGAAGGCTGTTTTAACTTAATTAATTCTGAAATTCCTCTGGCACTTTTTTCTCTTACGAAGCAAGTTCTGTAGCACATGCCAAAGGAAGCAAGAAGCAAAAACCTTTCTCCTCTAAGTCATAGGTGCCTGTTTGTGCTGCTTTTGCCTCAAGGATATGAATTTTTTCCTGTAACATGATTTTAACTTCCAGTAGAAGTTGGCGGATAAACCCAATGAAGCTAGTGTTTAGATGCACCAGATTCAGGAAAGTAGAACTTGGTCCAGGAAAAATAGGATTTTATGGGTACAGAAGTGTTAACTTTATTCACTGCCTGAATAAAATATTGCAGCCAATAACTTGCATGTTTTTAGAAGACTGTCAGCCAAGTGCCAATAAACTGTAGTCAAGAGCCTTATATCCATTCAAAAGAACAATAGCAGGTTATGAGTCATTTTGCAGTCGGCACATTTTTCCTCTTTAAAAGTTATCTTTGTTAAATATATTTCCTGCCAAGACAGTTAAAACATTGTCTATGATGAAATGTCATAAGCATCCACATAAGCCAAATTACAACAAATTAAAAACTATTGATTTATTACGAGTGATTCATTAAAACTTCTTTTTTTTCTTTTTTTTTTTTTTTAATAAAGTGTTATGTGTCATTACACTGCAGTAAAAACAAGACTGAAACAATGCATCCTGGAGAAGTGAAATCTGTCCTCTGTTTAGGGCAAAGGCTTTATTTTGATAGCATCGGGCATGTGCCTGCTTTCCTAAACCAACAGCTTTACTCTAAATTTAATACTGAGCTTTGTCTACCCAGACTGGTGGTCATGTATTGATATGCCTGTGAAGGGTCTGTGAGGCAAACAGGGAAATGAAGACACCAGAGATACCAACCTCAAAGTGAAAGAATCATATTCTTCTGGCTAGAAATGGCTGCTGAAAAATGCGGTGTCTCAGACAAGGGAGTTGTCTGGGCCGTGGGAAAGGACGTCACCAGCAGATTAGCGCATCCTGCTGAAACACTCCCAACCAAGCGGTTCATAGGTCATTAAGCTTTTCCTCTCTTCCGTTAGATCATTTCTCAGACGTTATCCCCGACCTGGAACCAGATGCTGCTCTTCAACAGCATTGTGCTTCATGGCGACAGAGAGGAGATCGCTCAGTTCCCACCAGAGATCGTCATCGAGCTGTATGATGACGATGCAGTGGTAAACTTGAAATCCTTCTTAGTGAAAAACTCAAGCTCTTACATCTTACTGCCAGTGTAAAAGCAAAGCGTGTGACTGAATAGGCATTAAAGGGACAATTGTCAAGCAACATGGATGACCCTGGTGAATGGAGCTCAGCATTACAGTGGTTTGCAGTTTAACATCTGAAAACAGCCCTGAGACTCACTTTATGTCCTTGCAGAGCTGTGGCCTTGTTTTTTCCCAAGTGAATCTTGCTCCCAAGGACTGGCTTAGAGACATCGGAAGCGTCTTGCCCCCACCTCCCTTGCATTCCCTTGTAAATAGTGTATGTAAGCCCAGGGAGACACAGATTTATCTCTGACTGTGCAAACTCTGACACAGTCTCACTGGCTGAATATAGAGCTCAGAAACTTTGGATGCTCTAAAGAGGTAGTAACTGCTCAGCTCTTCCATTTTGATAACTGCCTTGCATTTTACCTTGCTGTTTACTTCAGGAGCAGTTTTTTTTCACAGATACTAAACTCAGCATCATCTTGGCTCCTTTGACAGCTCTGAAATTCAAATGCATTTGACACCGGTATTCTCCTTTTTTTAGGGTAAGGCAGAATATATTGGGTCTACAGTGGCTGCCCCTGTGGTGAGACTTGCCGATCAAAACTATGAACCACCTAAACTTTCTTACCACCCAGTGCATTGTGGAAGTCTTTCAGGAGGAGACCTTCTTGCTACATTTGAGCTTCTGGAGGTAAACTAGACTTTCTGGACCATTGCACTTTTACACCCTGGGCTCACAAAAGCAGCCATGGCATCAAGGCCCACCACCCCCTTGAATTAATGGGAATTGCAACCAGAGCAGGATCGTTCTGCTGTTGGACCTCATAGTCCCTATACAATCTCTGTCGCTCCCTCCACCCTGCCAAGGGCCACTGTCCACGCACACACCACCACCAGCCCCTAGCATGCTCTGAGCCTCATTTGCCCATTACTTGCCCTGCCCTAAACTGGGCTCTGTCCTGACAAACAACTGTGAAAATCCCACTGCCATTGCAAAGACCTGCTCTTTGGAGTAGCACATGGCCCTGACTTTAGCAACATCAAAGCTCTCAATACTACTTTCCCTCCTAGGAAAAGGGAGTGGTGAATAGTAAGGAATGGATTAGGGAGACTGAGACACCCCTAACATATTAAGAGAAATGTTACGCTGGTTTCCAGCTGCAAGACAAAAGGCAAATTCAGCTTACCTCTGGGGCTAGCCTGGCAGATGCATGACTGGAGTGTATCGTGCCTGGGATTTCAGGGAATTTCAGTGGAATTTGCAGCACCACAAGTTACAGGAAACTTATCTTTGCTGAAAACTTACAGACTGAACTCTGAAATGGGAAAAATGTGGAACTCTGTGACACGTTTTACAGATATTCCCAAGATAAAACAGGCTTTTAAGCATGATGGGATAATTATGTTCTTGGTGAAATATGACGCCATGTGGAACATTTTCTCATTATGGTGGGTACCTAGGGATAAAGTCTAGTACCTTAGCCATAATTTTCCCATTTTTTTATTGAAATCCACTTTTTGGTGAACAAAGAGAGCATTGTATTTTGTTTTGCCATCTTTTGATACAAGGGAAGCAGCACTTCTTCTGGGATATATCCAAATATACCCCTAAGTCTTCTCTAGAGAATTGACAAGAACTGTAAGTAAAGACCCTGTAGTCCTTATTTTCATGCTCTGTATTATTCTTCTCAGTGACAACACTCTAGAGTATCTCACATGGCAGATAATAGAAATACGGACATTAAAGAAAATTTCAGGAAAAGATACATATAAACATCTGTCAGGTTTTAAAGTACTCCCAGAGCTGATGTGCCAGTGGCTCCTTCTAATATCAGGGGATTCCTGATGATGCTTTGTGTGAGGATGGAAACAAAAATCTCTCATCGCTAATTTATTCTGATTCTGAGCCTATAATCTTTCCCATGACATACTGTACTTGTTAACTCTGATCTGCAGGTACCATTTGGTTCAGCTGAAGAAGTGTTGTACAAGAAGTGAATGCTCGTTTCTCAAAATGAATACTACTATACTGGGGATAAAATGATTCTTATAATAAAACACCCTGGCATTTAGGAAAAATAGTAGACCAAAAAAATACAGAATAGTGAATACGAGGAGTCTTGATTTTGCTTAAAGTGGGCTCAGTATTTACTGATTTTTATTTTTTTTTTTTTAATCAAAAGAGAAAAATCCCCCTGTAAACACACCTTATGGGTATTTTCCTCCATTGTCATTTGAGTGCTAGATCATTCTTCACCTCTCGTTCTGTGCAGTTTCTGTGCAGGAAGCAAAGTCCTCCCTGAGTTATACCAAGCAACTTCACGGAAATTAACAGAGTTTCATTGTGTATTACAGAAGCACTCTCAACCCCACTAGGGGTTGTTAGATCTTGGAAAACTGGGGACCTTGCAATATTTTGGAGGACCGTTCAGTTAACTGTATTTTTGAAAAGAACAAAAGTGAAGATCCATGGAACCTTGATTTGGTATCATTCTTAGGTTTTTCAGTCTTGGAGTGCAGTTTAGTCAAACCCTATATGAGGCAGTTCTGTCCTTAAATGTGAGATCTGTCCAGCCTTCCTGTAAGAAGAGATGAAAATAGCTATGTAAATTCTAGTTTAAAAAAAAATGGAAATAAATGGTGCAGTTTAGAAATTACATATACACAAGTCACTGTATCTTGCAGATTAATATATTTTTCTTGATCACCTGTCATCAGTACCCAAGTCAGATAATGCGGAGAAAGCAGGTACCCTGAAATGTGAATTGTGTGCAGGGACATGATATGTGATCTGATTCAAGTGGTCTTTGCCTCTTATCTATTTATTCTTTTATTTAAAGTATCAGTTAATCTATTATGGGGTAAATTTTTGGAGCATTTAACGTCAATTAATATAGAGTTGGAAGCTCTGAATATAATTAAAGCTAAACAGGTGAATTTCCAGACAGGCAGGTATTGTTCACAAAGTTGTTTCTGTTCAGCTTTCTAAACAGCATCACAGAGGTGGCTGATAGAAACCAGATGCATCGGGGAATAGCAAAATTAGACCTAGATCTCTGGCCTCAAGTTCTATGAAATCTGTTAAATGCATTGTTTTGGATTTTCACTTGTAAAAGGCAATAAAAATATGCATGCGAATTATTGCTGTTAATTATGTATTAATTACTCACATATGCTACAGGTGCTATGCTAGAATGTACGTTTTCCACCCATCTCCTCCTTCACCTACAAGGTACTAGGGAATACATCCTTTCTCCCTTAAGCTAATTAAACACCCACACAACTGTACATAGCTGCAAATAACAGACAGATGGCCTAGTTAAAAGAAGCAGAAAACCTCAACTTTACAGGTCCTTTGAGAGCTGTATCTCAGATGCTTCAGCTTTCAACAGTGACAAGTTAGCTTAGGAATGGTGAAGCACTCCAGAAGTTATGTTTCTCTTTCTCAGAAGCTGTACGTACAGTACACTTTAGGTACCATACTACACGAGAAAGCCAAGGAGAGCTCTGCCTGTAGATTGTTAGCTCACCTGTGGAATGTGTGTTTCTGCTGTCCTCTGCTATCACAGCCTGAGCTTTTGGTAGGAGTGATCATCAGGTCCTGGCTTTAACTGTTTTACGTAGAAATTTGCTAAATCAGGCCAGGCTTCAGATCTGCCCTGCAGGGACCGAGAAGGTCGTAAATACACTGCTGAAAATTAGGAAGGGATTGGGAAATGAAGCCAGGGACCTTTCCCACAGAAGGCGAATCAAACAGGCAGCAGAGCCTGGAGCATGGCAAGAGGCAAAGAGATGGTCAAGCCTCAGAGCTGTGGTGGGGCATGCTCTCCTCCCACCCACCTGGCACTGGGCAGTCCTGCATGCCCAAATAAGCTCCTGAACGTGGGGCAGGCTTATGTCCAGGACATAAGTGCCACCTGTTGCAAGATTTTAGTAGCTGCACAGGGAAGACTCGGCCCTAGTGCTGGAGATGCGATTTGCAAGTTCTCAAGTGGTGACAGCGTGCAATAATGCAGGACTGCTATTCCGCAGTGGCTGAACAGTGTTCTGTCTGACTGGCAAATGTGCGGTTTAGCTGATGTGTACTGTCTGTTCACCAGTCTTTTTTAACTAGAATCAGATCTAGAATTTTCCCGTGAAAGTCTTCTAAGTAGTTTTGTTCAGGATTTTTGTTAAATAGAATCACCGTGCTTTCCATTTTTAGTAAAGAGAATTACCATGCTTCAGTAGATGCATGTCTTTAGGGCAGACTATGTCCTGCTAGGGCAAAGGAGACTTTTTTTCAGAAAGGTGCATAAACCCAGTCTATTGGATACTCTTCCTGCCAAGTGTTTTCGCATCACAGCAGGGCAGATAGCGATCCAGGTCACATTCCTCTCAGAGCACAACCCATCTGCTCTGCAACGTATCTTGTAAAACTGCATTAAATTGATGTATTCTATGTACCATTTGCAGACACTTCTGATACTGGTTTTATTCTTCCAAAAACCAGCCTAAATTTGACTGCTTAATTTTTCAGATTCCTCTGTCAGATCCAGACAGACTTCCCCCACTGGATCCACCAGATATTGGCCAGATTTACCCAGTCCCAGCCAACATCCGACCTGTTTTAAGCAAGTACAGAGTGGAGGTGAGTTACCTAGAATATTTCCGCTTCCAAATCTCAGCTCCTTTTATTCTCTTACTGAACTGTAACAGTAAGGGATGATGATTTTAAAATCCTGATCAATAGGAATCACATAAAAATAGCATGTAGATCCCAAAGTAAATGTGGTAAGCTCAGGTCAAATTGATTTTCCACGGCTGGGCATGAGAGGCAGTGCTTCCACCTGAGGCTGGCAAAGGTGACCTCTCAATCCTGGCCTGCTGGGACAGGACTGCATGCATGGCAGAGAGTGGCTGACGGACCTGCGCTCTGTGCACCCAGAAAGGTGTCTGCCGGAGATGGAGAGCTTCCCCTTGCAGCTGACCTCACTGGAGGTGAAGTTCAGATCAGCCTTTTCTGGGTCCCAAACTTCAGCCAAGTGATGTCACCTACCTGTGTACAAATGTTTGCACCTTCTCTCCCCTTGTTGCTGGCACCATTAGGACCCAAAGTCCTGTTATGTTAGAAAGCAGGGAACTGTGGCAGCTTTTCATGTTCGTGTAATGCCTGGATGCTTCCCAGCCTCACCACTCCCTGTCACTCATCCTGCAGCCTTCACACCACCTGCTTTTTTGCCCATTTTGCTGTGCCGTCAGACCCTGCTTGTGTAACCTGGTGGCCCTTCCCCAGAAATACTCGTTTGGGAGCCCAGGAGCAGTTCCAGCTTTGTCTTCAAAGATGAAGCAATTGAGCTGCTGAAAAGGAGGGAACAATTATTAGCTCTGCTATATCATTTAGTTCAGCTACTGTTTGCTGTACATATGAAAGTTTTTCTTAGCAGTATTCTTTTTTTTACCTGACATTGCAAGGTTTATTTACCCATGAACTACTCTGCTGATGCTAAAGGGACAGCTTAAACTTAGGTGTTCCTCTAAGTATTGTGCTACGAAGGCCTTCCCATCGCCCCTGCAGTAGAATTGCTTTGTGCTGCTTCTACGGTTTCTCTTTCACACTGCTGTGACATTGATCACAACTATCTCTAAGGCACCAGCTTAGAAGTATCCTCACTGTAGGCTTTTTGTTTGGACAGCTGAGCAGAGCAGCCACCCTCCCAGAGTGATTCAGAGCTTAAATAGATTAAATTATGTTTTGGAAGTGCATCTCTGTCTCCTTTGGTTCTGGAGGGAGCCCAGGACAGCTCCACTCCTCAGTCTGATACCTCAGGCACCTTAAAATCAGGGAAATGGCATCCAGATCCAGACAGTTTAATTGCTACGAGAACAGGTTTATAGTTGAAGTGCACAAATGCAGAGTGAAATATGAAGTCTGGAGAGTATCCAGCAATGAAATAACACAGAATGAATATAACACAACTATTCTTGTTAAGATACTATAAGCTCTATCTCACACTTGTGGAAATTGCCGGGGAGCCATTGTAACTACAGAAGTGTGCCCCAGTTTTAACTGGGAACTTCTGGCAACAGAGCAGGATCTCACCGATCCTCACTCCCTTCCAGTGCCTGACTCACTCCCTGACTCACACAAATCCTCAGTCCTGCCAGTGTTAAAGGTGTCCACAAAGGCCACCACGCTCCCTTTTGGTTCCAGTCTTCATTTCAGGTTCATGAGACTCACAACTTCTCTCACCAACTGTAACTTAACCATCCCTCCCTGCCCCAGCCTTCTCCTTCAGGGCCCCCCACTGTGTGCTGTATAAAGTCCCATTTTTCCTACAGACCCCTGTTTTACAGATCCAGGCTCCTTCTCCTCCAGACCAGGAGCACGGTCCTTTGAAGGAAAGCTGCTTGGAGACGACCCGCCATCCATTGCAGACCTGAGGGCTAGCTCAGCTGGCAAATCTCTGTTAATCACCTCTGCTCCTATGGGATTTGTTTGCTCCTTCAACAGCTCTGACACATTAAACAAACTGAGCCCCTGCTGTTCAGATGAATATTCCCCTTGCCCTGCTGAAAGATGACTTTTGCAAATGTGATCATTATGGCTTGCTGTTGGCAATAACTTCGTGATAACAGTTGGATGTTATTAATTGCTTTAACTTCCACCCTAATCCTGATGGTTATTGGATATCAGATTTAAGTTGTTTGGTTTTTTCTGGTAGTCCTGCATTCCCAAAGGGATATGAGGTGATGGGATCCCAGCAGTGGCTTCCTGAGCAGTAGACTCAGGGGTCTCTGTAGGCTACCAATGTTTCTCTCTGCCCACCACAGGTCCTGTTCTGGGGTCTCCGAGAGCTGAAGAAAGTCCAGCTCCTCTCTGTAGATCGCCCTCAGGTTCTCATTGAATGTGCAGGGAAAGGAGTGAAATCCTCTGTCATTCAGAGCTACAAGAAAAATCCCAATTTCAGTGGCCTTGCAGACTGGTTTGAAGTGGTACGTACAGCATGCTGCTTGTTGCTTGTCTGTTCTCTGATTAGGCAAGGTGTTAATTACTAAATTCCTTCCTTTCTTGTCAAATAATTTCCTCTGTATCTTGACTAAATACTAAGGGACATCAGTCAGTTCTTATGCAAAAACTACTGATTTGAAGATGCTTTAAAAGACTTCTGCTACAAATGTATGATAAAAGAAGATGATGTTCCTCATGTTATGTCCCAAGTAGTCAAGGAAATATGTTGCAATGAGATTTTTACTGATAAGTTGGAACTTGTTGGCAGGTAACGGAGATATTTTTAGCCCTTTTTCCTCCTCCTTTCCCATTTCACAGGGTAGTGCTCAGTTTCCTTTATTTTCTTTCAGGTCTTTTAATTTTCCTTCGTGTGTTACTGGCCTATTAAGGAGGTTGATAATTTCTGGCTTGTGAGCTCTAGACCTTTTCATATTGTCACACTTGTTGTTATTGACTGGAAATATAATTATCACCTTTTGTCTGGGTTATAAGAGCTGATACTTTCAGTGGACAAAAGTCAGCATCAGAAAAAAATAATCTGTTTGATTTGCTCTAGTTGCTAACATCAAGAGAGAAGAATTTTATTTATAAGACAAAAGGATATCAAAACACAAACCTGGATACTGAAGTATGATTGCTACAGTATTTTTAGCTTCCATTGTACGTCACATGTCCAAAGAGCTGTTTTCCCTTTTGTAATTCATCCTATAAAGCATGTAACCACCCAGTGTCCACATTTCATGGTTGGACAACCTGAGGCAGGTGGGGTTAAACTTCAACAAAGCAGCAGTGGCATGAAAACTCACAACTTCCAACACAGCCTTCATTCCTACTGAACGTTCCTGATTGTCCCAGTTTATTCTAACAAGAGATGCTTGTATATGACAACATGGGGCTCAATTCAGTAGCACAGTCCATATGGTCCACTCTGTATTCTTAAGGACAAGGCTTTCTCCAGACTTTGCAGAGCACTGTGGTCAGAACTGTATTTCCTATGCTGTATGTGTTTTGTCTTTTGAATATGGGGAGAAAAAGGGAGGGAAGAGTAACAGTTTTATTGCTGTGCACAACAAATATTCTATATGTGTTCTATATTCTCTGGTAATTCTCATGTTGCTGTCTGTCCTTCTCCACTAGGAGCTGCCTGAAAATGAACTGTTGCATCCGCCACTAAGCATCTGCGTGGTCGACTGGAGAGCATTTGGGAGGAGTACTCTTGTTGGAACACACACCATTAATTGCCTTAAGCAATTCCTATGTAAGACCCAGTTGGGTCCTCAAGATACACCAAACAGACTAGATATTGTAGAAATTGAGAAAGGTAAATGTCCAATCCTGACCCCAAATAAAAAGGCAAAAGACCTACTCAGAGGCTTAACACTAGGCACGTCCTTAGAAGCTATGCTTTATTGTGTTGAGTGTAGGGTCAAACCCTTAATAATATAATCTTTTGATGATCACCAAATGTGATAGCATTTCTTGCAAAATCTTACCTAACTTGCCAAGTTTCAATTTCAGCTTCATCTGAGTCATCCCAGCCTGCTGAGTTATCCCAAGAAGAACCATTTTTAGCTGATCACATCTATGCCGAGGTGAAGCAGGGTAAATGTACAGTGGTAGAGCCAGATCCATCTCTTGCAACACTTCCTGCCCCTGAACCAGAGCGCTCTGCCCCTGAACCAGGGAAAGACAGAAAACAGAAGGTGGGTATAGCTGAAACTGCCAGTTAACTCTTTGTTGCAGTCTTGCAGACTTTAGCCCTTTCTTATAGGATAGTAAGCTCTTACTTATCTCAGGATTAGAAATTCTGGGTACTGATGTTAACACCCACGCTATCTTGCTGGCCCTTGAGCAAACTAGTTAGTGATGCAGCTTTGACCCCACATAATTTAATTACTTCCATTAACAGATACTTCCTTTCTTTCCTTTTGTCCTAGATGATCATCTAGCACACGGGCGAGTACTACTGGAGTAGTAGGATTTTTGCTTTTCCTGGCCTTGAATGATCTGCTTAATTGCAAAACTCTCACAGTGATTGACTGTTTCTGTGTCCATGGTGTTTAGGCAGGGATAAAAACCCTCTTGTGGTAGATGCTGTACAAATGTGGAGCAGAAACTCTGTTTCCAGAAGATCTTACTGTCAAAGTGTAAAACTGGTGTCAGTCTATGGGTAGAAAAAGATAGGAAAGTATAGGAAAACAAGGCAAGTCTGGTCAGCATGGCTTTTACGGTGCAGTCTATGCTCTAGATTGTATACATTATTTTTTGTTCAGATGCACATGCTCCTCCTTTCTCTGTAGTTTCTTCCATCACAATCACTCTTTTATTCACAATAATAAAAATTAAGGATGTAGGACTGAGTTTCATTTCAGAAGCTGTTTCTGCAGCTACACAAAGCATGCTTCTTTTACCTCTGATGTTTCAGTGATTATATGTTTCCAGCATCCTTCATAATTAGGAGGTCAAAGAAACTGCAGGGATATCTTGTTTCCTAGATGTACACACTAGTCTGGATCTTTCATCTAGTACAGAACAATTTTAATGTATGACAGCAAAGTATACTAAGAAAAGAGTCCTAAAGGGAACCCCGTGACTTAACCATCTGTGTTATGTTAATTATCATTCCCACTTATCTATCACTCCCAATTGTCTATCTTTGCTCTAGCCTTCCCGGCCAAGCTGACAGCTCTCTGTAAGGGTGTAGGATGAAACATGCTATGTGACAAGGGCCGATCTTTAGGCAAGAATGAAGTTAGTAAGATTTGCCCTATGAGCAGGTGATCTTCAGGACATGATTTCAGCTCTTTGTAAGAAGAGAACAGCAGAACCGCAGCAACTGTTGGGACTCTTTCTTCTTCCAAAAGGCATCAAAGTAATAATGGGAGTTCTTAAAATACTTGCAGACTTAAGTGAGAGAAACCAATTTGTATCTGAATGTTTGTATCCCTTAAAACATCATTACGTATTTCTCTGTGCAGATTTGCCTGTTGTATGGGTTGCTCCTGTGGCAATGTCTCAAATATTCAAAGTTTTTGCATCATCGGTAGGTAATACAGAGATAGCTTTAATAATATGATGATCATGGTGAAGTTTCTTGGAATGAAAGACAGAGACACTAATTCATATTGCATTTTATTTAGCTCTTGGAGGTTGACATTTTCTTCATATACATCTGTTCATGCTTGATATCATGAGTCAGGTGACTAGTTTTAATCAGTTCAGCAGCGTTTTCCCCATGCTTTGGTAGGATATGAAAAAATCCATCCGACGATCAACGAAAAGGAGAAAAAGAACGATTGCAGATGAATCAGCTGAAAATGTTATTGATTGGTGGTCAAAATACTATGCTTCTGTGCTCAAAATGCAAAAGGTAAGTCACTCAGCATGCTCAAAACCCTCATAGATCAGCGATGTCGTAAAAGAAGATTTGCTGCTGAACGATTCCCTTTCGGTATTGCATTCATAACGAGAAGTTTGTCCATCGTCTTTTTCTTTTGAAAGGCAAAAGAAATTTTTTCCATTGAGGGAAAATCTGAAGACAGTAAGTAAATTATTTGCATTTTTTTCTGTTATTTTGTACTATTAATACTTTGCTTTTCTGCTATTTTACCATCAACAATTAATGTCTAGTAACAGAGTACCGCTGGTATACTGGGCTCTTTCCTCTACAGCTGATCAGATGGTGGGTGGGTTAAAACTTCAGAGGCAGTGTTGGGTTAACATGAGTTTCCTGTCATTCAGATCTCATGCACAAAGATTTGAGAAGTCAAAGTCCTAAATGATAGAAAGTGGAGATAAACTTAGGTTGCATGTGTAACAGGTTCATAAAATGAGGCTTCTCTCAGTTTTGAATCCAGTTCAGGATCAGTGATGCAGGAACAGCTTCTGCTAGGAGACTCTGTAGTCATGTGTGTTACTTCCATAGCTGAAAAGCTTTGTGTTTAGCTCAGGCTCTAGTGGAAAATTTTTGCACAAGAACCTAAAAGAATTGGCCAGAAATAGGCTCTGTGTATGTGTATGTTTGTATGTCCCCACACATGTATACTCCATGGCTTAATAGGTCCTCCCACAATCAAACAGAGCTCTAGAAATTTATTCTTTTTTTCTGGACAAATGTCACTGCTTGAGCAGACTGGGAAAGAAAACAAATGTTTACTGTTTACACAGAGCTGCTATTCAGAATTAAATTATAGCATCTTCCCATGCCAGAGCTCACTGCACTTCACCAGTGATTGAGTTGATTTCTATTTTAAAGGAGGTGTTGAGATTGCTCTGGATGGAAGACGTGACCTAAATGTCAGATGGTATCATTCTGGAAATAGCAGCTGACGGTGTTTCAGTGATCATCAGGGCTGCTGAGAGATGAGGCAGACATCAGTCTCTGAGTGAAACTCACTTACCCACATGCAGGAAATATTTAGATAGAAAATGTTCTACAAAGGTGTGATGCTCACTTACAATTAGAAATTTACTTGTCATTGTGACATCCGCCCACATGCTATTCAGGCAGTTGTGGCATATTGTTTTTGACTGATGACTTCAGATCTTTTAAATTCTCTTCTGATAGTTTTTGTTACATATTTTCACCTATGATGACAAATGTTATACATACAGGACAGCACGGACATAATATAGACATATATATATTTTTCTAAATGTTTAGTGATATCAAACACACATGAACTACTCAAAACACGAAAGTAAAGTGAACTCAAAATCCAGATTTCAGCCAAAGAACTGAACCATGTCAGTGCCATTTTTGAGGGCTCACCCTCTGTTTGTCAGGAAGTCCCCTCTCAGTGTTTGGAGTCCGGCTTGAGGTTGGTCAGATACCTCCTCCCATTTCTCATACTTCTGGGCTTTCACAAGGTGAGATACACTCTATCTTGTGATGCCTTTGAGCAGTGAAGGACTTGGATCACCTGATATCTGAAGTACCAGTCAGCCTAAATAGTGGCTTCCAGTTTCAAATAAGCCTTTTTATGTGAAAGATATTAAGATTTGTTAGTTTCCATCTGGGAGGAGTCAGAGAAGAAGGCAAAGGGTATTCTGGAAGATGGCCAGCAGAAAAGGAGTGATACAGGACACCATCGCACTTGGTCCTCAACGCTCGTTATGAAGACTCAGCCACAGAGAGGATAAAATGCCACCTCTCTGCCTGGGAGGAGCAGTGGGAAAAGAGAGGACCCTTTGCTTGGCAGTAGAAGTCTGAATGGAGAAAGAGCAAGGGGGAATCCTCAAAATGTATTTTGCATCCCCATCTGAAGCATTTGATGTGCTTTGCTCACTAAAACCTCCATGATGTCATGAAATCTCTGCAGACAAGCAGACTTCTGACCACATTGCATTGATCATAGAAGAAGAACCAGACAAAAAGAAGAAGGATAAGACGTTGAAAAGGAAACAGAAAGAAACTCCAAACCTAGCAACACTGCAGGTAAGAGAGAAGTAAGGCTGAGGGGTAAGGCTGATGTTATTCACTGTCTCCCCAAAGCTTGACATCAGCGGCTGAGTGTAGCAAACCCTTCTTGCATTTCTTTCAAACACTTTAAAACGAGTAAGAGACACAAATTGATAGTGATAATACACATCAGCGCATGGGACCCAGAGGAAATCAGAGTCTTGTAGGGTGGATGTGGCCTGCCTGACCTTAGACCTTTGGTTTACCAGTATAGACACACTCAGAGAGACTTAAGTGAAAATTCAATTTTGTTGTTTGCCTGTAAAACATTGAATTTGGAAACCCCAAATTTCAGGTTGGAAATATTACAGCCTATTAAGAATGACTTTAAAAAGAGTATGGAAAGCATTGCTGCAACGGCTAGTACATCCTCCCTGATGGGGAGGTAATATTCAGCTCACATTAGATTTGGCTGGGTAACGATAGAAGGAATTCAAAGAGAACTATATGGGTCATGCAAAATGACTGGAGAGATAAAGAAGTTTGAAAATATTAGGGCTGCTTGGATTAGATTGTAGCTGAATAAGGGGGAATTTGAAACTGCTGTATCCATTTTTTCAGAGATGGCGCTAGTCTAGGCCCTTCTATTTCACACTGAATAATACTTAATAAATTACAGAGGGAGAGTGTTGAAAAAATATCCATCCTTTTAAAAATTATTTGGTCATTTTACCTATCTGAAAGCTCTGTCCCCCCAGCACTTTATTGCTTTGCTCTCACGTTCTGACACATTAACATAACAGAACGGGTCAGCACATCAACGGCACATTGCAGAGAGGAAACAGAAGCAAAGAGCAGTACATGCACACTGTTTTTCACCCACACTAGTGCTTCCAAATGTTCATCCTGGCCCTTCCAGAGCCACTTCTACCTGCTGCATTAACGTGCTACTCCAGTAGTTGGGAAGGACTTTGGTTAAGGACAAAACTGCTCCTGTTTTAAGTGGGGAATTAACTTTTTTTCCTCAAGGACTTTTGCAAAACCTTGGTTTTATTAAAATCTGTATTTTGATTCAAAACGGATTTCTAGTCATGTTGTAATAAAAAAGTTGCTATAAATATATTCACTGCACCACAAAAAATAAGCATTCTCCTATTTTCAAAGATTTATGAAGGAGACTTGGAGAGTGAATTTAATAACTTTGAGGACTGGGTGAAAACTTTCCAGCTCTTAAGAGGAAAATCTAATGACGAAGTTCATGCTGACTCTGAAGACAGAATAATAGGAAAATTTAAGGTGAGCTTTAATATTGATTAAATGGGTAATAATTTAGAGACTTTATGTTTTCATGTATATTGCAGCTATACCAAAGATGAAAGAAAAAAACATTGACAGTCTGTTGTAAATAGAGTTATCTCTTTTATTGGATCTAGAGTAATATTTTTCTTTTCCCATTATCTGGTAGATGAAAGCAGCATCCAGCACCAGGTGTTCTCTGTTATTATGAAACAAGGAATTACAAAAAAAGTTTTAAATCACAGAAGGGGAAGAAGAGGTACATTATGTAGTCCAGATTCTGCTAATGCAACTTCATTACTGCACTATCGGTTACAGCACCTTATATGTAATTTTCCGTGATTTAAACGGAGGCCCTTACAGCTACTCCAGTTGGAAACAATTGCACAGCCTGATCCAGGGCACCATTAGGCAATCTGAAAACATAGTTCAAAGCATGGATAACGATAGTAGGACTTCAAGCACTTTGTAGTTTAGAGGAACTGGTTAAACTTCCATTAGTTTGCGATGCAAATTTCTGTTCAAATGACTTGCTAGTTGCTTTCAGGCAGTATGAGCTACTCAGCAGCATGAGTCAATATTGATTTATGTGAGTTGTATAGTGGCTGCAAAAATACAGTTGGATTCCAGTCACACTGTTGTGAAACTAACTCAGTGGAATTACCGGTTTGCAAATATACAGTTAAAGGCAAAATGTTATTTTTAGAATACTAAGAAGACTAGATTTAGAACACCTGCAGGTGTTAGTCCTTTAAATAATAAAATAGAGAGCTAAGAGCATGCAAGTACTTCTTGCAGTCATCTAGATGTGATGATAGTACCATGTTATAAAGCAAAGACATTTTTAAAGGTGTTGTTTAGTGCACTGAAGCCTGTGCTCCCTTTGAGTGGTACCACAAAATGTGTTGTGTATATGTAGCTGCCGCAGCGTGGGCTGCATGAGTGATGTTTTGTTTGCATTCAAAGGATTGTTTTTGTATTGCACTTGATCTGTTTTCGAGGGAGATAAAAGACAGTGTATTACCAGGGCTCCTTCTGCATATACCCAAGTCCTGAGGATGGCGGCTTGCTGGACGGAGGGCAGCCCCGCATCCTGCAAGGGATACCACCAAACCACTCCGTCAAAGTCCTCATCAGGGTTTATATTGTGGCAGTAAGTAGACAGATGTTCTTTTAACCTTGAAATAACTTGGATATTTCTCTTCAACTCAGTTTACCTCCAGTGTCTTTGCACTGAAGCCGCTGAAAATCCTCATCCATGTGGTAGAATTTTTTGGGTCATGTTTCAGACCACGTTTCATGTTGTAGAAAGGGGTGTTCAGAGTAGAAAAAGTTACATAAACCACAAGACTGGAGAATCACTTGTTCAAACTGAAAGGACTGGAGACATAACTAACACGGTATGGACAACCTGTTCCAGCCATATCATGCAAATGCAGCCAGTTTTAATCAGTAGAGTTGTTTCAAAATGATACATGTTTAAACAAAACCTTCTCAGTAAGGGGGAAATGGGACCATATTTTTTGAGGGCTGTGAATTGCATGTAATCAAAGTGGTAGAGGTTGTGAATAAGTTACGGGGCGGAGAAAGAGGTAGAAATATAGAGGGCAGGAGGGTGAGTGTGATGTGAGAAGTGAAAGGGGTAGAAGCAGTTGGTATTTCAGAGGAACAAGAGAGTTGCAGGTGATCTAAGAGGGGAAGAGTGGCATGCGAAGAGGCAATGGCAAACAAAACAGAAGAGAAGAACAAGAAGGGGTTGCTTTATTTTCTGAACATAAAAGAGTTCCAAGCCATCTCATAAATACAGTCTGAGGAGTTGTTTTGCACTTTTCAAGGATCTGGACCAGTATTTCTGGGAAACCTTTCCTGAGTCCTACATATACTTGTGCAGCCAGCCAGCTTCTTCCTCAGCATTGCTTTTCCTGCTCACCTCTTTTTCCATCTGAGTGGTGGGACAGCCCTTACATCTGCTCCACCTTTGCAAATTCTCTTCTCCTCCAGATCATCTTTTCCCAGTAGCCTGCAAAGCTACATGCCAAATTTTATATTACATGAGGCAAGCAAAGCCCCTGCACTTCCAGAACATGCAGGACTGGGCAGGAAACCCACGGTCCTGTGTTGTGACTCTGCTGCGTTTAAGCAAGCTTCCTGGGGACACAGTCTTTCTTCCTAACAGGCGTTTAACCTCAGCCCAGCTGATCCAGATGGCAAGTCAGACCCCTACATTGTGCTGAGACTGGGCAACACCGAAATTAAAGACAGGGAAAACTACATCCCCAAGCAGCTAAACCCAGTATTTGGAAGGTCAGTGATGGCTTATTTTACTATTCAGGGGTGATTTCTGCTTTAACACTGCCACCAATATTATTGTTACTTTTACAAGGTGTTTGTTATATGCTGATTTCTGCCTGTTTGGATGTTTTGTAATTCTGCTGGTTAAAATGTTGAGAATTGTGCCACCCTGTACGATTATAAATTATTTCATTTTCGTACCAGTCAAAACACATCATGCAATGCAATCTGTGAGAGGTTTTGCAAAATGATATATGAGAGGAAATGAGACAATAAATAATCTTATTTGTGCAAATTAATGCAATTGTTAAGTTTAAAATGAAATAAATATCAGCACAGTAAAGTGTGATTTCACAATCTTTGTTGCATTTCAGGTGGAATAGAGTACCAAAAAATCTCATAATTTTAGGACTGGGGCAAAACCCCTAGTTTTTTGAAACCATGCAGTCTTCTGAATAGGGGAGCCAGAGGCAAGTTGTCAGTACACACCAACTTTGTATTATCAATGCTTTATATTTATGTATATTGTTAATGCTAATAGCTGTGATTTTTTTTTTTTGCCAGTAACTTTCTCTGTTTTAAGAAGATTGGAAATGCTTTGAATTGGGATGGGGTTATTCTGTAAGAACACTAAGACAGAGAAACTATACTATGTTGGACTGAAAGCCCCCTAGGCCAGGGTCCTGTCTGCAAAAGCAGAGACTTAAAGAAAAAAGTGTAAGGAGAAAAGACAAGAACAGAGTGGTCCCTCCATAATGTGCCATCTCAGTTTCTGTGATTTAAGCTCTTCCTTAGTAGAGGTTGCAACTGAACCATCATTATGACAAACTGTAAAGCAGAGCCATTATAGATAAATATAAATAGAATGGTAAATTACCACTGTGTTTGTTTTAGACAAGTTTAGGAATGGGCTCTTCATTTGGATAGCCCTTGCTGCTGCTGGCAGTGTGGCAACACTGGGGTGACTGGACCAGTAAGTCCTTCGCAGCAGTACTGTCAGTCATGGTAACCACCACTTGCCATCCTAGAAGCCCTGGTCAGCATGTTGCCACCAATCTCTAGCAATCCCAGAGCCTTCCCAAACCTCTCTCTCCTCCAAAAACTGCTCTGCTGTTGCTACAAAATTGACTTAGCCACTTTGAGAGAAAGGAAAAAACTCATCCTTCAGGAGACAAAGCCCAGTTTTGCCTGTGCTTTGGAGAAATCTGGAGCCAGTGTTGTGCTGATGAGGATGGCCTATCTTCCACTAATTTCTGAAATCCCTTTTAAAATCACTTTTATATTTTCAGCTTCTCTAAACATCTCAAGGACAACAGTTCCTATCCCTGCAAAACGCACCGAGTGAAAAAGGAGTTCTGATCTTTGCTTTTATGAATCTTGTTTTAAAGCTTTTGCCTGATCATTTTGTTGGGTGTCCCAAGATTCCTGTATTCAATATTTAATCTGGAGCTTTTGGAATAAAACAGAAAAGACTCAGATGTCCCTTTTGGAAGTTCTGAAAAGCATGTGAGAATTCTTATATATACAACTTCTTTAGCCTTGTAATTTCCATATTTCCACCTCTATTGGATTCAGTATAAATCATTGCAGCTGACCAGCTCCGTGACATTGCTCTGTCCACTGTAGGTAGGAACAACCTTGTACAGGGAGTGGTAGGGAAGCAGGAGAAAGAAAATACTTTTGCATTGTGTGTTTCCAGTATGTTCAGATATTTCTTCAAAACAAAAAACGCTACCAAAAACCTCACACTGTTTATTAGAAGAGAAATTGTCCGTATGTTGTTTGCACAGTATTCATTAACTTAGTCTTTTAGGCTTCCAAACTGATTTGACTGCACATGGTTCTCATTTTCTGCTGTAGATCATTTGAAATCCAAGCTACATTCCCCAAGGATTCCTTGCTCACAGTCCTGATCTATGACCATGACTTTGTGGGAACAGATGATCTCATTGGAGAGACTAAAATTGATTTGGAAAATCGTTTCTACAGCAGGCATCGAGCTACCTGTGGGTTACAAAGTCGATATGAAATGTAAGTACCTCTTCAGACAACAGACAGCAGCACACAGTGAATCACTTTACTTGAAGGAGAGATTCCAGATGTGACTAAATATTATGCATTCTCCAGCACAAAAGTGTCACAGGAGGTATTTTAATTAAATTTCACCAAAGAGCTCAGCAGTGGCTTTGGGTAGCTGCCAGCCTCAGTAGAAAGTGGGTTTTTTAAAATTAACAACACTGTTTGTTCACCAAGTATTTTAGATAGTAAACAGCTTATGTATAACATACGTGCTTGATAAACTGCCTTTGGACAGGCATAAAGGACAAATGGAAAACGATCTGTCAGAGAAGTTATGGCAGGGCTAAACTCCTCTCTCCATTATTCAGCTGCAACTGGAGTGATTGCAGCAAGGCTGGAGGGACTGGGATGGCGCTGGGAGGAGCAGGAGCAGCGCAGGGCTGCTGGCCGGGCAGTGGTGCCGAGCTCCTGGTCCCAGTCACATGGCTGTACTCTCATGGCCATTTTTTATGAAGATTAATGCAGAGAAGTTCAAAATAAAATAACTCCATTGCCCTAGGGTGGGACACTAACCTGGGAGATTAGGATTTGGGGTTCTTCTCCTGTGGTTGTTTTGTTATTTTATCTACAAACAAAGGGTGGATAAAGCAAAAAAGCAATCCAGAAGCACAGACCAAGCCCCAAGACCTCCTTTGCCAGCTCAGTCTCCAGTGTGAGGTATTTCTTTATGTCCTTGTTCCAGGTCCCAAGATAATCCCAGTTTCCTCTCTGCACGTGGGAGCAGCAGAATGCTTCTTCCTTAAATGTTGTCCTGGAGGTAGAACGTGTAGACTTGAACCCTTTAGTTAGAACAGGGAAAGAGCTCTGGTCCTTCTCCTCTTGGGGAACACGCTGATGCCTCGGCCACTTTACCTAAGCTGCGGGTAAGGCAGCATCAACGTCTATGTTTTAAAAGAAAAGAGTAATTGGCCACAGGACCTGAGCAGGCAGAGGGGTTGTCTCAAGTAAGTAGTGCAGGACAGTTCAAAGGAAAAGTTTGTCTGAGCAGACATCAGGGCCACTGGCCACAAAGCAAATATCCCCATGTGAAGTCCTGATTTGCCAGTGAACTTTGCTGAAGGAAAACCTCACCCGTTTCTCTCCACTCTCTGTTCCCTCCTTGCAGAGAAGGGTACAACGCATGGCGAGATGCAACCAAGCCTAGTGAGATCCTCACTAAGCTGTGTAAGGACTACAGAATAAGCGGACCCTTCATGCGGCCAGGGGAGATACAAGTAGGAACAAAAGTCTTTAAAGGACAGACAGTCTTCACAGAAGATGAGAATGGTAATGAAGGAGTTCATCAGTCTTCGACTGCATCGTAGCAGTACCAAGAGGCTGCCCAGCTATAGCTGGGGTCCTGTTGTGCTATGCAATCTGAAATCAAATTACTGTAACCTGCCCCTGTTTTGAAGTACTCATATAACTGTGATGAAGGCTGTGTCTATATTAGCTATTATTATAGCTTAAGTGCAGAGAATCTGTAGGGTAAGACAGTTATTGCTGGTGACCTGACATCTCCATGGTAGGTGTTGGAGGATATTTTGGACTAGGTGCTGCCTGATCTCAAGGATGGGGTACCCAGGAGCGGTTGGAGTACTGGGAATCCTCTTGGAACATGTCTTCTGACTTAGTTTCATCTGAAAGGAGTGCAGCTTACATGCTCTGAGACCCCTCCACCCAGCAAACCAAAGCATGGGAAGTCAGGATTATTGGGAGAGTCTTTTCAAAAGTGCATTCCCTGTCTAAACTAAAACACTAGTGTAGACAGATCCAAGCAGTGAGAAGAAGGGGGAAGGGAAATACAGATGTGAAATGAGTTACTCAAGGTCAGACAAACCTCTATTTGACCACAGTTAGGTCCCAGGCCACTTACCTGCCAGTCCTACCTTACCTACTTGGCTTTCCTCCTCTCTGTTGGTTTTTTTTTCCTCTTCTTGATTATTACCACTCTGATTACTCTTCTGAAGCACTAACACAGCTCTGTGTAAATCCAGGTATCCATGGGGTCCACAGATCCAGAGGGCAGGACAGAACTTGCTTTCATGGGTCCCAGATTAAAAAGAGGGCAAAGCTACCAGGAAGTTGAGTGTCCGTATCACATATGGGTGGAGTAGGACAGAGCTGTCAGTGAAAGATGTCTCTGCCCATGGCAGGGGGGTTGGACGAGATGGTCTTTGAAGGCCCCTTCCAACCGAAACCATTCTATGATTCAGGTTTATACTTAGGTTAAGGGGATGGAGACTTTCAAAGGGGAACAAAAGGATCTGGTCTTGGAGACAGTAATGAACACTGTGGCAGTGTAGGGAAACCTCTAGTCACTTATCCGTGTTTATTCATCTTTGAGCAAATTCACCTTGGCATCTACAAAATATTGCTCACTTCTTGAGTGGAAAGCTGCTCACGTAGCACTGTTGAAGGGAATAGTTGATCCATTTTTGGTTTCTTGACCTGAGAGAGTTTTATGACTCCAGTATTGCTGTTTGTTTTCCTCACTAGCAGATGATTGACTGAGACTGACAGCAACAGATTTCTCGATCAAAATTCCAGTTCACTAAAATGAGCTTCAGGCAAACCAACATCAGACAAGATGATGGAAAACAAAAGCAAGGAAATACAGAACCTGATGGCAAAGTCCAAAGTACTTATGTACACAAGTTTTTCAACATGTTATAGAGAAACAGTTCACAGTATACAGTCTGCTACATAATTCTTGTCCAGATTGCTGTTCTGACAAGTACATCTGGGTCCTTATCTCCTACTGTGTTCCTGTGCTGTTCATCATTTGGATCTGCAAAACTAACAAAGACCACAGTTCTGAGCTCTAGAAGAGTACTGAAAAGGGGGAGCAGTACGATTTCCACATTACAGGTGGAGAAAATTATACCTGTGGGTGTTACATCCAGCTCTAAATTTCAAGGGAAAGAATAATTTAATTCTTGCTGTAGGAGCATAGACGTTAGATATCTACTCCAAGATAGTCTAGAAGTACCTGTAGCCAACGGAAGAAATATGCATCTTGAGAGGGTGAAAACAATCTTTTGAAAGGTGCCTGGGAGAGGGTATGGGTTATCATGGAACACTCTGTCCTGATTGGTATTGAGGCTGCCTGACTGAGTAGCTCAGGCTACAGACCTTGCTTTTATCTGGCCAAAATGAGATTAAATAGATCACATCTCAAACACACATCAGTGCATAAAAGGAAACCAGGACTCATAACTGCAGGGTCATTCTTCCTCCCTCTCTGAGCCACTAGGAAGGATTTAATACCTACTGTTTAAATCAAGACCAAACCTTTTGTCACCTGCCAGCAACTCAGAGATAGTAACACTGTGAGAAAAACGATAACTGCTTGCTGACACAAAGAACTTTTAACTTCTCACTTGAGTACTCCTCTCCTGATCTAGGAGACATCCCTCTTCAAAAATCTGGGTTCCTTTTGTGTGGAGCCCACACAAAAAAAAAGAGGAAAGGGAGGCTCAAGAGCTCAAAAGGCTTTTTCTGCTTTCCAATATCCACCCTACCTCCAATATTAGCACTGGTCCTTCCTTGATGTGCCCTTCTTTGGAGTCTCACTTCCTCCAGTGGCCAAGCTGTGCTGGTCAGGAGGAGAAATGTTCTTAGACTTTAACCCTTTTCCCTTGAAGTGTGACTCGGTTCTCCAGGGAGGTCTTTGCTGTTGCCATCACAAGGCAAAATGAGGTATGGATATAACTCCTAGTGCTTATTTACTCTCAGCTGCATCAAAATCCAAGTCTCCTTGTCTTTCATGAACTGTAAAAAAGCCTCACATTCGCAATTTTCTGTAAAAAGAGTAGTTCACAGGTTTCTTCAATCTTACTATTAGAAAGTGCTGCTGTAATAGTGAAATGATTTGCTGTGTTTTACAGACAAACTGCTGCCTAAGTGCTAACCTTACAGTTACCCCGGTGGATACCCTTATTTACAAGAATTAAATGCATTTCAAGACCCTTCTTGACTTAGCTGAGATACATAAAACTTTCCTTCTAACTCAAGCAGATATTTTAATGACCACCTTTAATAATTAATGGAACATATTACCAAGGGGTTCAACATAATAATTGAGCTCTCTCTGTTCTTTTTTTCCTATAGAGGAGCCAGTTGAATCATATGAACATCTCTCCTTAAAGGTTTTACGTGCTTGGGAAGAAATCCCTGGAGCTGGATACAAACTGGTCCCAGAGCACATTGAGACTCGGCCTCTCTACCACAAGGATAAGCCAGGCATGGAACAGGTAGAGCAGCTCAGAGATGGTGGTGATGGTAGATCCAGGAGCAGTTTTCCTTTCCTCCCGTTACTGTGGTTTCTGTTTGTATCTGCAAACTTCCAGAGACACCATCCAAGTGTTAGATCATACATGAGACTTTGTACAGTATCAACCTGGAAATTGTCACACATGCATGTATACAGCTGGTTCCCTAAATACACAGGAACCACACAAGGAGTAGCTGCATGTTTTCGTTGTTTTAAATGCTTTAGTTTTATTAAGTTTACACAAACTCTTGTGCTTGTATGTGGACTTTGGTTGTGGGTCTTTTTTTTGCTTTCATCATGTACTATTTTTATATGGACTTTACCTTGAAGTTGCCAATGGTTAAGCTCAATTTCAACTTCACCAAATTCCTGTGAGATTAATAGAATATGTGTACGAAAAAAATATATTGTATAGCAAGTTTATAGATGAAATCATAGTTACAGGATAATGAGCTGGTTGGAGCTCATAGAGGAAGTGGTGGTTTTTGATGTCAGAACTACTTTTAAAGTCTCTCGAAAATAGCGTTACAGAGATGTTTATCTTTTTTTTTTTCCCAAGGGTCGCGTACAGATGTGGGTCGACATGTTTCCTAAAGATATGCCTCTGCTAGGACCCCCAGTGGACATTTCACCAAGAAAACCCAAAGGGTAATACTCTACACTTTTCTCCCAACACGGTGGCATAAGTCTTCAAAGACTGAGCCTTTCTTAAGTGTCTGGAAAGAACTATAAAAAGAACTATCACAACAAACTTCTTTGATCCTGAGAAAACTTTTCTTAGGTTCACATGAGTTCAAGTCAAAAGAGAGCATCTAGTTTGGTCTCCTCCATTAAACAACTCAAAGAACTGTTGGTGATTTTTACATCAAGGGCTACCAAACACCTCTTTTAGAAAGATATCGCTTTTTCATGTAGGGATAGCAGGTGGTTAGAGGCAATAGTCCCGTAATAATTCTGATGTCATCATCCAGTTGTTGAGCTGAAAGAGGTAATTCTAGTTTCACTACCTCTTTCAGCAGGATAACATACTTGACCCTGGTTGAGATCTTTAATGTGATGCAATCGTATTGCACATATTGGATTTTCAGCACTTGGTTCAGAGATGAAGAAACACATAAAGCAGAGAGACACACATTTGGAATAACCATGTCTCAAATTTCAGACAGATACTTATGCTGCTTTATATGCAACATTACACATAGGTCTTCAAGCTAATTGAATGCTTGTAAATGATGCACAAAAATAACCAGCATAGTTCTCAACCCACCCTGCACCAGCTTTATTCCAATATTTTAGCAAGGCCTTTCCTGAGAATTTTATGTCTGAAGCAGCGTCAGGTGCTATTCCTGTATTATTTGTGTTTGAACAAGAAACAGTGTAACAAAACTGTGTTTCTTTTCCTTTTCTTTTACAAAAGCCAAGATTTGGCAAAATAAGAGTCTGTGTAACAATTACTTTCTTCAGATCAGATCTTTCTGTAAAGCTCCTTAACAACAAGCATTTTCCAAGCCAAAAAGATTTAAATCTAATCATACCCACAAAACCAAAATGTTGCTGTCATTTTTGTAGTCTACAAAAGCAAAAAAAAATACTGTCAAACCATTAATTATGAGAAAGAAAGAAATTAAACAGGCAAACATGAGTTACAGATTTTGCCAACAAATACACAGTTGAACTCCTTAAACTCTGACGGGCTTGGTGCTGTAACCACTTCCCTGGGGAGCCTGTTCCAGTGACCAACCACCCTCTCAGTGAAATAACCTTTTCCTAATTACTCAAGGCATACACAAATTTTTGAGTATCGAATTTTCATGTCACTTGCAACATCTGTATTTCAGTTCAAGCTTCTAGAGCTTTGGAAGACCACCGTAAACGTCTGTGTATAGGGAGTGGAAAGGATGGGAAACCTTTAATTCCTTTTATCCTTGTTTCTGAAAATGATTGCACTTGCTTAAATGTCTCTAAGCAGTGATTCTCTTCCCTTTTAATGCACCGGATTGCACCAAATACAGTGGTTTTAGGCATTTCTTCTGAAAAGCACCTCCCAGGGAGCTCTGGTTTTTATTAGCGAGCTGTTCACTGTTTTGGAGGCTGCTCTCATGATGTGGCTCAGATCAACTTTGCCTTGTTTCACTGCAGCATTTTTGTGAAGAGAATTGAAAAGGAACAGGAACATAAAAAACAAGGAATTTTCCATCCCTCCAAAGCTGGCAGTCACCCCGCTCTCATCCAGCATGCTCCAGGAGCTGAGAGGAGCCACCATCCCCACTCTGTCACTTGACTCTCTTGTAAACAGAAGGGGCCTGAAACTGATGCTGTTTTAAGAGTTTTGCACAAGTACAACATTTCTCACTTTATAAAAGCATGATTGGATAGAGGTTTACCTTAGTGTCTGACCAGAGCTTGAGTATACACAGGCCTACTTTCTTTTCTTTTTCAGCTATGAACTGAGGGTGATAATCTGGAATACAGAGGATGTAATTTTAGAAGATGAAAACATCTTTACAGGGCAAAAATCAAGTGATATCTATGTAAAAGGGTAAGTTCTTCAGGACTTGTCTTCAAAAGTACAAGTAATATTTCATTCAAAAAACAGATGAAAAAATTGCATTGTGAGAATATCAGATAAGCTATTTCTATGACCTTGGCACTTTTCTCTAAATGCCTGCCCAAATTACACATCTATATTGGATACTGCTTCTTTTTTTCCCTCTTTTTTCCCTCTTAAAAAAATGACACTAGTCCTTACTTCTCGCTCAGACAGATTTGGCATAAGAGGAGAACCAAGCCCACAGTTTAGCAAAAGACATCAAACACTTACAGAATTTGAACTGTTAGGACTTACACAGATGCAGAGAGGTATGCAATAATCAGAGGAAATGGAATTATGACCACATTAGAAACCAGAAACCTTATAATGCCAGGCTGTTTCTATGGGAATTATTTTCTAACCTCACGTGAGGAGCATGTGTGGGTGAATGACCATGGCCATGCTGGGAAGAACATCACGTGGGCTCGTTCTGCTCTCCATCTCCTTCCTGCTGCAGACAAAATGCCTGTCACAGCTTCAGAGATGTTACTGGGGTAATCAGTAAATGGGAAGGATTTCACATAAATAACATGAAAAGAGAGAGAAAAAGGCGAGCTTGACACTCAAACCAGCTCT
Organism: Burhinus oedicnemus; assembly: GCA_008921705.1. NCBI lineage: Eukaryota > Metazoa > Chordata > Aves > Charadriiformes > Burhinidae > Burhinus > Burhinus oedicnemus. The sequence goes on along the minus strand of VFFE01006584.1, from coordinate 97,177 downwards.
TTCCTGAGATTGTAGCAGGTTACTTCTTAAAATTACTGGTCTGTTTGGAGTACTGCTTTGGGCTTTCTGCTTCTGAGCAGATACCAGAGAGAGGTGGGGGGAAACTATGGTATAAGCGGCAGTAGGAAGTATTGGAAATCTCAGGTGAGAGACTGGTCTTAGATTTCTTGCTGTGTTTCACTACTAGAGAGTGAGATTAATATGCCAGCATGAATTGTGTCATTGTGGAATCCTGGAAAAATCAGAGTTTGTGGAGAACTAGGCATATGGAAAAATGAATTTTCCTAAAAACCTGTTGCAGTATCACCAATGAGCAGATGCAAAGAGCTGGAGGAAGCAGTACTGGGGCTGATGGAGCAGGGAAGGGAGGATGTTTTCCACTTTCCAGGTTCTGAAAGTCATGTGAACATAATACGAAATCCAAAGAAAGCATAAGGACAGGGCAGTCTGGTAGCAGCTCTTACTCCTGTGTAAGGTGTATCTACATGTGTTTTACCAAGGAAACTTGCTTTAGCTCCGACCAAGCTGTGTAGGGCACCAGGAGTGGTTCCACTCCTTTGGAGCAGGCGATATTAGCCCAGGTGAAGCATGCACAAACACAGCCATATGGCCCCCCGTGGGCTGGAAGTGTGGTTATTGCACACACCAGCTGAGCAAACCTCCCCTCGCAGTTCCCTGAGAGCCGCTACTCTGAAATCACTGCTGTTCACACAGATATATCCAACTTAGCAATAGACTAACGGGTTCAGAGCAGTAGCAGAGTAGCTCTGAGAGGCCAAAATTGAGGAACTAAATAGGGAGCCAGCCTTTGTGCTGAGCTGTGTGATAACATGAGGGCGACACTATCAATGCCAGAGCGGTCTGACCGGGAAAGCCAGGAGTGGGTAACTTTTTGCTTCTGTGACTTAATGATGAAGACACAAGTCTCATTATGTTCAGACAGTTCATTGGCACTGAATCTGTCACCAGGCATGGATTTGCACTGGGGGCAGTGCTGTGCTTGGGGTTTTTACTGTTTTTCCCAATTCCTTTTTGAAATAATGGGGCTTGCAGGTGAAAAGCCACTCTTTGGATGCAGCACAAAAATGCTAGTCTTTACTCAAGCTGTGATAAATCATCTTCAGATCTAAAACATACCTTGCTGGATCATTACCTCAGTGGAGCTCTTCAGAAGAGAAGAGTGTGTTTAGGAAAGAATTGTCCTTTTGTAACATAGCATTGCACATCAGATGCTGTGCGCACTGTAGCAGAAACCAAAAGGAAATCACAAGAAAAAACAGAAAGCCTACTGCAGTCATACTTATGCCATGTTTATACCCCCAAACAGCAACTGCAAACAATTTAGACTCCAACACTGAGCATTTAAATCAGTCTTGGGACATTGACAGAGAATTTATTAGTGTGCCACAACATGAATACAGGGTGATTAGTAAGGGCTAACTGACTGGTACTGTCTTTGCTTGTCGCAAAGAAGACAGACATCTTGGCCAACAATAAATGGCCAACTGTTATTTTGGGGTCTGATCTAAATAAAAATCACATTCTTATTCTCAAATTTTGATCGTCACTGGCCATTGCTGAAGCCTGTGCCATGGCTTAGAGGTAACTGAGATGCCTGATCCAGGGCATGTGTGACTGTGTGTCACAGTCCTGAATGGTGTGTTACCTCGCACTGGTTAGGGAGGAATAAGTAAATTATCATTCCTGTAACCGAATAACAACCACAACTCCAGCTCTCCAGCTCCATTATGTGCTTGCCGTAGGTGGATAAAGGGCCTGGAAGAGGACAAGCAGGAGACAGACGTACATTACAACTCCTTGACAGGAGAGGGCAACTTCAACTGGCGCTTTGTGTTCCCATTCTACTATCTCCCAGCAGAGAAACAAATGGTGGTTAGTAAAAGAGAAAACATATTTTCCTTGGAAAAGACAGAGCGCAAAGTACCTGCAGAGCTGGTGCTTCAGGTGTGGGACTTCGAAAGACTCTCTTCAGATGATTTCTTGGGTAAGTATGCAATGGATCTGCCTGAACTTCACCTGAGGTCTTGCCAGACCTGTATTTTGTAGTGGCATGAACAAAGCAGTTTCTGAGACCCAACTTTTGCTTCTTTCTCTAAGGCACCATGTTGTAAACATACACATTTGTTGGAGAGGGAATAATTAGGAGCTCAGATGAGACAATGCCAGGGCAATACAAATGAATAGTTGATGGTACAGAGAGATCCCCAGCTATGAAGCTTGGGCCCAAGCTGCTGCATTGCTCCATGTATCTCATCTGGAATCTGCTGTCTGAATGTGTTCACATCTGTCTGGTCTCTGAGTGTTGTCCCATTATTTTTCCCTCAAGGCACTCTTGAACTGAACCTGAATGGGTTCCCTCGAGCAGCAAAGGCAGCCAAGAGCTGCGACCTAGGCATGGTTGTGGCAGCAAGTGAAGAAAACAAGATCTCCATATTTCAGCAGAAGCGTGTCAGAGGCTGGTGGCCTTTCATCAAGGCTGGGGAGCTCACGGTAGGCAGCTCACTACAGATGAACAGCTTTTCTCTGGGGCTAATATGCTCTGCTGAGGTCCTGAGACAGACAGACGCTAATTTTGAATATAGTATCTGAGGAACAATTACCACTGGTCTCCTCCAAATGGGCCCCATAGATTTTGTTCAGATAATCCGAGACAGCCAGAGCTCCTTGTACTTTTTCTTTGCTTTCTTCTACTGTTCATCTCCCAGCACACTGGATGGGTAGAGTGGAAAATCAGATGTTTCCAGCCAACCTTATGTCAGCTGAGGAAATCCTGGGAGGAATCTCACACACTTATTTATTTGTTTTCTGTTTATTTCTCACTTCTACCAGGGTGAAGGAACAGATTTTGTAGTCTACCATTATTCTCCTTGCTAGTGACGCATCTCAAGTAGAAAGAGCACAGTCCTCTCTTCCTGTTGAAGTGTGCTCACTAAGCCAATATTTTTGTTGTTTTAGTAGCAAGACACAATTGGCATAAAAGAATGCAAAGGACAATGACAGCCTCCCCCAAACTCTACAAGACTTGCTATGTTAGAATTATCCTCCTAAGAAGAATATAAATGCTGCCACACACGTTTCATCTACCCGAAGCTTCTAGCATAACAAGGCTTGCCAGCAGGATGTAAATCTCAGTCAGCATGTACCTAGCCATTTATCTCAGGGTTTTTTACTGCAGCTTCTCTTCATAATGTTGTGGTTCTTCCTCTGTATGATCTGGAGCTACACTGAAATTCTCAGTGTTTAACATAACTTCTTCATTTTCCCCTGTCTTTAAGGCTCCTTTTACTGTTACAGCAGTATAAGGATCCTCAGTGTAAATGAAAGACAGCTCTGGTCCTCTGTTTCCTAGGTGAAGTGCATGTATCTAGGCATGAGGTACATCCCAGTAGTTAACTCTGCACATAGTCTTTGGCACATGTCTGCATAAAGAAGAGCATGAAGCAGAGCTGTGTAAGCTAGTGAAGGAAAACCCAAGCAGGCGTGCTCACATGACCACAGAGCACTTTGGGAGCTTGGACCTGAACCTGGACATCCCTGCAGCCCAGTTCTGGGATTAGGGTGATTGGAGTCTTTTTAGGTCCATCCAGATCCCTGTGAGGACACAGACCAAGAGCTACGAGTTACCTTCTTGTAGTATAGCCCTCCACAAATTCACCTGCTTTGGCCCTTTTTTAGGGGATCTACCTCCCTCTCTAGATTTTCATTGACTCTCCAAGAGTTTTCCTAAACAACACCCTCCATTCATATTTCCAGCCCTTACAGAAAGAAGAATGCTTTAATAAAAAGTGCCATCTTCAATTTCATTGCCTTCATCAGATTGAAGGTGACCATACTTTCCATAGTTTTAGTTGATGGACTCCACTTGCAAATCCCTGCTTTAGCGCAGTCTTCTCAACTCTTGTACAATTGATTCTTTTTCTCCCAGTCCACTTTCATCTCTTGATACCCTTGTCTTCCACATTGATCCCTTTTATCTTCATCCTTCTTTCAGTCCAGTTCTGTGCTGAATCCCAGCCACTGGCCACAGAATAACACTTTAGTTTTTGATAACCACAAAGGTATGGAGTAGGAAAACAACAAATACATGAAAAGCCATTTGTGTGTTTTTCGTCCATCACAGATTTTATGAAGCTGATTTGATTTACCCACTCTTAATTGTTACTGGACTCTTTAAATTTCTGATGTCTTCATTTTTTTTTTCATTTTTGGCCCAATTAAATCTATAGTGGAGATAGTACTGAAGAACGCACCTGGATGAACAGGGAAAAGAGAGAACATAACCTAACACAGACAGAAATATCAACAGATTTGTTGCTGTGAGTAGAAGGGAAAAAACAAATATTTAACCCATATTTAGGAAGTTACAGTTGATACTAAGACTCCAAATAACTCAGATTACATATTTCTACTGCAAGGTGTAATAGACATGATCTTTTACAAGTGCTGCTATTTTATTTGTCACTCAACAAGCTTTAACCGCTTGTCACAATGAAAACAAGGAGTAAACCAGCAGTTATATTCCATTACAACTTTTCTGAATTCTAGAAATTTTCAGTAAGTTGGTGCTGAACAAAGTTGTCCTTTTATTGGAGCTTTGAGTATCACTTTCTGGCAGTTCATCAAGAAAACTGACTCTGAATCCACCTGCAGACCGTTATTCTTTTAGCCTGAACAGAGCTTAGGACTGCATGATATTTTCTGCACACAGACCTCATTTCTAGCCACCTTTCTTTCGTGAGATGAGACCCCACAGCTCAACTGCTCCAGAATCTGTGACTGGCTGAATTCCCCCCTTGTCCATGTCAGCAATACAGCTTCCAGCTTGGCCATTCAACTGTGCCAGGATGTGCAATAGATAGAAGACAGGTCTTCTCAGATGAATTATGTTATAATTTAGGAAGAAAATACATTTATGGGTCTGGAAGAAAACATCCTACCTCTCTTTCCTCATGGTCCTTAATCAGGAATTTGGTGCCTGGTTTTTCCTTTGTGCTTTCTCTTTAACTGCAAAGACTTTATCTTGTTTTCTTTAATCAATTTCCTTCACCCTCAGCTGGTTCTATAATTTCTCCACAAACCAAATCCTGCTGTGATTTAGTGATCATAACCCAGGATTGGACTGGATAATTACATATGATCTCTCTGATCCAGGGCAAGGTGGAAGCTGAGTTTCATTTAGTCACAGCAGAAGAAGCTGAGAAGAATCCAGTAGGAAAAGCTCGAAAGGAGCCCGAGCCCTTGGAAAAACCCAAGTGAGTAGGAGCATACTCATTAAACAAGCTGGGGCAGGGACCTTCAGCAGGAGACGGGGAAGAGCAGGTGTCTTTGCTCCTCTCCTGGCTTTTCTTTCCTGCTTTAACCTTGAGCAAACCATTTGTCCAACTTGTGTGTTGCCTGGCTGCCAGCACTCATAGCTGGCAGCACCTTCCAGGTTAGCTGAAATGCCTTCCCCTGGAAGCCCAAATAAATTGCATTACTGCATGTTTGTCCTCAGCTAGAGTTCACACACAGGCCCATTCCATAGCTGACCTGGCATGTGATAACCTCTTAAACCATCATAACTTATGCATACACCCAACACCTCAGTTTGGTCACCTATAAAGGTCAGATGGATTATATTTATTATATTAAGAGGATAACTATAGGCCATTAATGTTTAAGTGCTTTAAAATTACTATGAAATATTTCCTATGTCCAGGGGTGTTTTTAATATCATTGTTAGGAGACAGAGTCTTAGTATTAGGAAACAAGAATTTTGGATATTAGGAAAAAATACCAAAAGGGTTATGAAGCATTGGAACAGGCTGCCCAGGGAAGTGGTGGCGTCACCATGCCTGGGGGTATTTAAAAGACCTGTAGATGTGGTGCTTAGGGACGTGGTTTAGTGGTGGACTTGACAGTGTTAGGTTAACAGTGGCACTTGATGTTCTTAAGGGTCTTTGCCAACCTAAATGATTCTATGATTTCACCATTCTAAGAATTATCTGCACACATTTAAAGGTGTCTTAGTACTACATATCAGTGGAAAACTGACCTCTACATACATGTAGTTATTTTTGCATAAATTAGTCACTTGCAGATAAAGGCACATAAAACGTGAAAATCAGGTCATACAGGAATAATATGACTTTAACAAATCTATCTCTAATTTTTTTGTACTTCATAATCAAAGAATGAAGATGCTTATTTTTCATCATAAGACTTTTTAATGAGAACATTTTAAGTGGTTTAACAAAGGCAGATGATCCAGAAGGAGCACTTTGTCTTTCAAGATTTTTCACATTAAAATAATATTAGCTGAGATTTTTGCATTCAGAAAAAATGTACTTCAAATCTATTTGGGCTCAAGTACTTTGTTCTACTACAGTAATGAACTAGATTAAAAAAAAAAGAGAGAGAAATTGATGTTATATTTCCTGCTACCAAAGCTTCTAAAAATCAATTGCTAATCATAAGGGTAATCATTGCACATTCTGTTTAATCTTGTTGGTTTGATACATATCTCGGGATAACCATGAAAAAGGAAAAAAAACAGCATAATGGTGGAATTGTCAATACCCCTACAAAGGGTACAAATTTAGCCTGAAAATTAGAGGTATCAGAGACTTTGACCCAACACCTTTACCCAAAGGCAGGATGAGCTATGCCTGACAGATGTCTGTCTGAAAGATTCCCAATAATGGAAACTAAAGCACTGTCTTACAGAGAAGAGAGGACTGGGATAGCTCTGAAATACAGCTGGTGGGAGACAATCAGCCTAGGCAGTTTTAAGAGGGAGCGTAGTGTGTAACAGGAAGATTACATGTCCAGAAGTTTGTCAAGAGGATGCGCAAAGGCATGCTCTCATTTTCCTCCTGTTTTTTGCAGCCCAGCCAATGCACCCCAGGCAGCCTGGGGCTCCAGGGCTCCCCACATTTTCACCTCAAGGGCATTTTATCCCTTTTTATTATTGTTGGGTCAAAAGGTTGTTGCTAGCCTGGTGGCCCCTTCTCTGCTGCACAGCCAGCCTGGAGGTGTTTTGACCCAGAAGCCACAAAATCAGGATGTGCCTCCAGATCTTGCACTGAGTAATCAGAGAGGCTCCATATCGAGGTTTTTACAATGAAATAAGAGCCAACACATGGCTCAACCCAGTTCTACTTTTAATTGAAGTGTTTGCCTCAATTAAATTAAAATTAAGGTGGGACTAGACATTACCCATCTCAGAAGCAAGCCATTCAGGCTCCTCTTGTAGCTGCTTATGTACAGGTGGGGGAGTCATCCCATTTAGCTAACATGCATATCTTAAGATGGGAACTTGGGAAAAAGATGAATTGTCCTCCAGAAGGTCTTTCCTCTCCACATGCAGACAGCCGTCATGACTGACCAGGCTGGGCATCTAAGTTTTAAACTTAGGCAAAATAAATCCTAAGGTTACTAAAGCGATATCAGCGTGTGGAGAGTAAATACTGTTTTAGCTAGACACTCACTTACTGGAAAGAAATAAACTCATAGCTGAAGACATTGCATGCCCCAGTTCCATAAAACCGGTATTAAAGTTTACCAGCTCAGTGCCCCCGAGTGATGGAATATGTGGCTCATACAAGCAGAGTAGTCAAAATCAACTGAGAGAGAACAGATAACGGTTTCTGCACATCAAATGATTTCTCGTCAGGAAGAAGTGGATCTCAAGGAGCTTTGTGTCAGGACCTGCATATCTCTATGCCAGTACTGTAGGTTCACATTTTTGTTGTTGGTCGTGTAGGTTTACACAGAGAAGCAGACAAATTTTCAGAGTGTTTCGTGCAATTAAGTTTTTAAATTAAGAAACAAAATAATTTCAAAACCAAAATTATCTTCAAGGAGCTACTAGACAGTAGCAGACTTTTTAATGTACCAGAGCAAAGGTATACAAAGATTAAATGCCTGGGAACTAAAAAGAAACATGCAAATAAGATATAAGGTGCAGAGTGTATTTTCCTGCTGGCCGGAGCACCATGAGGTTATCCATCTCTTCATCTCTGACAATCAAGACAGGATGCTTTTCTGGATGCACTCTATTATAACCAATACACTGCTATTCTACTGAATTCTATTGCCTACGTTGCAAAGAAAACAAATTAAATGAGCAGCAGTCTGGCTTTTTTCCCCCTGTCTTTAAAGGTTATGAAAAGCTCTTAAGTAGCTGGAACGTGCAGACTAATGGCTTTGTTACTCAAGTCTGTGATTCAGTAAGTTTTGCTCTTTAGAGTATCCATTTTTTAATAATTCCTTTTAACCTGGAGGGCTTATTTGTTGATTTATTTCTGAGTCATTTCCACCCCAGTATAAAACACAGTCTTTAATTAAAAGATATTCAGTTGGCCTTTTAGATTTATAGATTTTCTGTCACATTGGCATTCACTTCCACACGCGGAATGCTGAATTCTCCAGATGACTAAGACATTGATTAATTTCCTTAAATGGCTTTCTAGAGTGAGACATGGCCATTGCTTTTTGTGACCCTCAGTCTTAATTTCATTCTCCTTACTGCTGCACCACCTGCACAATTAAGGTGATATTGGGTGAGAAAGACAACCTGCACCCAACTTTGCTGTTGATAATGTTGCTCCACACCACTGTACTCGTCAGGTCATCCCATCATACAAAGCTGACGGAAGTTGCCTCAGCTCATGGCAGGGTTAGGGCTGTTGAAGTCAGGGGCATAGTAACCTCCCAAGCTGGGTGGCATGCCAGAGGAGAGACCATGCCAACATTTTTCCTAAGGAGAACATAGTTTTCCACTCTGTATGCAGCCAGCTTTGTCATACATTGTGAACACAATCCTGGTTATGGAGAGAATATGAGGTGGGGCAACATTTGGAAAAAAGTTAGGACTGTGAAGTGAAGATAGTCTCCACCAGGAGAAGGCGACTTTTCTTCCCATTATGTCCCAGGGAAACTACCTAGATTTCAGGGTTCATCGCATCTCCTGTTTTCAGGAGGTCTGTTTTCAACCTCCTTCTGAAAATATGCCATTTTGGGCCATATGCTGGGCCTGAGCTGGCTCTGCCTGTTATGGCACTATGATTATCACTGGGCAATTAGATTTTTTATAGTGGCTTGTTACACCTTTTGCAACGCTAAATTGGAAAAATTTTGTACTCAAGTTCAAGATGTCTGCATTTCTTCATTAGGATTTATCATGATCTTATCTGTAATTTTGAACTCCATGTCTTGTCTTAAATTGGAGTAGTTATGAAGTGTGAACTGGAATTTCATTTCCAGTGGTGTGTGAAGTTTGGGCTCAGGGACGGATGGAAGAAGAGTGACTCCATAGTACATGAAACTCATGGAAGTTCCCTCTAAATTCTTTAGTCAATTCCCTGGAGTTAAACGTCCTTTTAAAACTCAAATATGTATTTTTCAGTGGGGTACCTTTGGAAATAGCTGGATCTGCCTTTACAAATTTTTTTCTCTTTTTCTTTCTTCCCCTTTAGCCGGCCAGACACATCGTTCTCTTGGTTTGTAAATCCTTTCAAGTGTTTATATCACCTGATCTGGAGAAATTACAAGAACTACATCATCATCGGCATAATTCTACTTATTCTTGTTGTCTTCTTGGTGCTCTTTATCTACACACTGCCAGGTGCGATCAGTCATAAGATAGTTGTAGGATGAGCATAGGTTATGGCTCTTATTGTAACCAATCATATAGTCAGTTAAAAATAAAAGTCAGACAAATAGAATTAATGAACCTGAAACACGTCTCATTCCATTTAAGAAGAAAACATAAATATTCGTATCAGAAGCTGGAGCTCTCTTAGAATATTTTAACATCTTTTATGGCTGCTCATTCAGACCCAGCCTTCATGTACATTATCATTAACATAGTACTGCAGCTTTAGTGACAATGAAAGGTTGATTTGGCACCTAAAATCGAGTTTGAAAGTAAATTCCTTAATGCTATGCAGAAACCAATTTGTCAGTCAAGTATTTATTATTACAGACAAGTGATTAAATATTAAGAGCAAAATCTGTACACGGAGATAAATGTATAGTTCAGTCTTTGCATAGTTTTGTAATTAATTATTTGAACTGTTTTCCAATGACCTATAATGACACAACTATTTTGAGATAAAAGGTTTATTAAAAAAAAATCTAAGGTTAAATTGTCTCATTTGGTGTCATGCACAGAATTCATCCTGCACCTCTCAGGAGGAGCTCTGTGCTCTGTAAAGACATCTCACACACTTATGAGGTAAGTGTTAGTGGCAGGGGGAGGTAGAAGCAGAGATGGAAAGAACTTTTTTCAGCTGCAGATTGAAAGTGCTGGAGGTCACTGGAGGAGAGGGATCAGGAAGATGAAGACTCAGCTACAGGCACTGCAGTAGTGAATGATCTTGGAAAGGAGAGGGCACAGGGAGAATCCTGCTGCTTGACGAGCAGAGGGAAAGAGGACTGGAAACAAGAAAGGCTACAGAGCGAAACAAATCATGGAGGATTAAAGAACACAAGGAATAAAAACTTACACAGATGTCAGTGTGAAAATCTTCGTCTTACTTAAGAACACAGAAAATGCTGCAGCCTGTGTCATGCACAAGGCAAGGCTTGATAACTTAATGACCCCACTTGGCCTTAGAATAAGTGATTATCAATTTGAAGTAGCTATAGAAATCTCCTCGTCTCATCCATGGTTAGACATGTTGTAAAGGTGTCCTTTGAGAAAACACTTTCCATCATGATCCACTCAGTGTGAGCACCCTTTGCAAATTTTAAAGTATCAAAAGGCAAGAAAAAGAATCCTAGAAATGCTGATAATTCTGCCAAGCTCAGGGTGTAGGAACAGAAATGTAGGCATCTGCATAATTCTCAGAGGCCACTTCTATGGGAAGCTTGTGTGGTACTGCTTGTACCTGGCCTGTTAAGGCTTTACAACAAGCCTCTGTGTTCCCCTCTGGCCTACAACACAGGTAATTGCATTATTCTGAAAAATGGATGTCATTGAATCTTCCACAGAGAAAATATTTCACATTTAGAAAGCATTTTAGAGGCTTGTTTTGGATGGGATGAATTGCTCTAAAAGAGTCTCTTCCTCATTCCACTGATGGTAGAGGCAGATGGCTAAAGGCAGGCTGAAAGCGTCCCACCCCCACCCCATCCAGCAGGTTGTGACTCAGTATTTCTTCTAAATTTCGTGTTCTAAGTATACAATAAATATAGCTAAATTATTCAGGTATGTGAGTAATTACATTACAACTAGACATGTGGCAAAGGACCACACTGGATGGGTTTTACTGTTGTGCTATTTTCCTTTAAAAGTGTATTTAATATGACCAAGAAATTAGAACACAATTACATGGTTGAATCCTGACTAGTTAAACATAGCAATGCAGGACAGCAATGTGGAAAGGTGCTGAGCACCCTCGAGTCCCTCTTTGTCTCATATCCCTCTGCACCGGGCCCTCGTCTGGCGCAGTCTCTGCTTACACAGCATGTGGGACACGTTCCTCTGAAACCACTTGTTTTTCAGTTTTGTGCTATTTTGCAATTGAGCCTGCATGAAACAGAAAAGGAATGTTGTTTTGCCTAATATGTCTTACCATACCATGAATTTTGGAAATGCAATTTAAAAGCTCCAATAAAAGCAAGTAAAATTATTTTGGTGCAAAAGGTGGGAGATGAACCACAACAACCAGAGTATGTTGTGACAGCCATAAAGGTTCTGATTTTTTTCCAGTGTGACAGGGCAGTAGGCCTGATCCTGCATGGCAGCTGCTGTGTCCATCTGTCCTTACTCTGCTTGTTTGCCCTTGCTGTCATGGACCATGTGAAGCACTGGACTGTGGCTGGAGCACCCTGCCTTGCCAGAGGGTCCTCCTGCACAGCTCCAGGCCCAAGCCTTGGCTCTAGAGTCCAGCAGCAAGCACACAGTGGCAACAGCACTGTTAGGAGAAGGTGGCTGAAATGACATCCCCCTCCAAGCCCTGGTCTGAATCTGGATGAGCAGGGAACATGCAAAGACCCTGTCGCCTTTCGTCCCCTGCATCCCAGTGCAAATAGCCATCTCCTTCACCCCTGCTGCCCCTGGGGTCTTCAATCCCCTGCAGCGTGACCATCCCTCAGCCCCTACTATCACTGAACACCAAAGACCCTTTACCCCTGCATAGCCCTGAAGTCTGGGCTAAAAAGGGCATCAGGCAGCCAAAAAGCAAGCAAGCTAACTATTCCACAGCTCTTGAACTGCCTAGCACATGTAGGCTGAGCTGGATAGCATCGTCTTATGGGACAAAGCTAAATCAAATACCTTTTCATGATCTTCCAGATGGCTGCAAAGTAGCTGGAGAGGTAGGGCTGTCAGTAAGTATTAAAGAGACAAAATATAACAGCACTCAATGCGGGACTACTCATACAGATGCCAGATGTTACAGGTTTGCATCTTAAGTTAATTTATGGTGACATGGGCTTTGTGCTTGATAGGGAGTGAAGTTTATACTGAAGATTGCTTTTATTGTCAAGGGCTCCTATCTATTTTATACCAAAAGAAGAGATTCTTATCCTGAGCGGTTATCTCAACATTGGTCTGCAATTATGCTGGCTCAATTTTGAGGCCAGCTGGTACAACTTGGAGTTTTATCAACTAGTTTCTGACCACAAATAGCTCATTAAATAGCTGAGTGCTACCATTTGCAAATACAAGATCTGTGGATATAAGACTGTACACCAGGAATCCCCAAAATGTTTGGAAATAATAGCCTGCCACTGCTGATCTAAAAAGACACGTCCTGCTTTGAGACATGTGGCTTGCCACAATAAAGCAAAAATCTTCTCAGGCGGGAGCAGATGTTATCATTCTAGTGAGCAAACCTGAAAGATGGAGAGACCTGTGTCTGAGCTGCTGAAGACAGACTTAAGTTTGGGGTGTAATAATTTCTGAGTGCCCAATTTCAGGTACCCTGAGTCAGGTTTTTTGACACAAACTCACCTCCTGCTGGCATTTAAGGAGCAGAGTGGGAACAGAGTCCCATGATTTAGTGTTGTGGAGCAAGTTGGGCATTCCTCTTCCTGTTCTAGGCTCCAGTTGTAGCTGATTTGACACATCAAGATGGGTGACTGGGGACAGACACGTCAGAGGGTTGTGCTGACCAGATTGAAGCCAGCTCTAGCCTAGAAACATGTACTGGTGCCAAAGCCTTGCTGCTTTCAACAGGACACATCAGGACACAGAGCAAATAGTGGCTTGGTGTCACCCACCCATTGTGGCCATTGTTGTAGGTGGATGCGCTGCATTTTCAATTACTAGGCAAAACTTTGCATCAAAAGAAATTGTACAGGTCAGTAAATGCTACCAGCAGATGTCCAGCAGCACAGCGGGAAAGGTGGGGCAACAAGGGAAGGTGGACCTTTGCCTTGTTCTGGCAATACAGCTGAAGAACATCCGAGTAAAGGAAATGGAAAGTCTACTTTTAAGAAGGAAAACCAAAGCAGAACCTAATCAAGATATAATGTGAACCACCAGAAGAGGAACAGTTCTCTGTGGAAAAAAAAGCTCAGCTCCAGGCATATTCACAGGCACACTAAAATGAAATCTTTATAAAATGTTATTACATGACTCAGAAGGAAGAAGCATTACTGCTATTGAAGAGCAGAGACGTGAAACCACTCGCTCTAACAGAACAGAGCAGAGGGAAAGTGATAGAATATCACCACCAGATCTTTGCTGTCAGAGCCTTCCATGAAAGGGAACAATACTGAAAAACACCACCAACAGATTACTGAGTCCTTGAGAAAAGTATCTATTCATTTACACCTCTGTCATTTCTATTGGCTCAGTTCGGGAACATTCAGTGGTATGGTAATACTACAGGCAAGCAAGAGCATGAAACGCTTGAGAAGCAGCAGAAGTTTTGAGCTCGGCCAGTAAAAGCAAACAGTTACCAGTAACCAGTACGCCCATAGTGGGGTTTGCCAGAGTCTTGCCTGATTTCCTACTGTAAGAACAGAAAAGAGCTGTCATCACTGATTTGGCTGCATGATGACCAGTAAATGATCTTATGATGACCTCTTTTGACAATTTTGCATTCCCACATAGCCAGTTAGAACAAAAAACCCAAAATAATCTTGTCTCACACTGCACAGTGTAGCAAGATCCCAAAGAATACGCTTGCTGTTCCTGACTCTTGCTACAGAAGTCTGCAACAAAAATCCCAACCTGTGTAAGCAAAAGCTACTGTAGCCCAGCTGCTGAAGTCCAGCTGTTTGTGTGTGCTTACCTGGAAAATACCGTAGTGTGAAATGATGAGCAGACTCACTAGGTATTAAGGATGGGGCCATGCACAGCACCCGTTACCAGCTGTTTCTCACTCAGAACATCCCAGCCCATCACAAAACCTTGAGGAAAACACAAACGTAGGCTTCCCTCCACTGCCATCACAACTCAGGAGCTTAAACTACCACAGGATAAAAAGCGATTGGGGAAAAAAACCCATGATTTCTAATTCCCCCTCCCTGCCTATTGAATGACCCGGGAAAAGCAGCGCTTGATTTCCCTGCGAGCAAAGTTCACACCAAGCCCCCTTTGATGCTGCACCATCCAGCAGAGCCAGGACAACCGCAGCATCCCAAGGAGTCCTGGCCCTAGCAAGGTGCAGTCCTAAGGCTGTGCTGGAGGATGAGGTTGGAAGCCCAGACTTGTGCTATGCCAGCCAGGACACGCTCACCATCATCTGCAAAGTCATTTCTGCAAAACTCGCCAGGGCCCTGCCAGTTTCTGTGTGTTGTGCAGTTGTCCTGCATCCCAGCAGCATGCAGGACCAGGCTGGTACATGGGTTGTCCAGATGGGCCACACTCACATCTGCAGCTTAGCATTCTCTTAGGAGACCTGCTCTGGAGATCTCTTTTCCTTCCTTTACTGGGTGGCCCCTTGGCACTGGCACAGACCCCTTGGCAGCAAGTATGTCCCTTCTTTCTCAATGTGACCTTGGTTGAGGGCTGATTGTTTCTGCTGTGAATGGGGCAACATGTCTGCCTCCCTCCTAAAATAAATGGGCTTGGCAGAGGGCTCTTCTGGCAACCTAGCTGACAGACAAATGTTTCCAGGTCCTGTGCTGGGAGTCATCGTGCTCTGAGCATGGTGTGTGCTTGCCTCTTCCCTCACACCAGCACAAGCCATGAGACTCAGGAGAGCCTCTGCAGCCACCATGAGAGGTGCTGGCTCTGAGGAGCCATTCCAGCCCAGCCTGGCATCTTGGCCTTGCATTGCTCAGACTGTGGAAGACCAGGACACGGAGGGCAGCAGGAGCGTCAGAAGATCCCTTTCACACATGGGGGAAACTCCAGCAGCTCACACACTCTGCTTCTCATCAGAGATTTTCTAATTTATTTCTGCAGTGAAAGGAAGCTTTGCTGGCTGTCATTTTACGCAGTTCCTTCCGTTTTCAAGGGACAGATAGAAATACATGTTTTTGCTAACTGCCCCAACCCTTTAGCCACCTGATTGCAGCGTTAGCATCTATTTTGCTGCTGGACCCCCGGCAGTTCATGCTGAACCACAGTTCTCTCAAGTGTATTAGTCAGCAGCTGTGGTTACACAGCTGTGGTTGCAGAGCCGTGGTTGCACAGCTGTGGTTGCACAGCTGTAGTTGCAGAGCTGTGGTTGCCTCATAGCAGCTGGCACCTCCATACCTGCTCCAAAATGCCAGAAATGTCACAAAAACAGATGGCGCAGCATAACCACGTGTCAGGCCAAGTGTTGGTGTTTGAATTCTCTGTGTAGAAAAGCACCACAAACAGAGCGATCTGACAACATTTCCTGGCTCTGCCATGGACACCTCTTTGCCTTTTGAGAGGGCACAGAGTCAGGTTTTCATGCAAACCATGAAAAGTATCAAGAACTGATTAAATTTGTAAAAGTTCCCATGTAGAAACACCTGACTATTGGTGAAATTGTGGTAAAGGTGAAAGAGACAGCTTTTGAAAATGTATCCTCTAATTTTCAGTCTGAAAGGATGAGATACCTTTTTTTGAAAGCCTAGTCTTTTTTAGCTCCTTGCAAACATTTTTAAAAGGGAAGAACATTTTTAAAAGGAAAGATAGCAATGTGACTGGCAGAAATTGTGGATAGCACACTCCATTAGTTTTGGTGGGATTACCGTACTGAGAGTGGCCATTCATAGCTAGACTGCATTAATGTTGTACTGAATATTGAATTTTTGGATTAGCAGAACAATTTATCCTACAAAGCAAAGGAAGGGGGAAAAGCTAAGCTCCAAAACAGACTGTATACATCTTTATCCTCCAATTATTATTCTTCTGATACAACAAATTTGACAACTCTGTTGCCTCTTGGCAGACTTAATTCTTTGTGTTTTTTAAGTCCAATATGAAATATTCTGGATGTCTTGAATATGGGGTGGGTATTTTTTGTTTAGGTTGGGGTTGTTTCCATTGTTTGGTGGGTTTTTTGCCTGAACTTCCTTGAAAGTTAGGATTCTGCACAAATTGAAGATATTTTACCTGTAAAGAGATCTCTTTCCTACTCTGAAAGGGTTTGAAGGCACTATGGTTGATGTTCACGTGACCATAGCTCCAGAGGTTAGTTTATCTGAAGGTTCAACACCTGAGGGTCTCCCTACCATTACACCTATGCCCTGGAGGTCTCCCTTTTCACACTGCAGGTATTACACCGTCTCGAGCCAGTCCTGGCAGCTTGCAGTAAGTGCAAGGTGTCCTTCACTTCCACTCCGATTTCAACACAAAGAAAGGTGGTCACCACCACCCAGGATATACTAAGGACATACCGAAAAAAGGAAGGCATTATGCAGACCTTTGAATCTTATTCCTCACCTAAAGGTACCCTAGAGGCCTTTCATGTTTATCTATGTCACCATTCTGCTGTCCTTATAGATAAGAGACAGCGGTATCCATCCTACATGGAATATTATAAATCAAATGTCCATCTCTGTGCATCGGATTGTTCCACAAAGCACAGAAATATCCTGTAACATTGCAGCTGCTGCTGTTTTTGAGGTGTCTGTTGGGAAGGTGGTTCAGTTGGGGTCGTGAAACCCATGGGGTCAGCAGGGCTCTGCCCTGCCCTCCTTTCTGCAGAATTTTCTGTGCCTTGCTCCCAGCCCACAAACGGCACTGCACCCAGCAGATTGGTCTCGTGCTGACTAATGACTACGTTAAAATGACTTTAAATTTAGGAGAAACAAATCCCCTGATGAGGTGATATAAGAATTGGTTTCCTCCACACGTTAGTCACAGAAATGGCTTTTGATTGCTGGGAGGAACTCCTCACTGGGATGTGTGCTGGCTGTGAGCTCCAAAAGGGATATTTATGAGCTTGGCTGAATAGCCTGTTTGCCTTCAGCTCCGAAGCACAGATTGCTGTCTCCTTCCAGACTAATTTATACATTTTCTATCAGATATTTGTGACTAGGGAAAAGCTCTACCCAAGATCCGGTTCCAGGCTCCCAGACAACCACCTCTCCCTTCCACTTTCTAATTAAGTCCCCATAAACAGATAGCAACTTCTCACATCTTTTTTTGACAGAGAAAGGATGATTTACAAAAATCTTCCAGACTACATCTCTTTTAATCACTTCTGCAAGCAGGTATAGAGACTAATCAGAGTTACATTAATTAGCAGATGCTATATGTTTGCTCCCCGGGTGCCACCTTCATTAAGAGCAAGCTGGAAAGATCTCTGGCTGTTCCCTCTCTCCCACTGACAGAAGAGTGGCCCTGGCTGAACTCTCTCTGATGACACTGACCGCTAACTAACGGGCTAATTCCAGCACCCTGCTCTTTCAGAGTTACCTGCTCATCACAGCACAGAACATTTTCCATATTGCAGCTCCTCAAAGGGGCTGTGCTTGACTTGCTGGCATGGGAGGACACCGTTACCAGCAATGTCTCCCCCTTTTGCTGCCCTGGTGGCTATTACTCTTCCACAGCACGCAACTACTGGCTCAGAAGCTGGAGTGAAGAGGAGGCTGGAAAAGGGGAAGGAAACCACCTCCGGTTTCCATGACCAGCCCCAGCCTGCATTTTCTCTTGCCGATTAGGCACTGCAAACATGGCAGACTCGTAGGGGATATCTGCAGGTGTTAAGACTTCTTCCCCAAATGTCTTTTAAGAAAGGCATGTACAGAAATTTGGCATCCATTAATGAGCAAAATTGAGAGTCATTGGAGACTGGGAAACACTGTAATATATATTAAAATATATTAAAAATACAGACCAAGAACTCTTCAGATGTCTACATTGCTGGGTGGAATGGTTGAACAGTATAGCTACACTGTAGTCACCTTGCTCCAGTGGTTTCCTTTTACTCCAATTCTCTGATGTTCTCTGCAATTTGCTTTCAGTTAAGCCCTCATCCAGAAGAGTCTCTGTGTGCCCTCACTCCCTGAACCTGGGCAGTTGACCACCCTGGGGTATCACTCCTCAGAAGGACTCCTTCACCCATTTTTGCTACCTGCAGCCCAAGTGGCTACAGCCAGTCCAGCTGTCTAGTTTGGAAGCCCTGTCTCTTGAACCTTCATCCTTGATCAAAGCACCTGGCACACATGCAGCTGCAAGCCCCCGCCGGGCTAAGGACAGATTTCAGGCACAAGGAAATCCAGACAGGTTTGTCATGCTCAAAGCAGGCTGGCCCATGCCAGCTCTGCACTGCAACTTACATGCCAGATTTCAGGAAAATACTAGAAAAAGAACCAAATGCAAGAGCACCTCCAAAGGCTGTTGGCACGTCATGAGAGACAAGGATTTATTTTTTTGTTTACTTGTTAGTGATGTTTCTTTTTCCTGACAGATAAGCGATAGTTAAACCACTCCAGAAACAAGCCCACAATTCTAAGATACTGACAAAGCTTTGGCCTGTCAATATGGCTGTACAGCAAATAAACACTGGCTGCAGTTGGTGCATGTGATGAGCTTTTAATTAGACATTGCAATAAAGCCTCACCAAAACACTAAACAAAGAATTTCTCAAAAGCCTGTGGCCTGTTGACACCATCATTGTCTTCTTGGCTCTTGGTGTGTCAATATCTCCACCCAAGAGAGAAGCTCTGTCTTCAACTGACAGCTCTCCAGAGCTGGTACCCACAGTGCAGATGGACACACACAGCTTGTGCAAAAGTGCTACACTATAGCAGCTTCAAAGGCTATTTTAGAGCCTTGGAACACAACTGCAATGAATATCATACCATAAAGTCAATATATTAAGTGAACAGTAATAATAATATCAACCTGTTAATCAGAGGATTAATAAGAGTCATGTTGTTCTGCTCAGTTCACGCATTTCTCCTCCTTCAATATCTTTATTTGGAAATGGACTGCATGTCCCAGGCTCTGTTTTGGCTGATTCCTGACAGGGTGCAGCTCATGCAGGTGCCCCATCGGGAGCTACAACCACAAAGAAGGCTTGCTCACGGCTCTGGGAGCATGGGTGGATTTTGATGTACCAGGGCCAGGTCTTCCTGTTCTTTGCACAAGGAGATGGGCTTCAAAGCCAGGCACTATGATTTCCCCTCCCATGAGCATGGTAAATCCTCAACAGAGATGGATATCTGCCTTCTCCAGAGCTGCCCATGTGATCCTGGGTCAGCATCTCTCACCAGTGATGCTCACTGCCACCAGGACAGACCTTTAGAGGGTGAGGCCAACACATGTGCTCAAGAAATAGGAATTTGTTAGTTCCTTCAGTTGTTCGAGTTTTGGTCATGAAAGGTTTCTCAGCCTGAAAAGTGAAGCTGGGATGCTTTGTCAGTGGCTAATTTTTTTTTCTGTAACATCTGTGATGGGGAGAGGAAAGATGGAAAGGTCGAACCCTTTTTACTGACTCTGCAGGCTTTGGTCAGGGCCTTTTTGGTTTGTAAAACCAAAAATTGTGCAGGCAGCTAAAAAGGGAAAGTTTGGGAACAAGTATGTTTGCATTCAAAATCCCATTACAACCCTCTAAAATTCCAGTGACTGTAGAGCCCCTGCAGCCCCCCAGGTCAAGTCCCAAAACACCTTATTTCCAAGAACCTCACTTTCCCCCAAATCACCTTCAGTTTTGGGGCTGAAATTTTATAGATTGGCTTTGGTGTTTCCATTTCCATTTAGTGGTTTGAGAAGTCAGCTGGATTTAGGGACAGGGAAGCACAGACTGACCAGAACTTGGGGCTGCTATATCAGGTAGGACCACGAGCCATCGAACCCGGCTGTCCACCCAGCAGCAGCTGGCAGGGATGGTGGCAAAGCTGTGCACAAAGCTGTATGAGGGGCATGGTCCAGGCTCAGCCCTTGGGGGCCCGTGTCACAAACACACTCCAGACAGTGAGATCTTCCACAGCTGAATGCCCCCTTGTTAAAGCCGTTTCTTACTACATCAGGCAAACTATTTCCCAGCAGGTGTTGGGTTATCCAAGGTGCTCTTCCCATTGGACCTAAAAAGGGAAGTTGCACCTGTAAATCACTTGCACCTGTAGTCACTGGGATGCTGAGTGAATTCCCTGTGGCATCCAGGTGTGTGGGGCGTCCCCAGACACTCAACCACTTATGCCAGAGACAAAACCTTTTTTAGGAACAGGAAAAAAACCTCTGACATCTGCCTGAAAGGTTGTTCCGCTTGGTTAGTATTCAAATATGATAATTTATTCATGGTAAGAAAATTACCTTGCTGCACACAAAACTGAACACTGACTGCTGCCATCACTTGCATTTCAGTAGCTTCACAAAAAGTGATGTGTTTGACTCTGAATATACTGCCATTCAGTGTGGTCCTTTGCGAGGGAGCTCCTCACGAGTCACTGTGAGCATCCCGAGGACCTCCCAGACAGGCTGGGGGACTGACACCCGGGGAGAGAAATACCAATTCACTGTTTGAATCTGGTCTTGGAAAAGCTGTAATGTTTAACAAGCCCTGCTGACCATGCCTTGCTTTGTTAATTGATCCCACCCGACAGGGCTGAAGGATGAACAGAGCGTGTGATACGAATCCTACCTATTAATTAACTTTGGGTCACTGCCTGCTTTCAGAGCTCTCCTCTGCAGGCTTCAAGGGCACAAGGCTTTCCCTGCAGTCCCTGATCACAAGACAACAAGGTTTCTAAATCAGCTTTCACCCACTGCTAAAACGAAACATTTGCCATTGCCAAGTGATCCACTAAAACCCCTGTTTCTTTTCCCCTGTGCCACCCGTTCCCAGTACTGCAAGAGCAAAGTAATTCTCTCTTTGGAAGAAAGCAACCTCAAGGGTTCTTCTTTCATTTTAAATACTGACGAGGCAAGCTCATTTTCCACCAGCAATGAAAAGTAGACTTGCACCTGGTTTAACAGGGCTCATTGTTGCCTTGTGTGGTGCAGAGCACCCACAGCGTGTTATTTACTGAGCCTGTATTATTGTCTTTCCTCAGTTATTGGCTGTGAATTAAAGGATAAAAGCAGGTGGATCACATCTCTGCAGTCATTGGGACTGAGAAACATGCAGCCTGCTTGGAAATAAGTGAAAATGAACTACAGAAAGTGCATTTTACAAGAAGGTTTGGCAGTGCAAGTCAGACCGAGAACTGGAACCCAGCTCCTGCACATCCCGACCCGCAGCAGGAGCACAGAGGAGGAACCAGCTCCAAATTTCACAGCTGGTCCTGCCACTGCCAGGTTTCAGAGCAGCTTGAGCACGACAGGAGCAGACTTACCAGCTGGGCTGAGGTGCCCCATGAGATGTGTGATGGAGGACGGGCTCTGATGCTGCCAAGGCTCCTCAGCACCCATCAGGATCAGCCTTTGACAGCACCAGCCCACCCCTACACGATCTGGTCTCATCTGAGCTCTGTGGGTCCGATGGCATTTCAGTACTTTTTGCAGGTCTTTATACAAGTTTCTCCTAGACTACGGTTGATTCAAAACCACTGGCAGTTTCTCTTGGAACTGAGTAAATAAATGATGATCCCTGTCTCAGAAAAACAGTCAGTATTGTTCTGTCACTGCTTTTGAGGGGGCAAGGCAAATCTGTCAGTGAAAAATGTTATTTTAACCTGAGGCAGCTTGCAAGTACTTCACATGTGAGAGCTCTTTGATTGCACTGCTTATAATTACATTAACTCGCAGCTTTCACCAGGCTCTTGACTTATGAATATGCATGACTATGATCTCTTTTTTTAATCCATCAAAACACCTTTCATCCCGGGGTCATAAGGTCTTTTACACAGGAATCCTTGTGGGTTGGTTGTACTTGCTACCACATACCTCACTGAAAGGGAAGCAGAGTGTGGCTCCGAGTGGCGCGTGTGCAGTTGCTGCACATCCTGCTCACCCCTTGCAAAGCTCCCAGGGTGAGACCCACCATCAGAGCAGAGCTCCTGAAACACTGTTATGCCAGAGCATTCATGCTCAACTAATTACCCAACAGACAATATGGTTTGTGTGGTCAATCATCCCCGGCACAGCTTAAACATTAATCTGAAATGACTCTCTGCCAGCATTCAGCCCCTGGTGTGGCAAAGCATCACACGGGGAAGCAATTCTGCTCTTGCTGAACCCAGTGGGAGTTTCCTTTCGGATGTGTGCGGGGCCTGAGATTGCTAGACTTCAGTCAACAGACCGAGAGTAAGTAACTGCTGCTGAAGGCTTTGGAAAAAAACCTCTGTTCCCTCTCATCAAATGTGTGTTTCTGATAGTTTTGTATGTGAGAGGAAACTGAACACACAGTAAAGAAAGAGCCACTGTGATCAAATGTTGCATTATAAAAAAGCTGTTAGTAGCTTCAAGATTTCACATTTTCAGACTTTTGTTCTGCATGACTCAAGATGAGGACTGGGGGAAAAAACCCAACAAATCTCTCAAAAAAACCCCCAAAGGCTCTCTAAACTCCTGCAGTTTGATTGCAGCCCTGGAGATTAATTTCCCTCATCCAGGATGACCAGGTGCAGCTCTGAAGCAGTGGGTGGCATGTAGGAACATCACCTGGGAAGATACCGAGGCAGGAGTGACAGATGCTCCATTTGCACTGCTGTGGTGGCGCAGATGCTCCGTGGTGGAGCAGAAACAGGACAGTCAGCTGCTTGTGCTCACCCCAGCACCCCCCGTTGCAGCACCTGACCTGAGGACCTCACCAGCCAGTCCTCACCAGGAGATCTGCAGATGCTTCTCCAAGCCTGGATATGAGCCATTGCTGCAAATAACACCTTACAGGATGTATTGAGATGGGGCAGGTGATGATGCCACGAAGCATTTTTAGTAGTCAGTGGCTGCAGAATTGAACCCTTCTAGTCAAGACCATTTAAATGCTGGAAGAAAGGAGTGTGCAGCACACACTAGGGCGATTTGAAGTGATGACAGAGAGAGATCTCCTGAGTGTGGATTGCTTTGCAGCAGGGACCCAGAACAATAGACCTTGCAATCAAACCATCATGGTTATGAGGCGGTGCTGGGTTTACAACCAGAGAGTTCAGCAGAGCAAGGCTAGGCCAATAGACAAACCTGCTGCCTTCCTGTATCGCTGATTGCAGTCCTTTTATTGCAAAAGCTGGTAAGTCTAATTAATTAATTTCTCATGTGTGGCAGAAGAATGAGTAACATTTCAGTTTGAAAATGAGTAACAATGGAGAATATGAACGAGAAGATTTTAGTATGTCATTTGTGATTTTCAACCACCTCATTTTCATTACATTTTTATTGGGATGTCAATTTTTATCCATAATCTGTGCTGTGCCTTCACTGATCACCTTGTACTGTTGCCTTAAATGGAGTTGACTCATGCCAGAAGTCTCTCATCTCACCATAACTCCCTGGAAGTTTATATACTGGCTTGCCATAACCCAACTGGTAAAGCAAAAAGTGACTAGTTTCATTAAAGGGCAAAATTTGAGTCACCTACCCAGAGTATTACAATCTGTTCCTTTTTCCTCATTTTCTGTTTGTAGAATAAGTAATTCGTAGTTATATGCAGTTATATTTTTTAAGTAAGTCCTTTAGCAGAAAAGCTGTTACGCCAGTGCAGTTACCATGCTGCAGGGACTCTAAATCCACCTGGCCTGATGAGGATGTTGGTGATGCAAACGCATCACTCCCTACACCGCAGAAAAACTGCAGCACCCACTTCAGTAGTTCTGGCATCCTAAAGCAAACCCCTACATAAATATTTCTTTAAAAAATAAAGAATATAAAAATTATTAAGTCAAGACAAGGTATGTAAGTTAAGACACCATCTCTTTCTAGACAAACCCGCACAAAAGGGAAAATTAGGTAAGTTTTTGGGCGCACAAGAACTTCTTCAGATCTGCAATAGAAGCAGGAAGCTTCACAGGCACGTAAGAGCAGAGAAAAGTTACTAGAGTTTGATGAGCTGTATATCAGACCATCTCTGAAGGAAATGTGGTTGGTACCTCTCAAGTGGAAAGATATTAATAAGATGGGGAGAAAGGTGCTGAGGTAGATATCACCTGAGGAAAGAGAAGGCAAGATAGTGTTGAAAATGTGGAGCACAGAGAGGTTATCAGAGAGAAGGGAAATCAAGTGCCATAAAAACAATGTTGCTACAGAGCCACTGGTTTTTGGTATGCAATAAGAATATGAATTTTAATTCCCAGGTTCATATTTGGCAGAAGTTTTGTAAGTTTCCTTAATTCAGTTTTTGAGAGAACAACTAGGAAGAGTTTGGATTTTAGGAAGATTTTAGAAGTGTCTACATAGCAGTATACCTTAGCAGGAATGTGTGTGCGTGTGAATGCAGTATACTTTGCTAGTGCTTGAATATCATGTATATTCAAATAACATCTTCCCATAACCCACCACATTGTCTTCAGAGAAGACTTGCATCCACTCTGAAGAGCTGAGGAGGACGTAGCCAGGATGGTGGGTTGTGCTCCTTGCCCCTGTATGACTCCTGGGAACGGAAGTGGCTGCTTTAACCTTGGTGGAACTAGATTAAAAAATACATTAAGTCTGTATGATTACACTCTACTTGCAACATCATTTCAGGGCTGAGAATTTGTAAGGTTGAGAAAGGTTATTCCCAATATGCTGCCTGCCTAAGGTGGGTATAGGGGATGGAGATAGGATTTCTGAGTGGTCAATAATTTCAGGGAACATACTTGCTGTATGAAAATTCACTATTTGTGAGCTAATTTTTGGAGAGGAGTTTAAATTTGACAGTGGGACATAGGTTTTTTGAGGAGAGGTATTCTCTAATTGCTGCACAGAAATGGGTTGCTCCCAGGCACAGGAGGAACAACCAGCTGTGGAGGGATCTCAATGTCCTTCCCACTGACATCTCTCACCCTGTTCATGGTGGGTTCTACCTGCCCTCATTAAGCAGCTAATTGATGCAGGCTCTTTGAAGCAGACTTTAAGCTGTGATTAACATCTCCATTCTTGGGACTTCATACAATCACACTGAGGCTTTTCTTCAGCTTGTGTTTTCTGAGCACTTCTGCAAAGACAACTAGAACCTGCAATTCAGCAGAAAGTTGTGCTGAGAACAAGAAAAAGCAAGAAAAAGCACAATTTACTTATAGCACTTTTGGCAGGGGAAGGTCAAGCAATTACTGGTTGAGGGAGACTCAGAGAAAACCTGGAAGACACTCAACCACCCCTAACACAACTGAAGTGCTGTAACTGTCTCCTGTGATAACACGGACACTTTCTAACAACATTTTTTAAAAAAATAATCAGATGATGGCTGCCAGAGATCCCCTTGCACACTGGAGCAAGCACAGTTCAGCATCTGAAACCGCCACTGGACCTAGGAGCTGGTGCTTCCCAGCTGCTCAGAAGATGCTCTCTTCATTCCCTCCTCTCAGCTTTCCCATTTATTCTGCTCATTCACTGCAGTCAAGGTTAGGCAGAGTGCAAATCAAATTTTAGAACAGGGTCTCATTCAGCATGAAGTTGCTGCTAATGCCTTCTCTAATAAACACAGGAAAACTGGAAGCTTTCTGAGAAAATAAATTCAAACTCTTGGCAGGCTGCCATCAAGGTATGATGCCTCCTATAAACAAAAGTAACTCCCAACCTGTTTCCATGGAAATGGCTACTACCTGCCTCTCCTCTAGGTCTCAAATGAAAGCAAGCCTGGGATAATCCTATTTTTATGGTATTTAAACTAGCCCCAGATGGGAAAGAGCACTCAGAGGAGGTGTCAGAGCTGCTGAACACCACTCCAGGCAGCCAGGGAGGAGAGGAAGCACGGACAGACACATTTGACTCTTCAGAGCTAGTGAAGATGCAACTGAATCCCATTTGGAGGAAACCTGTCTTCCTATACGAGAGCAAGGACAAAGCCTCCTCTGTTACTTCACAGAACTTTCTTTTTTCTTTTTCCTTTTTTTGAAGTTCCAAGAATTATGCTGTTAAATGTTGTTTAATTTTCTGTTCTCAACCTGCTTCTTGAAAAAAGCGTTTGGGCAGCCTTGCAGCATCCTGAAGAGAGGCTGAATGCTGTGAAATTGGGCACTCAGGTATGACTTGTAGTGGAGCACAAAGGCAGCTCTGAAGGAGCTGCGGTAGCTGTGGCAGGGGGTACCCATCCCTTCCGTTGCTGGCTTACAAAAGGCTGCCTTTTGTGAATGAATAAACCATAATCTGCATAAATAAATTTACCAGCTTTAGCAACTCTTATACTTTCATTTGACTTGCGTTTGGTTTTGGCTGTACCAGGGAAAGTTGCTGGAGGGGGGAGCTCAGTGGACATGCTGTCTGGAAGAAAACAAGAGCTGTAGCATCTGATACACTTTTAAATTACTTCTAAAAACTGAAATTTTCTGAGAGTTCTGCAATAACTATTCTGATTCTTCCAAGCAGCAAGCTTGTTTTTCAGATCCCCGCTACAGAGGAGCTGCGAAACCTCACTTTTGATGAAGAGCAGTGTGGACTATGTACAAGCCACCTTGCTCCTTTGTGCTGGGAGTTGGGCCCCGGCAGTCCAGGGCAGTCAGGCAACAGATTACGTGTCCTTGTCTTCAATGAAAATTCAGTTGTGAACCAATAGTCAGCATGTTTTCCCTGGCTGATGTGTATGAAAATGGGAGCGTACTGTATTGCCCAAATTAGAGACAAGTGAGCTCTGTGGCTGTGAGACTACCCGCCTGCTTCAATGCTCCTACTATGCTCTCTGAATGTCATCCTCAGGACCTCTTAAGCTTTTCCTCACTGCACTGATCAGTCTGAACAACGTACGTAGCCTGATCTTCCTACAGCATCTGTGTCAGAGATTTCTGCAATGCTACCAAGCCCTGTGTAGTCTTTTCCAGCTCAGAAGTCTCACATCTAATTTGGCAGCAGCAGCAATAAGGGCCCTTCTGTGCTGAGTCCACCCAAAGCTCAGTGAAGCAATAGGGGGTTCGAATCAGACCATATTTATACTCACTATATTGCGCTGGCCTTGGGAACCATTGCATTATTTTCAAAATGTCCAATTACAGTTGAAAGTTACTTGTCCTTCCCTCAATATGCCTGCAAATGAACACGTTTAAATAACAAATTTTTGCAGCTAAACTACTGCAGCTGTGAACCTCTCCAAAGACCATTGTTTTTTCTGAAAAACGTGAAGCTTTTCTTTCGTATTGTGGAAAAAACACCATATGCTCATCTCCTGTCTGAATGACCAGCATGGCTGGATCTACCACTCAATCTGAGGTTTGTCTTTTGGCCTTGAACATGGTGGGCTTTTTTCCAATTTTCATATTTCAGTGAAATATTTGCAAAACCCAGTTGAAACACAAGCTGAGCACAGGCAGGAACCTGTGGTGGGATCTATATTTCACAGAGTTTTCCTTCATTTCATCATCTCCTGAGGCTGGCTATGGAGTCACATTGGGATGTGATGGGGCATACAGAAGCATGCTGCTGCCTATGAAGTACCAGAGCTGTTGTCGCACTGGTGCCACAAAGCCGGTACATGGCTCTGGCTTTGAGTTGTCTTTTTCAGCATACTTATTCTTATGGGCATGCAGAAGCAAATAATCCCTGTGCTATTCATGGAACTGGGAGACCTTGTAAAATAAAGAAATGGTTCCTATATTTCAAATTGTGCCTTTTGCTTCTTGTCCTGTCCCGGGTGCCACTGAAAAGATCCTGGTTCTGTCTTCTTTATTCCTTTCCCATCAGGTATTTATACACATGGATAAGATCCCCAAAGCCTTTTCTCCTTCAAGCTGTACAGTCCCAGCTCCAAAAAGATGCTCCAGTACCTTAATCATCTTCATGGTCCTTTACTAGACATGTCTCTCTTGTGCTTTTCAATGGTGCCCAGTGACAGGACAAGAGGTACTGGGCACAAACTTGAACATGGGAAGTTCCATCTTAGCATGAGGAGGAACTCCTTTCCTTTGAGGGTGGCAGGGCACTGAAACAGGCTGCCCAGAGAGGCGGTGGAGTCTCTGACTCTGGAGACATTCCAAACCCACCTGGACGCCATCCTGTGCAACCTGCTCTAGGTGTCCCTGCTCTGGCAGGGGGGTTGGACTAGATGATCTCCAGAGGTCCCTTCCAATTTCAGTGATTCTGTGATTCTGTGCTGGGAGCCTGGCCCTGGGTACAGCACCCAGACATGTCTCACCCATGCTGAGCAGAAGGGAGGGATCACCTCTCTCTACCAGTTGGCAACGCTCCTGCAATGCAGCTCAGGGTGCTGCTGGCCTCCTTATTACTTATACTTAAAACTTCTGTTTCCATCTGTAAAATCTGACATTGATCAGGGAGGTGATAAAACTCTTTAGAGTTTGAGGCACTCAGAAAGTGTGCCAATGGAGCCTTTCATAGTTATTTAAATCAAGGAAAATGTTTTGCTGTCAGGTAGTGACCAACGTAATGAAAACCCCTTCAGCTGCTTCCCCCGTACCCCGCTGCACAATAAATAAATAAACACTGACTTCCCAGGAAACCCTCTGTGAGAGGTGTGCAGGCAGGCATGGGAGTGAACAGTTTGGACAAATCCGTCCTCTGCATTAGCGATGTAGCTTTCGGTCCCTGTGGAGACATAAAGCTCAGCAGGACCATGGGTTGCCTAAAGTCTATGTACCATAAATGTATCTTATGATGTGTGATTCATTACAGCAAAAGGAAGGTCTCAGCCAAAGAAGATTCTAGAACTATGGGGCCACCTGGAAGGACAAGGGAGCTCCCATTACATTTCCATGTTATACCTCCAAGCCTGTCTCCGAAAGACATGACAGAGGAAGGCGTTAGAGCAGATGGTCCCATATAACAAGTCTGAGCCATCGAGGCTGCCTTCCAGTTACATGGAAGAACCAGCAAGAGAAATTCAAATACAGCTGGGAAAGGAGGTCCTTCACATATAAAAGGAGCAAGAGAGAGCTCAGCTACAGCTACTGTGGGAGGCATGGGGAAGGTGTTTGGTCAGGGCTAAGATCTCAGGGGCTGAACCCCTTTAGGGGTTTGACACTGAATAGCAGCATGCAGGGAGGTGAATGGCAATGCCTCAACTCCTTTCTGGTCTCCAGCAGCTGAGAAAAGTCTTAGGGCATCTGAGCAACTACCAGGGAGGAACGTTTCTGTACAGGTAGGATATGGGGTTAGGTTCCTTTATTCTGCCTTTCTCTTCTGTAATCTTTCCCCTACTTGAAGTGCAGCTACCAATCCTTCAGCCTGGCTGAAATAAACCTGTCACGTTGCCATCCCTGACTTGCCTGATGTTAGAAGTCTTGGGGAAGCAGGAATCCTCTTCAGCCGTGGTAAGACAAAATGGAGATGAGCATAGGCAGCACCACTGGGACCTGCCACCCAGGACGAGTGATGGCATGTCTCCTGCAGAGCTTTAAATGTGGTTCATAAGGCAATTTTCCCTGGTGCCAGACAGGAGTTCCTCTCCAGCAGCTGAGGGACAGCTTCCAGCTCCAGGTACCCTTCTCTCTTTGCCTGCCTACATACCTCTCTTGCTGGAGGGAATGGAAAGTTTTATGCAAGACAGTCTCCAAAAACACTTGGGTCTTTCCTGCCTCAGAGTTTATTTTCTCTATTTCTCTATCCTTCTGATATCACAGCCCAGGCCCAGCATGACTGTCCCGGCAGGTATCTCTGTCTCCTCGCATTGCCTCATCTCAGTCAATGTGGGGGCATGACCCTATCTGAGATAACCATGGAGAAAGGAGGAATTATCTCCCCTCCATATCTGACCAAATGAAAATACCATTGTCCTTCTATTATGACAGCATTTATCCATCAATCTCTTTTGGAGAATATGAGATATCTCTTTATTTTTCTTCAAATGGTGATATCATTGCTGCATTTTGATAATTGCTCTAATACAGAATTTTCTTGCACTCTTGCCTGGGGTTCAGGGTATTGCTGATCTTCAAGTAATCAGCTGGAAAATCATTGCAGAGACTTCAGAAATCAAGTATGCTCTTCCAATCTGCTAATTACTATTATTAAAGCTAACTAGCCGAGGAATTAAACTGTGCTGCAAATAGGTGTTTGATTGAAAAAAAGCCTATTTTATCATGAAACCAGCCCAGAAGCTGGATGCTGGTTCCATGAATGGCAGCAGGGAGCAGATCCTGTTCAGGAAGGTTAACAGGGTCTGAATGCCCTCTCCCCCTGAAAGTACCAGCAGGATGAAGATGCAGGAGCTTTGTAGAGCACTACGGCAACAAAAGCATCTAGTAACCCTGGCAGACTGACATCGAATAGATGGCAAAGTCTTGTGCTTCATCTCAGTTTCAAAATTCAAGGAGACTGTTTAAAGTTAGCAGAGATAAGGGACTAAGATAGGTCCTATACCAATTCTAGGAGAGATAGCTACATTTGTATCACTTTTTCATTTAGTTTACAGGGGGGGAAAAGCTGCATGTGAGACATTAAAGGCATCTTGTGAGACTTCCACATACTGTGAAAAGTAGCAATAGAAGGAACTTCTCCAAAACCTGATCAAACATTATTTATTTCAAGAGCCATTAGGGGCTGAGCTTGATTCCCTGAAAACAGAGCCTTTCTGTTTGCTAACCACAAAATACAAATGTCTCTATTGGGTATGTACGAACACAGACTTTGGGTTTTTCTAAAGTAGCTCCTCTGGTTTGGGTTGGATGACCGAGAACAGCAAAGACTGCAGTTTTCCCAAACCCAGTCCTTCCAGTCCAAGTCATCAATGGAGCCAAGAGAAGTGGTGGAAACCAAAACTTTGTCACTGCTTGGGTTGAAAGCTTTTCTAAACCTCAGGTCAGGGAGATTTCCTAGGCTGGGAAATTTCACCTCAAACAATTACAACTGAGCAAAATTACAAGTGATGGGAGACATAAGGCAGATTGTAGGGCTGGAAGAATCCTGCCTTCAGAGCAGACAAGTAGGTCATTCCTCATCCATTGATCTCACAGAAAGTATTTGCTGCTCTCCAGTCTGTACCTTCTTCCATGTTTCTTTGATTACTTCTTATCTTGCCCATCATGGGATGGAAATGGGGAATCCTCCTTTCTCCCTCGCAGGAACCTGATGTGTATTTCAAGACCTTTTTAATGTTTCTGTGTCACTGCCTCTGAACGGGTGGACCCAAGTGATCCAACTGAGACCTCATCTATGCTGAACAGGGCAGCAGGGAAACTTCAGGGGCCTTGTAGGCTAACTGCAAAAGTCACCTTAATATTTAGCCTGTTGTGACCAGCTAAGCTGTATTGCTTGGGGAATGGTGGGGGAGTCAGGAAGGTCCAGTCTGTGTTTCGTAGGCATGTACTGCAGCCAGCCCGGGGGAAGGAAGAAAATGGTCAAATAAAACTGTATTCCCCATCATTAATCTCAGTGGATCTATAAAGCTGTTCTTAAAACTTTTCAGTTGAAAGGTGCTGAGGGAGCATAAGAGCATAAGGACAGATGTGCACAACACATTGAATTGTGGAAAATGCCTTATTTTATCAGGGCACTTCTAAATGTTTTTTACTCAACCGTATCATTATATGCAGTGACCTTACAAACTATTATATGCAGAATCTGAGCAGAAGAGATAGCAAGAAAAAAGCCCCTGTAAAGATTCAGAGAGAACACAGACACTTCAAAAAACAATTAAGGCTGGACATGTGGTTTATTTGCATGTCATCTGGATTCTATGTCTTATCCTGACCTCAGATCAGATTGCAATCATTAAGTGAATTTGTGGATCAAACACAAAATGTACCGCATAACAGTATCCCCCAAGACTGTCTCCAATGCAAACTCAGCCTCCCACTTCTGTTAATAGTGGATTGCTTGTGACAGGCTAGGTGGAAGATTGATTATTGTTATAAATTATTTCATGATCCCCCTTCTGGTGCAATAAAAGGCAGTGAATCAGCTATCCAAAAAGTGGTGAATGAAAAGAAATGAAGGACTTAGTTAAGAGTAATTCTAGATCAGAATTTGGTTGATGGAAGATTGTTGAATCCATTTAAAATTCCACTCAGTTATTTTTATTTCTTTAACATAACTCTATCCAAAGTGGATTAGCTATAAAGCCAGCACCAGCATTGCATCGTGTAAGGCTGTACCTCGACTAACCATAGCCAGTAAAGCTTTTTTGAACAGTCTATTTCTATTTTAATGTATTATTTTCTTTAATAAGATTAATATTTTCCCATGTTTTCTACAGATTACTGCAGTTTCTTTATCTGTGTCAACACAGCACAGAAATATTCCACAGGCTGGAAGAGAGAAAATGTGTAAGAGAAACTGGTTTCTACTAGTGGAAGACATAAACGTACTGGATGTAAAATGGGTGCTGTGTTTTCTAGAAGGAGTTTTAAAGTGGATATTAAAAGGATATAGCTACATATCAATTCAGGTTTAAGGGGTTAGACGCAAAGGACTTTTAAGGAAAAAATGGGATACTGCATCAAGCAAGCCCTGGCAGTGACCCACCATGAAGTTTTAAACACGAGTGAGTGAGGTCCATGAAGGGAACTGGCGACCTGCAGCATCCCAGCACCAGGACTCAAACCGCTTGCCCCATCTCTGAAGCCCTAGTCCTGAGCTCAACACCGAAACTCTAAATGAATCACATTACACAAATGCCACAGGGGTAAATAACAGTGGTGCAGTCCCTAAGCCACAGCAGGGCATGTGACAGAGAGGAGGAGACTTTCCCTGGAGTTAATGCTTTAGTCAGGACTATCCTTTCTCATGGAAAATAGTGGAAGAAGTTGTTCGTGTCCCATCTCTCACCAAATGGAGCAATAACCCCGTGATCACAACACTTCAGCTGGGGAAGGCTGCGGTACAAATCCTGTTTCTTTCTCTTCTGTAGTTGAAAATCAAATCGGAGTTTTTCGTTTTGCCCAGTTTCTCAGTCATAAAGCAATCTCTTGTTTGGTTCATAAGAAAAAGCCACTTCTGTGGGCTTGAATATAGCTAAAATAATGCCATTTTGTGTATGCAGAGTCCATGTTGCTTAAAGGAGCAGGTGACATATTACCTTATCTCACTGTTGGTTTTGCTCTCCCCATGCCAAAAGAAAGTGATGTAAATCCAGTCAGACCCCTGATTGCTGTTGCTGGGGTACTGTAAGCAAGTAAGTGTGAGACAAGGCAAAATAAAGGATGTGATACTGCAACTAACAAGTGACAAAACATCACAGATGCAAAATTTCTCAGTAAAGGACCTAAACAGTAGAGAGAAATCACTTTATTTAGGATTCACCCATATCAAGGCCTTTAAAGATAACCAACTGGATGTTAACAATATTTTAGTTTGAAAGGAAAGCACAGGAAAAAGAGAGGATGGGATCTGGAGACTGAAGGCCTGTCAGGCATGTTATAGCAATTACCCTCATCCTGTGGCTGGAGCCCTGGACAGTGAGGTCCTGAGGAAGAAGGGATGTCCTCTACATACAATACATTTCTTTGTTATTCTGCTTTACCTAATCTGGCAATAAATTAATGTAACCTGTATGACAAGGTTCTAGGGTTTTCTTTGTTGTCTTTGCCAGTCCAATTAAAACAATGGTGTCACAGGTTAAGTGATATTTACATATATAAAAGATAAACCTTTTCAGCTGAGAACTGGGAGATGACATATATAGTATCTAGGAATAAGAACATTCCTCTGGGAATCTGAATGCTTTTGTCAGATAAAAAGGGTATTTGAGTAATGATTGTTGTATTTACAAGAATGATGGTCTTAAGTAAGGTTTCAAGTGGATTTGTAGTGTCACTTGATGTTATGGAACCTGGTATTATTGGGTTTGCTTTTATTGAATATCAAAGCCATAACCTGAAAACATTTTCATGAAGTGTTCTTCTTCAAACAGGGGAGAAATACATCTCCATACAGACATATCTCAGGTATCGGGTACCAGATCTCATGTATCTCCAGCTGTCATTAATCCAGTGCCAAAACCATGGCCTCTGGCTCTCTCTGCCAAGGACTGTGATGGTGGCAGCCTCTTTAAGCTGTTACTGTCAAGGTGGCTGAGAATTGGTTGTTATATAAAAATAGGAGAGGGATCATAATTAGTCGGATTTGGAGTATTACATCTGTCTGAAAGTCACTCCAAAAATTGCAATGTGGAATTGAATGCAATTATTACATATAAGAGAAGTCAGGTCATCCTGCAGCCTGGGTAGGTTTGCACTTGTACACTTTTCCTCTGAAAGTCATGGTAAGGAGATATGACTGGGGCTTTTCCCAGGTCTTTCATTCAGAACAGGGTGAACACGTGGTCTCCAGGAAAGGGAGCAGCTTTCCAGCCCTGGAAATTGCTGTCCTTCACATATTGGTCAAGGATCATTCCAGGGTTAATTGTGCAGCTGTGATTTCCACCTACTCATCCATCATTGGACAGCAATGCTGACTTTGAAGGTTCATTCCTAGGATGAAGAAGCCATCACTTCACTCACTGAGCTGTTCACTTCACAGAGCAGTCTTGTGAACCCTTGGCAACTAGCAAAAGGACTAGAGCTGCTATTTGGTGTTCACTGCTGGAGAAGGATCAGACCCCACTCCTGGAGTTGCCTGGAGGTCTCATGTGACCAGGGAACATGGCATTGGACATATTCTCAGATGCGGAGGACCGAGACTGAACACTAAGAAACAGAATGTAGCCAAGAGTCTCCCAGACCCCAGTATTTTCTGACCAATTACTTTTGTCATCATGAACATCCTGCAAAGCTGTAAAGGCACCCTTAGAAATAATTTCTTCAACAGTACTGAAATATACCAAGGAATCTCTGCAACTTCCTCAAGTCATCCCAGCACAGCACCTTTTCGCATCTTATTTAGATTCCATTTCTGAATGGAATTTCTGAATTTCACCATGTAAAGGTGATTTCTCTCTCAGTAACACCCTGCCGAATACCCACAATTTGCTCATACCCATTTTTCATCCTTGGTTGCAGTGCCTTGCTGGAGCAAGCCCAATGACCAAAGCAGACTTCCTCTAAATCATAGGCTCTGAGAACGAGCACATCAGGATTAATGCCGCAATATGTTCCCATGGACCTAAGAGAAGAGGAGAGTCCCCAGTGTAAATCTTCCTCACTGACTTGCAAATGCTTCTGGTACTTCAGTGAGTCTCATGCTGACAGCACTTGTATTTCCCTGGGAGCTTGTAATCTCTGAACATTTCACTTCACTTTAAAATATTTTTTTTTTCTTAGCTTGAATTACTTAATTAATGCCTGAAGTTCTGTTAAAACATCTCAGTGATCTGACATGTGCAACCCATGGGGAAAAAGGCTCCCACCATTAACTGGCACGTGGAAAATTGCAAGTATCAGTTATTGTGAAAAGCCATTTTCAGTTTCAGTAAGTTTGTGGGTTGAAAGTCCTTGCCCCTCAGGGCCTGCACTGGACTCCCTGGTAATGGCTCCAGGGCAGACTCTGCTCTTTGAGCCCTAAGCAGAGAAAGAAGGATCTGCCACTGCTCCATAGAGGATCCAGGCTCAGACCACTTCCTCTGGTCCCCATTCAGAGGCTTCTTTCACTTGGTCCTCCAAGAGAAATCCCCACCTCCAGACTGGCCAAGAAAATCAAATAAACACTGCTAGCTCCTTCCATGTCAAACATTGCTCTGTGCTGGGAGCCGGATGCACAGACAACCTTGGCACCAAAAATTCTGCTCTTGGAATAAGGGCAGCAGTGCAGATTCCATATTTTGACATTAGGCACTTGGCACCAAAACCTTTCACTACTGCTCAGTCATACTGTGTTGGATCTCATTATATTTCTCTTTTGTAGAACATCTATAGCGACATCCCCAGAGACTGCCCACTTGGGTTTCTAGCACCCCTAAGACCTAAGGCAGGGTTCAGGTGACTGAATGTAAATGTCTAGAGATACAGATTTCTACCTCTGAGCTTGTCAACCCAAATTTCATGGGTGCAATTTAATCTGATCGTACAGCAGCTGGCTGAAATAGCTCACATTATTTGCACCTAGCTTTTTACCTTTTAATTAAAAAAGATTCTCCAAGATATATGTTTATGTGCCCGGAAATGGTTTCCAGAACTAGCTGCTTCATCACCTTCCCAGGGATGGAGGTGAGGTTGACCAGCCTGTAGTTCCCTGGGTCCTCCTTCTTGTCCTTCTTGAAGAGAGGAGTGCCATTTTTTTTTCCTCCAGTCTTCCTGCACTTCTCCTAATCACTATGATTGATTAAAGATTATTGAGAGTGGCCTTGCAATGACATTTGACAGCTCCCCCAGCACTCATGGGTGCATCCCATCAGGCCCATGGAGTTATGTATGTCCAGTTTGCTTAATTATTCTCTGACCTGATCTTCTTCCACCAAGGGTACATCTTCCTTTCTTCAGATTATCCCCCTGGTCTCTGGGACCTGGGATTCCTGAAGGCCAGAAAAGCATCAGGCAGTAAAAAACATATGGAAAACAGAGTTGATGAAACTATAAACCGTATAGACTCATCTAGTGTTAAAGAAAAAGTATGTTCAAATTTCCCACCCAAATAAGAAACCATATAATTTTCTTGTGCACTCATTTACATATTCTTCTAACACAACTCACCAAATAGGCCTTTACTGGGAGTAATCATTCTTAAATAGGATCTTTCTGAATGTATCTTTGAAGTGATTATTTCTGAGAAAACGAATGAAAAGAACCTGGTTTATTCTTTCTCACAAAAAGACATGATGCTCAATGTTCTCAGAATCACTGCCTGTTTCCCCATGGCTGTTGTGCTGAGAAAGCCTGGGAGGAACCAGTAATGCACAGCTGAGCACTATCTCTACTGCACATGTCATGTTCTTAGTGTGAGACAGGTCCAAGCTTTCATCCGTGTGGTCTGGATAGGTCAGGAGCAACGCAGTTGGCGTTGAGTAAATTGGCAAAGGAAATTAATTAAAATATACACTATTACGCCACTATTTTTAAACACCAATAACCACCATTTCAATGTGGAATTCTACTTAAAAGCAACAAGTTGAAATGCACCCAGGTAGTACCTCTTATAATTCATCCATCAATAAACTGGAAGAGGGTGATTGGTAAGTTGAGCATGAGCCAGGACGATCCATAACATCACATGTGATCAATGTGTTGCTACTGTTGCAGAAAAAAACATATGCGCCTGTATGTTTGTGGTACATTACACTGATGGTAAAAATGACTTAGTGCCTCAGCACAACGTCTGTAGCTGATGGCTGCTCTTGTCAGGAAACCAAAACATGAGGTCTAGAAGGTCCTTAGCCAGAAGGGCTTAATAGTGCTCCCAAGAAAATTCAGGGTTTTTAATCCAGTGATGGTTTGATGTAAAGTTATGAAGAGCTGGGGATCATACATGTGCACACCAAACCTACCTGTTTGCTGATACACTCAAATAGAGAGCACAATCAGCTTGACACATGGGATGGCTGGGGAAAAAATCCTTTCCCTTCTCCTTGGAGATGGGCGGGCTGGGGATAGGTGCCAGGTGTCTGTTCACATGAGGCCATTTGTATACTGAGTGTCAGGGGGGCTCATTGGGTTTGTGGCAGACTCCAGGGTGACCAGTACTCCAGATTATAACACGGTGCTCTTTAAGAATGCACAATATGGAGGGAACAAAATTAAAATCCATTTTTCAGCCCCTTGAAACTGGGCTTGAAAACTGGGCCACACTTTAAAGTAGCAATGAGGTTTTTAAGGAAGGACTTCATCCTCTAAGCATGAGTTTCTATAGCACAGCTCCCTGCCACGTATGTGACAATGGCATGCAGAGGGAAGCTTGTCTTAATGGTGTCCCAAGGGCATCCGTGTGATTGGTACCTGGTCTGCACCCAAGTTTCTCTCCATCCCAGTCTCCTTGAGACCTTGACTTGTACCTTCAACAGGACCATCACACCTATCTCCATTGCTCAAGGTGCACATATGTTTTCTCAGGCGCTACTTGTCCCAGGCTTGGAGAACTGCTCAACTCTAGAGCTAACTCTTTTTCTTCCTTCATCTTCCTCCTTGCTCCTCTACTACAGCATGTTTGATGTAGTTTACAATGCTTATATCCTTGTGCCCTTGGCACATGAGCTTGTGGAAAAAGGAGAAGGCTGTGGTCCTTCCCTACAAATACACATTGCACCGGCCATGCCTCTGAGATAGGTAATTGCATGAATCTCAGAATCTATATCTCAACGAAACTGTGTACTTCAGGTTGTGTCATGTAACATCCACTGTACACGACATTATAAAGTAACAAGAGAGACCAAATTAATCCCTTATGTACCGCCATTGACCCAAGAGCTCATAATTTTCCAGCACTGAGAATTCAGTGGGGAGAGAATGCAAATAATCCTCCTTCACAACATCGAGATTCTTACATCTTAATTTCTTTCAGTTAGCAATATCTGGCATTCATTGAGAGGCTGAAATTTATGAAATTTACTTTTTCCTCTGATTTTGCAGACTTGTGTTCTTCAATAAGAAAATTCAGCTATTAAAATGTCTACTTCCTTTTTTATTTTGCTTGTTTTTGAGGGTAGAAGGAAGAAAATCAGTGAAAGTTTAGGTGAAAGGCAATGAAAAGCTCAAGAAAGGAGCAGAGAGAAAGAGGGGGATCATCCTAGGAAAAAGGAAAAAGTGCATGTCTGGAAAATGTGGATTGTGAAAGAAAGACTTCACAAGCAGCTCTTCTTCCTGGTACAGAGACATAATACACGTATTTTCTCATTTATAGCACACACATAATTCTGAACAACTGACATGGCAGGTGAAAAGTGCTCTAGGAACTAATAACTAGACATAGTGTTTTTGATACAGGGAGGAGAACTGCTGAATGAGAGACATAAGGGAGGCAGAATAGGTTAGATGCGGATGCGGGAGGCCCACTGTCCAGTCCCAGCTGTGTCACCGGTCTTCTGGTGGCTTGGGTCAGCTGCATCCCTCTATGCCAGCAAAAGTTGGTTCCACTTGGAGTTTTGTGACTTGCTCTTCCTTGCTTCTAACTTTCCTCCATGGAAAATAAAATTAAATAATATTTTTTTATATTTGAAAATCCAAAGTGATTCATATTTTTTTCTTTCCTGGAAAACAGGTGTTCTTGCTAGGACCTCTCTAGCCAGGTTTGCACTCTTGCATGTTGGATTCGAGTAGGAAATATGTGCTTAGTAGGGTTTCCATCTTATTCCATCTCCTGCACACAGAAGTCTTGGAACTTGATGGAGACACCCTGATTCATCCTCTCACCTGAATTTGGGAGGTGCACCATGTTGGTTGCAATAATGTCTTCATTCTCACAGCCATGATATTAAAAAAAAGAAAGAAAAAAAACTTAAAAAAATTAAGTGGGGAAAAAAACCCCTACTTTTCTGCACGTGTTTTGACAGTGTCTCATAAACAGTGCCGTATAGAAGGAGCAATTTGCAGGGCATGAATTTCTCCCCAGCCTTGGCTGCCCTGGGACTGCTCTGTGTATTCCCGAGTGCCATCTGCTGGCATCTCCACCGTGGAGCTCTGTAAGTGGAGCTCAGACAATACTGCTCAATTTGCAGCCCGTGGGTACCTGGTTGCTCCATCACTAGGTCAGAGGCAGTCTAGCTGACGGGTACATAAAAATCACACAAGACCGACTCTTCAAAGCTGTTTAAATGTGATCATGCTCAGCTTTGCCTTCCTGATCATCTACTAGAAAGTTTTAGCCTTGAACCTAAATCTTTCCTTATAGGAAGGGGGACTTACGAATATAGCTGGACCAGCCAGGTCCCAGCCAGGGCTTTATCCTGTATTTCCCTCCAGGTCACTTACTTAGGTATCCTGTCTCATTTCTGTGACACTCTCAGTATCCCCCTCCACCTCTCCTTTCTGGTCATATTCCTCCATCCCACTACATTTATATAACCAAGACACTGGTACTTTTTGGAGATAGAGCTTTGTTGCCTTTTTTCTTGCCTGCTGGTTCGATAGTAACTGGAAGGTGCCAGCAGGATTTTCTGAAGCTCTCAGTTCAAGTCAAACGAACGGTGTGAGTCTCTTACCTGCAGCTTTGTGGGCCTTTAACCCTAGGTAGGTTCCTGCAGGGCACTGCCTGTGGATTTGTAAATGGTCAGTGGCAGAGAAATATGCCTGAGGTGGTAGGCTGAACTGTGGAAGAGCTGGCGACACCTGCATGGTAGCCTGCCTTGCCTATAGGGGCAGCTGGGTACCAAATATCCTTGATAATTTGGGTCTGGGTGTCTGGGAAAATGTCATCCCATGGAAGTGTTGCACTCAGGATTCAAATCCATGAAACTCAGTGACTGGAGAGTGTGGTAACAGATGCAACTTCTTGCAGTGTGTTTTCTTTTGTTAGTGAACAGATACTACAAAAAGTTTGAACGGTGGGACAGAAATCAGGACGGAAAAAAGGAAACTGTAAAATTGCAAAAAGCAAAACTTCTTTTTTACTGTAGCAGTAGGACATGGTACAAAAAGAAAAGACAACTGATTCCAGTCATTATTATGGGCCTAGGTACCATGGCAATTAAGCAATTTGAAAAAAAGATGGTAGGTTTGTAGGGCTGTTTGTTTTTTTTAACTTTCCTCTCTGTTTCTTTTCAGACCACCAGGTAGCAGGTTTCTTCTATTCTTACTGCAACATCTAACATCTCAACAGCTTTATCTTGATTTGGGTACTTTTAGGTTGCAAGAGACCTCTGGAGGTCATCTAGTCCAGCTTTTCGCTCAAAACATGGCTAACTTCAAACACAGATCGAGATGCTCAGGGCCTTGTGCAGCTGAATTTTGGAAATCTCCAAGGACAGAGAGTCTTCCATGTTTGCAGGCACCTACTCCTGTGCTGAACAGACCAATGTGCCCCCACACACTGCGTTGTCTAGGCAGTCTCTGCTCTGTACAGGGACACAGGGATTGAATGTATCAGCACAGGAGATCCCCGTTTTTTTTCATATTCTCATCATGTTTTAAATGGTTACAGACCTGAATTAAGAAATAAAGTTGCATGTGTAAGTAAATGAGCATTGTGAAGAAGTCTTGTCCTGTCTTTTTTTGCTCTCAGCACTGGATATTTCTAGGTATTTTGAAAGCAGGTACAGCATAATGCTTCATATCTAAGGAAGTTCAAGCAATATTTCAAAGGCACTGTCAAAGAGAAAAACATACAGTTGAGGAAAACACACAATTTCCACTTACTTGAGGAAAACATACAATTTCCACTTATAGATTGCATTAGTAAGTCATTTAGTGCATTAGAGGACCTTGCCTAGGAATATTTTACATTGCTAATGCCTTGTGCCTGTTTACAGACACCCAGCATTTACGATGCAGATGGTAGACAATATATATAAAATCCTTCAGTAGGCAGTCTGGATCCTCCATCATAATTCTGTGGGGAAATGAGGCACAATTCAGCTGCTACTGAAGTCAACGCATGTCTCCCCAAGGGCTCTGCAAGTGGGATTGGACTGAGCACCAGGGACGTGAAGGCACGTCCATCTTTTCAGAAACCTGACTCTGAAAATAGCCAATACAGGTATTTCAGCTACTTCCAGACTCACAGTCCATCTTTTCTTCCACTTGTGGTCAGCGGGTAAGGTCTAGAGCAGTTGCCTCTCTGGGTAACAAAGGAATCTGTTCAATCAACCAGCTAGCTGACATTTAGACAACAGCCATAGCTTGAACTTTGAAATTTCTTGTTCTGCTTGTGCTTTTATGTAGAGCAAGCATGACAGCTATGTCAGTTAATGAGCGCTGTGAGATGAGAGAGCAGGCAGTGAGTCAGTTTTGAGCTGCTCCTGCTGAACAAGGTATATGTGACTTGTAAGAAAATGTCAGTCCACTGGGACGCTCAACACACGACTTTCAGACTTGGCTTAACAGAATACTTAAACATCCTTTTTTTCTGGGCTTTTTACTTCCTCTCATCATTTTTTGGTTGGTTTTTTGTTGGTTTGTTTTCTTGTTCAGCTATGAATTCCATCAGCTCAGCTTAAGAAAAGAAGATGATGACATTGGAAAAACCAGAAAATGTGCTTATTGAAAAATTCTCCTGGAAATGGACATGATTTCAAGCCCAACACGGATCAGGTAGAGCTGATTCTGCCCTGCACAGACAGTCGCAAAAATGCTGTAAAACCCGAATGTATTCCTCCTTTGCATTTCAGTTTACTGTTCATTTTTGCTGACCTGGCCTGCAAAGCTGACATCTATGCAAGACTTAACCCAGAAATGTAGTCCTTATCATTTGAAAGATACAGACAAAAAATGAAATAATGATCAAGAAGCCTTCTGCCCTTTATCTTTCTCTCATGGATGTACACAAATGAATGTCCTGGTTTCTGAATATAGTATTTGTTTTTCGATATGATTTCTTCTTTCCTTGTTGATTATATCAGAACTTTTTATCTCAATAATTAATTCAGCCAAATGGGTATGATTCTTTAAACATACCCATCCTCCTACTCCATTAAAATAATGTCCGAGATGTCTTTTTTTTTTAATTGGGAAGAAATGATAAGATTTTATCTCCCTGTTTCCTCTAGTTAAATCAAAATGGCCCTTTGAGGCATGGCTAAATGGTTCCTGCGGTACTAAGACTACCAGGAGGGACTCAAATGCGATTCAAGAATAACTGCCTCAAGAAGATGTGTATCCCAGTGGCTGTACAGGAAAAGGTGGAACGACTGTAATTCATCCCAGCCACAGACAGCTGGCTGTGCTGAGGAGAGGTGTCTCACAGAGTTACAAGAAACTTTCCACACTGCTTACTCAGGAGATAGGGCTTGGGTCTTCTTTACTGGAAAATGCAATGAGTGAAAATTACTTCATTTTAAGTTTATCATACAAGAGCATGAAACTGAAAATAAAGAGAAAAGGAATACGACATGCTCATACTACCCAGAGACCTTGGCTCTGCATAGCGCCAAATCTACAAATGCTGTTTTCCAAAATCGCCAGCAGGACTGAAGACAGGTTCTGGTGAAGCAGCTAGCACTGAGTAATCTTGACAATCTGTAATAATTTAGAATGGGACATTTCTTACCTGGGATTTGCAATAGGCCAGGCTTGGAAAAACATGGATCTCATCAGAGATGTACATCTGAACGTGATAGGTGGGAAGGACAGGGCTTTCAGTAGTCACAACAGTCTACAAAGCAATTTCTTCTCCAGTTGTTCTTTTTTCCTGTTTTTTTTTTTTTTCCCCTCCTTAGTCAAGGCTAGTTGGTTCTAAAACTCACTATAATGCTGAATAATGTCAGGACCACAAAAATGGTCATTTCATCTTGCTTTCTTACTCTCTTACACAAGTTCTGGCTGACAAATGGCCTTTGTAGTCAACTACTTTGTAGAACTTTTTAGTTACAGAGTTTGCTGAATCCACGAGATAAGAATTACAAGTTACAACAAAGACCAAGCAACATCAGTCTCATTTGTACCTTGGAGCTGAGTCTGAACATGATGTACATCACACGGCAGCAAGTAGTCTTGATGGCATATCAAAACTAATCTCAGCGAACAGTGACATTTATCAGAACGGATGAAATTCGACTCACTGAACATCAGCTTTTAAAATATAGACATCAGTTGCCAAGCTAGTCATCATTAAAATAGGTGCAGTTCATCTCATGCTATCATAGACATGGTGAATCATACTCTACTTTGATGACTG
Organism: Burhinus oedicnemus; assembly: GCA_008921705.1. NCBI lineage: Eukaryota > Metazoa > Chordata > Aves > Charadriiformes > Burhinidae > Burhinus > Burhinus oedicnemus. Next base: position 53,196 of record VFFE01006584.1, on the reverse strand, counting down.
GAAAGGAAAACTGGGGTGACCAGTTCATATGGAGATGTCTAAAGTTTGGTGAAATGATTAATGTCCCAGTCTTCCAAAAGAATTATTCTCTTGGGTGACTCGTATCTATAGAGGAGGCATGTGCAACCAGTTAAGATTAAATACATGAACTTTTAGATGTCTAAAGACTGGCACAGATACTGGCCTGCAGTCCTTATTCTCCACTTCTGCCTCAGAGACCTGTGCCTCAGCAGAATAAGATGCCAACTTAAAGACATTGTTGAAGTGTTTTGAGAAACATGATAGATACGAGCTATAAGGTATTACAATTATTCATTTCTCTTACAGATGTAAACAAAATTTTCTCCCCTGAGGACTGAAGGTACAGGGAGCAGACTGGGAAAGAAGGGAAGGGACGAGGAGGAGAGGTTGAAGGTGTTTTGCCAGTGAGATCCCTCTACAGGGTGGTGTGGGAGGGGGATGCCGGTCAAGCCTCTGCCAGAGCAGAGCTTACCCTGAAGCGCAGCTGTTGCTCATGGAGGAAACGTTAGAAGGCCAGGACAGAGGTGAAGTGAGGTGATGGCTGCACAGTCCCCATGGGACTGGCTTTTTTGGCAGCAATCTGCTGGTTTTAGGTAGGACCCAGAAGGTACTAAGAAGTTCATGTTCAAGTGCCCACAGTAAAAAATCTCCTCTCTTTTGTATCCTGAGCATGCAAATATATGCACTCATATTGCTTTCTCTAATGTATGCACAGAGCAAAATCCCTTTGTATCCCGTTGTGCTCTTTCTGATGCTTCCATATTTTCTGTCAGCTGGAGAAAAGCTCTTCAAATTCACTTAATCAAATCTGTCCCTTTGTTAGGTGCATTGGTTTACAGCAGAGACGCATATAGCATTTCCTGCTTTTGCCACAGAAAAGACAATAACAAGAACAGCGACACTTCATTAGCATAAGAAGAAATACAGGGAAAATGCTCATCACCTGAATGTGCACATAAGGTCATTACTGGCATTACAACACGACTTTTTAAGACTGATCATTTCTTTTTAATTGCAGAAACACAGAAGGTGATTCCATCTTTTACATCATAGTTTATGACCAGAAGCCATTTGCCAAACAGACATCACAGTAGCAAATAAACTTGCTTTGAAATTGCAAAGGCAGTCACAGTATATATGTTACTGTTTATACCAGCTACCCATGGGCTATCTGGGGAAAAGCTATTTGAGCAAAATTAGCAAATGTTACAGAACAGCATGCTGGCAAAACAATCTCTATTAAGCCAGTATCCTGTCGATTGAATTTAGTGAAGAAAGTCAGAACTGAATGAGGAAATAGACTTCATTAAGTTGTGGCTGATAATATCCTAACTAACAACTTTCCCTTGAAAAATATCTGTTTAGTGGAATTCAAACTTTCCTCCTTAATTCCTCGGCACACAGCTACAGCTGAAAATGTCTGTATTGGTATAAAATTTGAGACTTACATCTTTTTTTTTTTCAGTTTGGAATGAAAGGTCAGAAATGTTACAGTTTCCCAGTGTGGGAAACTGCCATTCCTGAGGAGCTCAAAGGATGGAAATGAATCAGGGACCTCCTCCCCAGACTCTGATTTCAGGCCTACTGCATGCATTTGATACCCTCCTTGAACAGATATAAACTTGCCAAATGAACACATTCTGTGGAAGAAAAACCCAAAGAAATGGCAAGAAACTTCAAGAGAAAGACAAGGAGAGCAGGATAGATCTACAGCAGAAGCCAAGGGAAATATTAGTCACCTAAATACCAGAGTATACCAGTGTGCTTCTGAAGACCAAAGGATTTGGGGGGACCTTATCTACTCCTCAGATCTTTACAAGCTGATATACTACTGTCAACACCTGTTTCGGCAGATTGAGAGAAGAGGAGACTGCCTGTCCTCCTAGCAATATGCTGTAATGTATTCTGCACAGTACAGCACTTACAGTCGTTACCACTGTTAGGAAGTGAAATGGGTAGTGCTCAGCCATCCCTGAAGATACAAAGATACTAAAACAAAGCCTGGAAAAGAGACCAGTTTCAGACGGTGCTGCCCCAAAGGCATAGGTCTGTTGCTAGACATAATCCCCCTGCTAGGTGTTGCTCTGCCTGGGACTACCCAGACAAAGGTAAGACACTACTAGCTCTAGCATATCAGTGAGACTGTTGAAACACTGTAGGTTAAGATAAACCCACCTCCACACGTGGGGCAGAAGATTACAGTTATTGGGCAGTACTGGGAGTCTACACAGGCCAAGGTCTCTTATGATGAACTGCTCCTTTGATGGGATTCATGTGATCAAGAGACGTTGCTTAATAGTGGTTACTAGGTATATCAGTGTCCATTTTCTCACTCTAAAGTCTATATCTAAAATACACTATCTAAATCATACTGAAAATCACCTACTTCTTTCCATTGACAGTGGCAGCAGCTTACAGTGAGAAGCTCAGATGGAGATACATGCACTACAGCCATCCAAACGTAGGTATGATCTATCTTTCCCTGTCTAACCACAGCAGAGGTATTTTTGACACAAGTCTGTGCCCACTCTGTTCAAAATGAATTATCTGCAAAAGCATGTACTTTGATGACTTGTTTATTGGTTTGCATGTAGCATATAATCAATGAAAATGCTTTGTTCTTCTTGCAATGCCTTGAGCTTTATTTGGTTACACTGCCAGCAAATTCCCATACTGAGAGTGCATCAAGGCTGTTTGCTAAGAGCCCCTTGGGAACCACTGATAGATTGCTCTAGCCATTGTTTGTCTCCTTCTGCCTATTGCCATTTCTGACATAATCTGGTTAGTTTAGGAATAGATCCCTTCCTTCCTTGCCATAGGCAACTGCCTGCAAGCATTAGCAGGGATGCAGATGAGTGTTTCAGAGCCCTGGAGAAACTGGGAAAAAAAGGCCTGCTTTGACGTAGGCGGTAAATTACATTTCTAAGAGTAGCTGGCCTCTAAGTAACCTCTCAAACTGGGGGAGCAAAGAGAATACCAATACACTAATTGTAGGAGAGGCAATAGTTCATATTGCACTTCATCTTTGTTTTCCCAGGAAAGGGGATGCTCAGTGGGAAGACAAGAGATTTCCAGATGCTTTCCTGGCTTCTTCTGAATCTCAAGAAACAGAGAGGCTGAATGACGATGGTAATTTTCCTCCACCTTAGCATTTCAAACAAAAATCTGCTGCAGCCACCTGCTTGTCCCCAGGACTTTCTGTTTTGCCTGACAACTTCTATTTTTAAACTGGCTGAATTCCTCTCTGTAGGGAATTACCACAGCTACCGTCACCCCCCCAGTCCTACCCTGCTCTGGGCTCTGGATTACGTTTCCTTGTACGTTGTGGTCTTGTTGCTATTCTATGAATTTTGGTGGGGTGTTTCTCCGGTTCCTTCACAACACATGCTGTGTGGAAGTGACTGGCATAAGGGAATGAAAGGCAGGAATGTGTCACAATCCTTTCTGCATGTCTCCAGGCTACAGAGCACACTGAATTTTGCTGCTTGCTATTTTTACTTTTTTTCCTCCTCTTCTTACCTCTGTCCTTATTTTAAATATGATCTTCATATTTGATTACTGTGGTCTGTAATTGCTCTTGACTTAATAGTGGAAAAAACACAGCTGTTCAGTGTGTTAGCTTGCAAATTTTGATAGCTTTTGCAGTGATTTATACTTCAAGCAATACTTCCCTAATAGACTGGAAAAAGGTCATTTAAGTATTATCACTTATTCATTTACATGACACTAGACTGTGTGTGCCACATGCGTGACCCAGGATCTCGTGGTCCTATGTGTTAATCATGAATAACTGTAAGTATTTGTATCACAAGTCAACAACTGAGTTGTTTCTCATCAGAAATTTTTTTAGTAATTTCCTTTTTCTCTAATTACTATGCATGATTGTATATTGTTCTTCTGAATGACTGAGCGGAGCATGCAGCCAGGACAGGACACAGCAAAGGACCACGCTCTGTTGCAGATCACCTCAGTCGTGTTCTGTATCATGCAGCACTCAAAACAGCTCGTGGAGCTTAATGAGATTTGGAAATGCTGTATATAATTTACCATTACAAGTGTATATATCACCCATGAAACACTACCTCCTTTGTTTGTTCAAGATATTTAAAACCTGGTTTTAATGTAATTCCTTTCTAATGCATCCCCTGCAACCGCACATTTGTGACCTAGTTTTCAGAATTGCCCCTCCCGCCACTAAATGATTCTATGATTCTATAAATATGGTGAGAGTCAATAGTTTTGGAAATTCAGACCAAAACAGGAGTGTAGATAGGTCAGGACCAAAACCTCAGCTCTGAACACAGGCATGAGAGAACCTGCATGTGGCCTGTGCTCAGTCTTATTTATCTCCAGGTGGTAAATTCATACAGGCAGGAATTTTGTTTAGGTTTTTTAGGGGTTTGATTTGTTTTGTTTTGTTTTGTTTTTTTGTCCAGTGCTTAGCACAGCCTAATCCTGGTGTTTAAGACAAGCAATAAATGTTGCAAGGAAGTTTTTCATGTGCGTTCAGGTCAAGCCAAGCCCTAATCCTTCATTTCCCCAAACTGTGGTTTCTTTATCCTTATCCTTATAACTGATTACATGCCTGCTTATAATCTGTAACAAAGAACGGAAGAAGGAAATTAATGTTCACAGCATTCACATCATTTTCAGTCCTTCATTACTACTCAATCCCTGTTTAAAGAAAAATTTCCTCCACCCTCCTGACAGCTTAGTTTTTTAAACAGACCTTAATGAGGGAAAAAAGATCCTTTATTACAAAACCTGTACTAAACAATTCCATACCATTAGATATAGAAGCCCACCACCCTGTGAAAAAGCAAGAATACACCTACAGGTAGAAATTTAATAGTTTATAGTACTTTCTGTCCCAATCCAACATGGAGATGACAGAATCATTCAGGGTGGAAAAGACCAAGCATTAACCTAACACTGCCAAGTCCACCACTAAACCATGTGCCTCAGCACCACGTCTACACATCTTTTAAATACCTCCAGGGATGGTGACTCCACCACTTCCCTGGGCAGCCTGTTCCAATGCTTGACAACCCTTTCAGTGAAGAAAGTTTTCCTAATATCCATCCTAAACCTCCCCTGGCGTAACTTGAGGCTATTTCCTCTCGTCCTTTTACTTGTTACTTGGGAGAAGAGACTAACGCCCACCTTAGTACAACCTCCTTTCAGGTAGCTGTAGAGAGCCATAAGGTCTCCCGTCAGCCTTCTCTTCTCCAGACTAAACAACCCCAGTTCCCTCAGCCGCTCCTCATAAGACTTGTTCTCTAGACCCTTCACCAGCTTCAATGCCCTTCTCTGGACACGCTCCACTACCTCAATGTCTTTCTTGTAGTGAGGCGCCCGAAACCGAACACAGTATTCAAGGTGGGGCCTCACCAGTGCTGAGTACAGGGGGACGGTCACTTCCCTAGTTTTGCTGGCCACACAATTCCTGATACAGGCCATGATGCTGTTGGCCTTCTTGGCCACCTGGGCACACTGCTAGCTCATATTCAGCCAGCTGTTGACCAACACCCCTATAATCCACATGGCCTGATCTCACCCTCTTGCAGGGTTCAGCTGCTGGTTGTCGTGGTTTGGGCCGGACCGGCCACTGAAACGTATAGATCCACAACCACCCTGCAACACCAGTAATTTCAGCACCAAACCACTCAGATTTTGCAACAGTAAAATGAGGCACCATGTCCTCTGTGTTCAGCACATGGGCACTGCTCAGTGCCCAGGATCATGGCCCAGAGAGACAACAAATATAGTAGAGTTAGGCAGTAGCTGAACAGGGGATGGTAAAGAGCCTTTTGATCTCATACAGGCTTTTTTTGCTCCAGCCATGGCCTTTACTCAATGGCCTTTTATACCATTTAAATGCTACTGCTTTAACAGTCCTTGAGAGGGGACTTCCTTGCCAGCTGTTCAACCCATCCCATCATCTGAGACATGGTTTATGTTTTGCGTATTAAAGATTTACTGCATCTTGGAAAAAGATAATGCAGCCAAATTACATACAAAGGTCTTGTCTTCACAAAGGCATTGGGCATCACTCTCTTCACAGCAGGTCAAACCCAGCCTCAAAGCCGATACAGCTCCCACTGGGGCAGCCCAGAATAGATCATATGTGTTTACTGTATAATCGGTTGATTTGGGTTTTCTTAGGTTGGAAAGGCTAATAAATGAAAGAAGCAGCCCAGCCTCAGCCTCTGGACTTTTCTGTCCTCAGAGGTTTTTCTGGAGGCTGCCACATGTCAGTTGTGTAATTCCCTTGGGTCTGTACCAAGGTGGGTGCAGAAGGACACCCCCCTTGGCACTCGACCTCACTGCACTGCTCCCAGGTAGAGACCTCGAAGTGCTCTTTGACTGCAAGTCGGCAGCACCAACTGTGCCAGCGAGGGCATGTGGGCAGTATCACATGTTTTCCCAAGACACGTAGAGGTCACGTCACTCCTGGCTCGCAGTAACGCAAGGATTGTGCAATGTATTGGGAGAGGGCTCAAGGACACCCGGACATACGCTGCTTTCTGCTTGCACAGCACAGAGAGGAATTGACAGGCCAAATCCTATGGGAGGGACAAACAGTTGGGAAAGGTCTGCTGTACTTAGCCCAGCACTGATGTGGGGTGCTTAGATCCTTTCCTCCCATGGCAGATGGAACCTTCTCAAACCTGCAAACAGCAGGACGCCCTCCAAATCACACTGCCCAGGCAAAGAAGGGGCTGGTGTTTGCCAGCTCTCACAGTCCTAGTGCCAGGCCTGGGGGCAAGGAGGATGGGGCAATCCTATCTATCAAATTATTTGATTACAACAGTTTCCCCAAATCTTTTAAATAGCTGTCTCTTCTGTATAGAGATTGTGAGTGGAAGGCAACGATAACTTACCATTGCATGTCCAGACTGCGTGAATTCTCCTGACATAATTTAAAAACCTAAAACCTCAGTGTGTAGTCTGTTTGCTTGCCACTTTATTCCTTTAATGAATGTTGGGGTCACATGAAGCAGTTGTTTAAAATAATACAGGTGAAACAGCTCTACCTCTTACAGGAAGAGGAAGACGTAACAACATACAGCAAGAAAGACAGCAAAGACAATATTTCATTCACACGTTGAGGAAGGCTTTTTTTTAAACATAGCACCTTTCATGCTTCAGAAAGCTCTGGAGATTCAAACACAAGATGAAGGGAAGAAGATGGTCTTGGGCTGAATTAGAACGACGCTGTTGATTCAGGAGCTGGAGACAGTGGAGCAGCACAGTACTGATCATGTTTGGCAGTGAGTTGTACCAAATACCTGGGGTTTAGCGATGCACAGGAGGATAGACCCAAAGGACAGCTGGCATGAACCATAAGGTGAGACTTGACACTAATTGACTAGAACTCTTACAATGGAAAAAAAAAAAAGGTGTAGGTATATCCTGCAAGTCTTACAAGTTTGGTGGTAGTGGTAGGGGAAAATGCAGAAATGACAAGCGACGTTCATAGATATCCATGAGCATGACCCTGCAGCACCAGACGTAATAGGTCCTTTTATTCACATTCAGTGATTGCAAGATCAGGCCTCACTTGCACAAGAAAATATGTGGCCTGTGCATGTGACTGCATTGGCTGTGTGGTTAAGTCAGGGCAATGGTGTGCACAAGTTTCCAAAAGTAAAATTAATGTGCATAATCTGCAAGAATAGTCCAACTTAAAAAAAGCTCTTAAAGTCCTTGAGTAATTTAATTCGGTTTCAGAGCATGATTACTACTAAATTACTTTTATCCTCTAGGTACTTTTCAACCTAATAAACAGTGCTGCTGAAAATCAGCATGAATTTGTGGTAACAGTTTTACAGACTTAACTCTAGCATTTTGAAGGGTGTGGGAGTTCTTGTGTGCACCTGTGTTCAAGTCTCCAGTCTTTGGACAGGTCTTTGAAAATCACCTGATCTTTTGTTATTTTTGCAGATCAGCTGATCTGAAATGAAATGGATACTCCTAAGCAACTGAAGATTCATATATATAGCATGTTAGGGAGCCCTAATTGGGTAGTACAGCCAGGATTCGTCTGAGTAAATACTGACTTCTATGTTCTCCATGCCTCCACCTGAACTGCATCATCTAGACACCCATTGGAGTCAGCAGAGTGAACTAGGCAGATTTAATACGTAGTTTTACAGTGGTGTTTAAATAGGCAGGATGGCTTACTCCCTACAAGTCCTTATCTTCGTCAACCATCAAGTGAGATTGAGATGCAAGGATGTTTTGTGGGAATACAAAGTTCAATGATTTTGACAAACATTAGTAAACTTGGCTATTAATAACTGTCTATGGGCAAGCTACTAGCTCTTACCAGTCTGAAAGTAATGTGAGAAGCTTTTTTATCTGGTGCTTAAAGTTGGTCTGTGTTGTCTTTCACTGAATTTTGACCTACTACCTCCTCTTTGGGGCATTATCTCTTATTGTAGTAATCTGGACAGGTACTATAGTTCAGCAGACCAGAGATGACTTGTTCCAGATCCATTGTTTGGTTATTGTCTGAGCCAGACAGTGATTCCAATGCAACAGCCATTTGAATATATGGTATTTTTTTTCCATCTCTGTGGAAAGAAATTATTTACTCTGCATTCAGAAAATTAGGCAAAGTCTGCAAGGAACGCAGATTTCTAAAGAGGCTTACACGCATTTTTCCTTTTTTTCCACCTCAACATTGCAAACCTATTATCAATTATACAACTTAACATAAAAGACCCATTTAAAAATCCACTTCTAGCACAGGTTTTGATTGATCGCACTGCCACACAGAGCCCTAAGGGCTTGGTCAGAGACAAATACACAAATTTGAAAAAAAACATGCCATTCGTGACCTTGCAAGATGTGGAGGAGGCACAGGACTGTGAGCTTGAAAGTGTGCTTGAATAATGAGATGAGAATTCATTTCCTGATCAGATTATGCCTTCAACTTATTCTTCCACGCCACAGATCAGCAGAAGGAGGTTAGAGAGAGATTTTGTGGCATTGGTAAACCAAAGATCAATCAGCAGCAAGAGCCGTGTGGCATAACACACATTGTAGTCTGTGTGTGGTCCAAGCCAGACCACTAGATATGAAGATAACAACTAAATGTGGTTTCAGCACTGGCTGAAGCGAGTTCCTCACATAGACATGTTTGCAGTTTGCAGCACTGACCCACCAAGAACAAAATAAGACAGTATTTACAATGCACTCTCCATATAGTGCTGTCTTTTCATTCTGTTTGCATGGGACCTAAAATCTGTCACATTCCACATTGGTCCACACCTGAAATTAGGCATCACAGTCATGCAGTCAGCCAGTCCAGAGGGGGAAAATGTGCAGGTACCTCTTGCCTTCTCCACTCTCAAGCGCTGAAGCAGAGCTAACCATGCAATAGCTCTAGATGTCCTGCTCACACAGCTATGCTCAACCAGCTTGTTAACATTCCAAAAAATAAACCAGAGCTGAGAATTAGAAACAGGAGGCATGACCTTCCCGCCGAATCAGGAGACCTCTGATTTGAGGGGAGTCTTTCTGCAGCAAAGCACTTGTTTGCATGCTAGATGGTCCCACTGCCCTTACACTGCAGCTGTACCAGGGGTGGGAATAAGGCAGAAGGGTCATGAGTGGCCCATTGTCTTCTCCATCTGCACCAGCATGGCACAGGGCAAGTTAGAAAATTTACAGGAACGCTTTTGATTTCTGTTAGGATATAGTGCTAATTTGTGTTCCCAAAACCGTTTTTTACTCATCTCTTATACACATCCAATCTTGAGGACAGGGGTTATTCTCATAAAATAGGGAAAAAATGAAACCAACCTGTTTTAAACAGGGCTAGAAAGTGGTGAGGGATGAATTCTTGGGGTTGCTCCAAGCTTGCTGTCTCTCAGGTCTGTGTCTGGGTTGTCTGCTCTCTGTCAGAGAGAGCATGCGTGTGAAAAGTCGGGAACAAAACTGGAAAGCCTTCATGAAACTAGAGGTGCAAACATCTGCTTAGTGGTTCACAAGCAACCTAGAAGCGAGCATTAGTAATTTAAAATTCCCGTAGCTGCCAACTCTTGTGGCTTTACAGTATGTTTTTCTGAAAGTTCCTGATGCTGAGCTAGGTCATATTTGGCAATGAAAACATCTCAATTTTTCTTTAAGCTATTTCCATTCTAACTTTTAGTGTGGAGCTGAGACTCTTCTGCCTCTCTGGAAATCTTAAAAGAGCCAGATGTTTTTCTGGAACATTTGTTCTACTCAAACATACGTTGTTAGGCTTCATCCAAGAGTCCCAAGGTGGAAGTCTAAGCTCCCTCCATTCAGAATGTCACAACAAATTATTTAACAGCTTTTGCTGGCTTTAATATTTATGCATTCAAATAATAAAAAACAGATGGCAAATGAAAATAATTCCACTGGCTTTTGTTGTTGTTTTTTAAATAATCTTGTGGGGTTTTGTCACTTTCCTGGTTACGGAATGTTTGGCAAAATTGATACTGACTTTGCTTTTCAGCCTCAAAATGTTTTTCCATTTATTTTATATCTAACACCTACAATACGAAGAGATCTGATAAAACACTCAGTGGGATAGATCCAGTGATGAGTATGAGCATAGCATCATCAAAGGCAGAGGCCCTAAATTGTGTCTTTTGATGAGAGCCAGACCTCAGAAGTTCATTCAGCCTCATAACATCTGCCGTTAGGTTTAGTGTTACTATTTTGGGTTTACAGATGGGAAAAGAAGATATTAAGAGGTTATACAACATCACTATGGTCATTCCATCTTTCATGCAGCTGGGAATTGATGCGGTTTTAAAAATAAAGACATTTGCAGCCATTTCATGGCCCGTATTAGCAATGCCTGCACTAGCAAGCAATTTGGTAGATTATATTATTTGGTGCCAAGGCTTTTTCTTCCATGCCATATGGCTGGGGGAGAGGGTGGGGGGGAAGTAATTTTAATGAGTTTCTATACAGTCCCCTGGACCACACATCTCTGTCCATTGTGTTGCCCCAAGCTGCCCAAGGAAAGCTCTTCCACAAACATTTGCCCCTCCACAGGCTGCCCCAAGAAGGGCTGCACTGAGCTCACGTGTGCCATGCCAGTATCAGGAGTAAATCATCTCCCCACTGTCACTGCCCATGTAGGGCTTCACACGTGGAAGCAACCCCTATTATTGCTGGTGCTCCTGCCCTATTTCACTAAGAAGTTACCATTTATACAAAAATATCCTACACACCCTTTGTGCAAACAGCTGGTTTCGTCACTTTGGAGGGGGTTAGTCTTCACTGTGGAAACAAGCCAGGCTGTAAGCTGATACAAAGCTCTTCCTTTGCCATAAATTTAGTTAAAAAAATAGAGCAAGTGTCTCCCCAGGCCCCAGGGCATGTCTGCTATCTCCCTGTTTGTGAGTCCTCCTCAAGCGGCATGCAGCAGGACACAGGATCACCGACAGGACTGCACAGTAGTTCCAGTAATTCAGTCTCACCCGAGGAGCTGCCCGAGGCTGGGAACGCAACCCCTCTTGTGAGGAGAGGGTTGTCCATTACCAGCAGAGCTGTGCAACCGTGCTCTGCAGTTACAGTATTTTCTATGCAGCAAGACGAATTGTCCGTGGAATGAAAAATTTGTCAGAACTGATAAGCGCTCGTTATGCTCTGGGTAAAGAGCTCTCAGCTGAACCATTTCCTTATTAACTCTTCTGCAGCAACTTTCTGAATGCTAACTCCAAAAGTTCAAAAAATAGGAATTGGATGCAGAAATTGTGTCTTTAAAGCTATCAGATCAAGACAAGAAAAAAATAATTAAAAAATCCTTTTAATTTTCTTTCTGTCTGGTATTTGAATCATGAAATTTAGTTTTCAAGTTTTTCTGCAAGCACAAGGAATGAGGAGCTCAGACTGTGTTAAATATGACCATCCAAGTCAGGAACTAGTGGTATGTGAAAATAGCCACCAGAAGATGGGAGGTAGAAATAGGCAATCTTTTCAGACATCTTTCTGAATAATAACTGAAACCAAACAGAAAATTTTGCAGTTACTATAGATACACAGTTCCCATTTGACTTCTTCTAATGCCTTCAGCTTCTTTGTTATTGTTTATCTGTTCAGGACTCAAATCAACACGGTGAGAGTGTTCTTCTGGGCTATTAGATACCATTAATCAGAGATAAAAATAGTATCAGTGGAAACAAAAAGTAAAGGAATTTAAATATGCTAATATTAGGTTCCCTTCTTCCTGCATTTTATCCACATTACATAAATCATGGCAATATCCAATTGTAGACTATCAGTAAATGAAAGGTTTTAAAGAAAACCACAACCCACCAAGGACAAGGATTAGAATTTTATCATCCCAAGAAATGTGAAACTCCAACGAGTCCTAAATTATCAGATCTTTAAACTTTAGCCTATGTTTTATAGCTGCTATAAAATGGCATATGGAATGATGGTTTTAATGATGTTATTGCTTTATTTAAACAAAATTTATTGGGTTCCGTTCAGGAGTAACTTGTGAAACTTAATGACCTGTGATAGGTACGCTAAGTTCCAAGCTGTCCTGTGCTAGCAACACTGAGAGACTTATAGACATTAAGGTGCCTGAAAACCTTGACAGAGAGATAAAACTGTCCCAGAAACCTTCATAGTTAATCCATGCAGTGTTTCTAGAAGCTACATTTCAGAATCAGATACACAGAAATGTTTCTCAGAGGTAGCAGGTATGCCTGCACTTCAGATTAGAGGAGTGGGTTGGAGAAGGAGGTTTCATTGGCAGAGGCACTAAGCATGGTGTTACACGATAAATTACATACACTAGGTGTGGATTTTGAATACCGGATGGCATTGCATCCCCTTTGCTGCTTTTTATGTCACTTTTTGGCCTGGAAACTGTTAATTCCATTTCATGTAGTTTTAGTACAGATTTTCAAAAGACTTTGACTTAGTCAACAAGCATGAAGTCTTTCTTTACAGCCTGCCTGGCAAGTTACAGCACTGGTGCAGTAACCATGGGGGTGGATGCTTAATAACATCTCAGAATCCTTTAACCATTGTAAAAATGAGTTCCCTGAGCTCCTTCTTAGAAGTGTTGAATATCAAGCAGACGATATATTTATTCAGACAATGAATTACAATACCATGCCAGCAGGTTGGGAAAAGGCCCTTTCTGAAGGCCTTACATGAAGCCAAAATGGTAGAAAGACAGGGTCACACTGCATGTTTCTGCCTGTTTGGCCCAGGTTTGTGTATTTCTAGGGCTGAATGTACTCACACAATTGACAAAAGAATGAAATTGTCAAGAGCTGGAGCAATCCCGCTGATCAGACATGAAATGGAAAGACTGAAATTTCTGACTAGTCTTAATATAAAAGCCATTCATATCTTCCTTTCAAACATATGTGCCAGCTGAGGACATGCTGCTCCTCATATTATTTTCTTCTAGCTGTCTGTCTTGTGAGGGCTTCAATTATCAAGTTGGTTGATTCTTTAGTAATTAATAGTTTGAAGTTCTTTATATATCTCAGCAGACACCATGAGTCAGAAAGAAATCCACTCTTCTGAATGGATTGTTTAGACAAAGCAGTTCCATCAATCATTCGATAAGCCTTTGAAACATATCCCAGTTTTCCTAACCATTCTTCTCATTTGAACTGCTGAGCATGATTACATGATGAGAAGGGAGGATGGATGAGCAGCTGATGGGCAGTACAGAGGCCAGATGGGTCAGGTTTGGTTCATACCTCCACCCTTCCAGTGGTGGAATCACTCTGCTTGGCTTAGACACAGGACTTCACAACCCAAAAAGGCATTAAAAGACATGTATGTGTCTTTGTGCAGATGGGGAAACAGACACAGAAAGGACAAGATACAATTAGATGTGTTTTTCAATTGAATTCACCTGAACAGCTTTTTCAAAGATCTGTGGCATGCAGCTTTCCCTGATGGCTAGGTCTCCAAGAACAGTGAAACTCCTCCAAGGCTGAGCTGTCGCCCCTGGCCTTTCACATCCAGCAGTACTACCAAAAGGTGCAGAAAAGGGCATGCAAAAAACCTCCGTGTTGTTCCATCAGTCACCTACCAGGCACTCCGAACAAAAGCGTTACAGTCATGGGCAGTGTGTCCTGACACCCCACATAGACTGGGGTTCGTTCTTAGCCACTGGTAACTTGGTGCACTGGAAGTACCATTTCCATCTCCAGTTTTGCCCGGTTGTTTTGGATGAGTCAGTTCTGAATTTAACTGAAGAATTTTCTCGGCATTATTTGACTGTTGAACTATTTTGTCTTAGTTTCATTATGTGTAATGATACGTCTTTGCAAGATAGTTATTCTGGTGAAACAGTTCAAATCAAGTTAGCATCTCAGTCAGGATCAAACCAAATCAAACTGCATCACATTTGCCATAGGCTCTAAAGTATGAAAAAGGACCGTGGGTCTGCTGAAACAGCACCTGATTGCGCAGCTAAGTCCTTCACCTGCCTATGCCATAGCCATCCACCTGCAAAATGGCAAAGGTAATAGTTCTTTCCCTGGTAGGGGTTTGTAAAAACAAATTCTTAAGAACCTTGAGAAGTACTTTGGAGGAGTTATTACAGAATTCAGTCAGGATATGTGCTAAGCTTAGTATTGGTCCGTCTCTGGGAAAGAGCTGGAAAAACTAGTCACTGCTAGCTCCCAGAGACTGAAGTGAACTGGCATGGCCTGTGGATCTGAACATCTTTGTCCCCATGAAATTAATGCTGATGCTCTTCTTCCTCCCTGACTACAATAAGATTTGTGGTTAGTTTTGACAAAAGTACCAAACTAAAATCACGATTTTTGCAAACCAGCTGTTCTTCTGAATATTGCATCTCATCAACAATCTTTAACATTCTTTTTCTGACTGATTGTTTACTGAGAAGCAGATTGAAGTCTTGCAAGTCTGCCTTGTGGTCTGTTTCTCATTTGCTTTTATTTACTTTTTTATTACCCCAAACTAGGTGCTTAAATTATAATTCTGAAGCTTAAGAGATTGTTTTCATTTTTTTAAACCTGTTATCCGTACATTGTACCCACCTCCTAACATTTCTGTAGGAATGCAATCAACATAATGTAAAATTATGTGTCGTAATCAACTGAATAATACCAGCATGATATTAGGATATGATTTTCATGTTAAGTGATCAGCAAATTAAGAGTGAATTCAATGAGACTCCTGTAAGAATTCATGTTTCTCAGAAATGCATGACGCCAAAAACATTCCCAGGTGATGTGGAAGTGAACAGCAGCATTTAAAAAATCTTTGTTCAGGCCACAAAATTCAACCACTGATGTAATCCTTTCAAGATTTTAAATAAATATTTTACATCTTTTAACATCTTTTTCTTACTTTCTGCTGTTTGAGCCTGTACATTTTGTTCTGGCTGTGTTTTCAATTTGTCATGCAATCATGGAAAAGAGAGACTTTGAAAAACAGAAAGGAAGGTGAAGTCATTATAAATATACAAGAAATAAAATTTCCTAAATAAGTCCACCTGGAAACCAGGATCAGTGCCATGAGAATCAACAGATTCTTGACATCTCACACCATGAGATTTATCCTTGCCAGACAAGAGGGTGGTAGCCAAAGAGAAATAAATGTTCATCAACTATCACATGTCACTGCAGCCCTCAGCT
Organism: Burhinus oedicnemus; assembly: GCA_008921705.1. NCBI lineage: Eukaryota > Metazoa > Chordata > Aves > Charadriiformes > Burhinidae > Burhinus > Burhinus oedicnemus. Next base: position 37,543 of record VFFE01006584.1, on the reverse strand, counting down.
GAAAAGGAGAACTCACAAGACAGGAAAAATGTCTAGCTTTTGTCCTACACTGTTACTGTGGCATTTGGAGCCAGTTAGAGATGGAAAATGCTGTTTCCTACAGATATCCTGAGTTTTTTCATATGCTCCTAGGACACAAGGGGTAAAACAACTGTGAACAGCAGTCTATCTTTGCATCAAAAAGAGATCAGATTTCAGAATTTCTACGTTGCTCTGTTTTCTTTCTCTTTTTCTGGTGTATCAAAACAAGGTAGCTTTTATGTGCTGCATTACTTTGAAAGAAGGGAAATTCAAAGCCTGAATCTAATACTCAGTCAAGTGTAAACCAGTGAATACTCATATATAATCCTTAAGATTTCTGCTGTTGGATGGGGAGGAGAGGACATATACCATGAAAACAGGTCCCTACAGGAATAAAATATCAAACATTTGAAGCAGCCATGAAAGTCAAACTCATTTTCCACCCATGAGAGCCAAACCCATTTTCCACTCACCATGAGGACCTCTATGGGTGCTTCACGGTGTCAATATATGTTTACACCATTTCCTATATTTAGGTGCAGTAAATGTATTTCATGCCTCTATCCCATCTGCATACTAATGGGAAGAGATAATCTATCTCCCACCTTCCCCTTCCAAAGAAAATTAATCCACTGAAGTCAAGGTGCTCCTTTGTCCATAACTGTATAACGGTGAGCCTCCATGTGCGTTGTGGTTCACATCAAAAGTGCACTTCATAAGCAAACCTCTTGACTTATTGTGCTTCAGTCTGCATCCCAGAGCATTGCTGGACAGGAACTGGGCTTCTTTCAGCTGAAATAAACTCTGAGTTGTGCTCCGGGAGCACGTCAAGCGCTCCCACTGCTGATGGGTGTTCAGTCCTCAGAGCCAGACTGGAGCTAGTCCAAAGTAACCACCCTGAAATAATTATAATGTGTTTTAATTAGTGCTTTGATGATCTCTTAGGCAGAAGCTTCAGTCAGATATCTGTGTCTAATACTTACTGATAGCCCATTACTGTGTGAATTTATTTGGAGACTGTTTGTACTTTTGACCTCCTTTAAGAAGCCCAACCATGAAGTTGCCCTTCCTATTAACCACTATGTGGTTTTGTTTGTTTCAAACCTATTACCTAGTAATTTGGGTTCTACCTGTGGCATGTATTATGAAAATTTATGAATACCTTTCCATCGTCTACTCAATGGTCATAATTTTACAGACTTCTGTCACATCCCCTCTGTTGTTTTCATTCCAGACTGAGATCCCTTTTAAAGTCTTTCTTCATCCTAAAGTAATGAGATCATCCTTGTTGCCTTTCTTGGTTTGGTTTCAAGTTGTACTGTATCCTCTTGGAGACAGAGTGACCTGACCCACATGTACTATTCCACATACTGATGTATTAAAGACAAGCTCGATTAACCAGCCAGTCCTTTTGGAGAAAACCTCACTCGGTATTTGCTGCATTGATAACTCTGGCAGCACCACAGCACTTTGAAATTGGATTTCAAGAGAATACTGGGAAAAAGGGACTCAAAATCTGAAATAAGAAAGAGACAGAGCACAAAAGGGTTGTCTGTATCATCTGATGTTAGATGAGATCAGCTAGGGAAAGCCACAAAAGAGTTAGAAGGCAAAGTGTTGAATTTGCAGTCTTTGAGGAATCATCTCAATTTGAGTGAGAAATGAATGCCAAAGTTACAAGTGACTGAATTTGTTTATATATTAGGAAAAAAAATCTGGATAACAAGCTTTCTATGTCATATAAATAACTTTTAATTAGGGCAAGTGTCAGCTCTGAAACTCTGAATTCTGTGTTGGAGAAAGAGACAAGCAGTAAATCTGCCATTCAGCCTTACTGAAGTCGTTTACACCAAGTTGCTGCAGCAGCAAAAATATTATAGAACTGATCAGACCAGGGAAATTACCCTTTCCAAATTAGTGTATTTTCATAAAGTGCATGATTCTGCCCCTTTATAGTAAACACGATCTTTGACATTACATTCAAGACATGCAAGGAGAAAATAGTTTCTCAGGAACATTTTCAAATCCTAATTTTTTATGGAATAGAAGTTTATAGTTCGGTCATATGAAATGGTCAAAATGTATTTCTGTGCTTTCTCTTGCTCTGTCACAGGTAATTTACCCTTCTTGCTTTGCGATGGAGACAAGTGTATTTTCAAGCATTATCAGGAGCACCCTGAAGCTGCTTCAGAAGTTACTATATGAGGCTGACTATAAACAAATGTCTTTGTGCATCTTTTAATATCACACATTAAGATTAAAATTACAGCCATTACAGCTCTAATTCTGAAGTGTCATTTCACAGCTAAGAATAATAATTGTTCATTTAAACTTTATGAGGGATTTTGTAAACTTTCCAAACTCCTTCAAATGAACCTCTTTTCAAAGTCTCACCTCCATGTGCAGTTCTTGTGTCATCTGTGTGTGAAAAAGCTGGATACAGATGATAATGTCAGAGGGGGGTAACAATAGAAACAAGGACAATAGTTAAAGATGAACCTGTGCTTGGAGATCATTTACTGTGTCCAGTTCTGGTCCCCACAATTTGAAAAAGACATGGACAGACTGGATAGGGTCCATTGGAGGGCCACAGATATGATCAGAGGGCTGGAGAACCTGCCCTGTAAGGGAAGACTGAAGGTTAGGTCTTTTTACCCTGGAGAAGAGAAGGCTCAGGGGGTGACCTCATCACAGTATTCCAGTACTTAAAGGGAGGCTACAAAGGGGACAGAGACTCTCTCCTCACAGAGAAACCACACGGAGAGAGAGGTCAAGGGTCAATGGGCACAAGTTGTACCAGGAGAGGTTTCACCTAGATGTAAGAAAAACATCTTTTACAGTGAGAACAATCTATCACTGGAACAATCTCCCCAGGAACATGGTGGAGTTCCCATCACTGGATGTTTTCAAGATGTGATTAAGGCAGCGTGCTAAATAATCTCATCTAGGCTCCCTTTTCTATGAAAGCTTGGACTAGATGACCTTTCAAGGTCCCTTCCAACCTGGGCTGTTCTATGATTCTGACAGGGTTTGCTGTGCAACTAGAGTACGACAAGGAGCTGGTGTGTCCCCACTTGTGTTTAATATGGTCATCAGATCACAGAAGATCTCAGAGCTCCAAAACTGGCCACTTGAGGCCAACTACGGCTCCTTGTTCTGAGACGCGCAATATTTACAAATATCTGTTATTTTCACTACGGGTGCTCTGGGAGGACAGAGGGAGTAGGTGGTAGCACTATTGAGATGCATTTTCTCTTTAAGGCTTGCTGAAATTTTTCTGTTAATTGTTTTTCCAAGTGGAAACCGAGTTTTTGAGATAACTCATCAAACCTGCTTTCTCCAGCTGTGTGCAAGATACTGGCTCAGTGCTAACTCAACATGGAAACCATCTCTTCTTTTATATCTATGCTGCAGCCCCAAGAGAAACCTGCTCTCCATGCCATATCGAGCTGAGACTCACGTCAACATGCTGTGGTTGTGCGTAAGTGACCGAAATCTGTCATGTCACAGCTCAGTCCCAAAAGCCCTTGGGCTTCTCTCGCCTCTCTAGCTGCTTTCTTGTGTAAGTGGTAGGATAACCAAACACCATCTGAATATCCAAAACTTTTGTGAAGCTTCAAACATGGAAATACTACAGCACTGGGGAGGGTGTCACAAATTGGGAAAGGTCATAGTGGGAAGCAAACCTACAGAGACACAGAAATCTGATCACCTCCAATGCAGAGAAAGGGAACTGGAGCTTCCCTTCTGCAGCTCAGCTCTTGATAATTTTAGACACATTAAAATGCAATTAAAGTGATCTATTTTTGTATAACTGTCTTATGGAGGATAGATCTAAGTCTAACTTGTAGGTTGGCCAGAAAGAGGAAGGTCATCGTGTTTTTCTAACCTTGAAAGTAATTTAGTGTAATGTACTGTCATGTTCTCCTTCTTGCAATAGTTTGTTTGAAAGGACTGTTACGGTGCAAGAAACACAATCTACTTTCATATTCTGCCACTGGGAACTGAGAAAGAATGGCAGCAAATGTGCTTTCCTCACTGGTCCATCTAGCTGGTAGGATTATAGACTTCTACTACAGCCTAACTGAATAAAAGTCCTTTTAGGATAACAAGAGAAGCAGAAATGTGAATTGAAGAAATGTATTTGCATTTGCCATGTTATCAACCTGAAAACATGTCAACTGTTTCCCTGTAAGGTTTTTCTTATTTTCTGCTATTTTTGCATTTTAGAAATCTGAACACAAGTGCATGCGTGCACACACACATATGCACACATGCATGCACACTACTTAAAACTATGTCCCTGTTAATCTCACCCTCGCATTTTGCAAACCTAGGCACTCAAAAGCACTGTGACTGTCAGTAACAGGTCTATTCTGATGCGCTACCATTTTTTCTGCTTGTAACACTTTTTTGAAGATGAAGATCTTAGACTGCTTTCAAGGTGTCATTTTTCATCATTTGCCTATAAAAAGCAGTTTCAATCTGGCCAGGATTACCAGGCAGGGGGAGAGGACAGCCCTGCACCCATGGAGGTGGATATTGGGTTGTACTGGTGTGCTGCTCTATCACACTCCATCACACCCTGGAGCCCTTGCCTGGAGGTACATTGAGTTGGAGGCAGTAGCTACACAGCTGCCTATCAGTTCTGAGATGGATAAAGCCCTCACAGGCTGTTGCCCATCCATACACATCAAAGCAACTCTGTTGGCCACTCCAATTTGCAGCCATGATAGATGTGGACCTGCAGATGTAGAGACTGAAGAAGCCATAAGAGCCTCCCAGATAGTCTCCTGTGAGGCCGAGAGAGACCTTCTCCCATCTCTATGGCACTTTATAATGCTCTGGAAACTCTTGTACTACATAGACCAACATACTTGCACTTGCCTGTGTCTTCATAGACACAGGACTTCCAACAAACTCTTTCATTCTTCCAGCTTTAGAAGACTGGAATTAACTTTTCCACAGGGATGAATTTCCCATTTCTGTCCTGGGCAGAAAATCATATCCTAGACATGGCGAACTACTGAATGCTCTCTGATGTGAGAGTGCACTGCATCTCAGCTGAATATAATCTGTTCTGGGAAGCTAAAGAAAGGATATGTTTCTGTGGGCATATTGCTATTCATGCAGCTCTAACTACTGTTGGAGGATGCTCAGAGCTCTTGGTAAGGGCAGATGTATCTCCTGATAAGTGGGAAAAATGTAGGAAATAGACTGCTCTGAGGGTCACCATGTCATTCAATCTGTTTCTTATGGGGTCCTGCATAACTATCCACTGGTGTCCATGTGCTCAGTGGGTGGAGGAAGTGGGTAACCTGGGTTCACTAAACTCTCTACTCCTTGCCTTCCAGCCTGAGTAACCACAAGGCCAGAGACGGCCACTGAGCTGAGTAGCCAAAAGGAATAAGCTGTTGTGCCTCTGCACTAAATATTATCTCAGTATGGCATCCAAATGCTTGTTTGTTAGTGTCTGGCTGCCATGAAGGCCCCAGGGATGGCCCCCCAGCTGGTAGATTTGTGGCACAGCATTATCTCAAGAGAAACCAATATCTCAAGAGAAATCCTGTTCGGTTGGCGCCTGTGCTATTTATCATATTATTATCAATATTACTATTGTATAACCTGATAGAGTGAAATAAGCTACCCCCCAGGTTTATGGTATGGATTAATATGGGTAATATTCAGAGTGATAAGAACAGCTATCCAGTGTATTGCCCTAATGCTGAAACATTAGATGATTTAAAAGAGGGTGATCAACTTCTTACCATCAATAAAGGCTTTAAATCATAACTTTTGGTATCAATTTAATATCTCTGCTTCTAAAAGAATGGAAAATAAGAGGTATTATCAGCTCTTTTTTGTTCTCCTGCAGCAGAGTCTCAACCCAGCAGCAATCTCAGAAGGCATCACAAAAGGTGGGAAAAATGGGAGCAAGAATGGTTGCAGCCAGAGTGCAAAGGCAACCTCATCCCCAGCTGACAAGACCTGCATTTGGTGGTGGCACTGGTGCCTTCAGGGATCTCTGATCATTTCACCTCTCTTTTATGTTACCTTTCACCACTTAAAGGTAAGAGGTCAGGAGCTATATGTATCTTGTCTTTACATTTTTCTTAGTCTAAGCAAGTAAAGACCAGACCCTAACTGGAAGAAAAAATTCTGGGGACAGATTTATTTTAAAAGTAGCCCCCCACCCCCCCAATAACTCAGTGATGATGGTTTCCTACATAAAGACTTGAGCATATTCATTTTTAGAAAATATGGAATCTGGGGAATTGTGTGAAAAAACTAATTTATTCTTATTGTCTTTCAAAATTCAGTGTAGTCCCAAGACACTCCCTCCTCTACTAGCAGCTATATATTCCCAATATCCTCATTAGTGAGCTTCGGGAGAAACAGTGTAAAAAAACCTTCAGGAGATATAAGGGGAAGAAAACATGAGAGTACAAAAGAAGCCCCAGCCAAGCAGCTAAGAATAGCAGCGATTCAGCTCAGGCTAAAAATATCTGTTTCTAGTGACGGGATCCAGACATGGAATGAATGCCAGTTCATGCCACTCAGCTCTGACCCAAGCACATGCGGTGAGACTGTAAGCAAAGAAATGATGATTAAACAGAGTGATAAAACTGTGACTCATGGGATCAGAAAGCAGCAGCATTCCAGTTCCCACGATGAAGAAACGCAGCTAGCTGGGCTCACTTGTGAAATAATAAAACAGGCCAGTGCTTTTTATATCCCATAGCTTTAATAACACGGGAATGTCAAACACGCCTTTGTCAGAGATTAATCTCTGCTTTCCAAGCTCCTTTCAGCTCTCCATGTCAGCTGTGAGGTCCTGAACTCACTGCAGGTTTCCTGCTTTGCTTCCAGTGGAGAGCAGAGCCGGAGAGCCGAGCCGGAGAGCTGGCAGCGTTTCTGTCTGGCTGTCCCAGTGCTTCGCCACCCTGGCCAGCTTGAAGGAGCGCTGGGGAGGACGGTTTGAGAGGACAGAAGAGCAAGGGGAAATTTCTTTTCCTGGAAATATCTTTGCTGACTTGCAGCTTCGCTGCGCTGGTGTTATTATTTCCAGCACAGCCGTGGGCCTGATGAATACGGGCCAGAAGCAATTATGGTGGGTCCTAATTGCAGGGTGCACAACATGTTAGATAATGCTGAAAGAGGAGGACAGGGAAGGAACACAGCCTTGTGAAACTCACCCTTGGAAAGATGTGTAAGTGAAATCAAAATGCTTCAGCTGCATAACATGCCTGCGTACACTCATGGGCATCCCCCACCTGGGCAGTGTGCCCCTGGCAAGACCAACATTAATAGAGCTTTTCTTTAGCAACTGCACAGCATGGTACTGGGGCAAAAAAATCGGAAGAGCAGCTGACTTGAACTACAGCAGAGGGGAGAGAGTGCCCTGCGGCACAGGAGAGCTCTGCTTGCTCCTTCTTCCCTACACTCCTAGGGAAAAAGGATGAGTAGCTCCCACTTTAACGTTCTGTCTCCGAATCTGTAAGGCTGAGAATAAACAGGGAGAGAATAAGAAGGCTGCCCTACCGATGCAGATCTGGGGAAGGGGAAAGGACCTTCTTGTCACTCCCCTTAGTCCTTGGAGAAAAACTGGGGCTGGAAGATGATCAAAGGGGCAAGGGACCACAGAGCTCCTTTGTTGCAACAAACCACGTTGGGAGGTGACTCCTGGTACCCTCACTGAGGTCACCGTAACTGGACTTAGCTGAATTATATGGTGAGAACCATGGCTGTGGGACCCAAACACCTTTGCGTGGATGTGTCCTAGAGACCTGGCAGCACTGCAAACATCTCAGCCTGTAAACATTAGGGACCAAAAGATGGACAAAAGAGATACTTAAGTACCACTTTGGACATACTTAAACACCATGTTGTGGTCATTTTGGCGTCCTTTTTGTTATTTGTGAGCTTTTGGGGACTTACAGCACCCTGGGGCGGTCCTTGTGCTTATGGAAGGAAAACCTGGGAAGGTGAGTAGGGAGCAGGCAGGGTGCTCAGTGCAGTCCAGTATCTCACAGACTAAGGATGATGCCCCAAAGGGAGGCAGAGCTGTCACAGATATGGCCATGAGTCCAGTTCAATCATATTGCTGTTCAAGTCATACTAAATTGTCAGTCTGTGCGCAGAATGATGCCAATAAAAGCTTGGGATAGCCAATAAAAGCAACCAGTATTGCAAGTAACAGGGAATTAATCTGGCACATAGTTTCTTGCTTGTGGAACAAGTTACTTCCTAATTGGGTGCAGTAAAAGCTTGATGTATCCTACTTTTACGGCACCTTAAACGTACAAGGAACTCCTCTGAACCTGGTCATGCCCTTCCAGAACACAAGATATAAAAATCATTTTTTTGGTTTGCTCAAGATGTAAAAGAAACCGGGACTACCAGAACATATGAAGCCCCAAGCAGTACACTCATGATGCCCAGGGCCCTCTCTCTTGCAGGGAAGCTGGTGGGTTAAACAGAGCAGGTAACCATGGAGCTCGCAATGACATCTTTATTGCAATGGTAAGACTGACTGATTTCTCTCTTCTCTACCTTTCTGAAACTTACTGGTACTTTCTAAGTTCCAGGCTCCTCATCTTTGTCAAGACTTGTCAAAAAGTTGGATTTCAGAAGTACTGGAAGGCAATGACTCACAGACGGACAGACAGAAATGCAGTTGCATAAGCTTTGTCCTATTGGAAAAGAGGCTTAAAAAATCCTCTCTACTCACTTTCTTTTTATTATCAAGGTCACTTCAAAACAAGATAAAAATTAAAGATAAAGCAAAAGTGCCTGCTGCTTAGAAATCATGTTGGGTGCTTCTGCCCATATTCCAAGTGACAAAAAGTCTATACAGTTTACAAGAAAACTTATTTGTTAGGAGGTTTAGGCTGCACCCCCGAGAGCAGGCAAAGTGTGGTTCTGCCTGATGATAAACACTGTAAGTAACATGGCAAAGTGCATCTGTTTTCCTTCCAGAATGCCAAAATTTAGATGCTTTACACTGTAGCGGCCAACTGCGTATTTTGATAACGGTACTTCATTCATAGAAGAACTGTGTCAAAGCTCTTGATATATCTTTTGACCTTGTGGTAAATCATCTTCCCATTTACAGACATTTGACTGATTATCTAGGAGTTAATTGTGTGCCACAACATTCCTGAATGATGTACTTCAACCTACTTTCAATGTATCTGAATAATGTCCCTGGTTATAGGAGTAAGAGTGCTGGAAAGCACTTTCTTCCTTATAAAATTAAACATGATTGTCTTTCTGTATCACAAGGACTGTATTTAATTTTTCAGTCCTTTAAAATGATTCTGTTGTTCTGTTATTCTAATACACAAAGAATAAATGTAAATCCCTTCCAAAGTGAATGACCCAACAAACAAGCAATTTCACCTCCTGTTAAAACCTCCAGTATTTTCCAAATTCCTCCCTTCAGCTTCTCCCCAACCACTACTGAAAACTTAATGGTCCCTGCAGGCTCTCCAAAAAGAAAATAAAGGTCAGAGTCAAGAAAACATGGAAATTCATTCCATGCCTTCCTCATTTTTGAAGCTGCAGTATGTGAAAAGGTGAATTATTGTGAAGATCAGCACTCAGTAACCTGACCTCTTCTTCGTTTCTAAATGGCATATGTATAGTTTGGCCACTTTTTTCCTACAGAGTATTTGCTGTTACAACAGCTATGAAAATGGAAATTTATTAGTAGCTCTGTGGCTATTTTGAAGACTTGGTTCCATCCCAGGAAATCCTCTATTTCATCCCAGTTCCCTTCTGGGAAGAAATCCATATAGCTGTTTGCAATGCTGGTATGGCATATGCCCATGTCCTGGACCACTCTGACAACTGCTATGGCAAATAAAGCAAACCAGCCCTACTTTCTCTGTTTGGCAAGGATAGTGCTGGAAAACAGCACTGGAAGGAAAGGACAGAGAGTGCTCAGCACCAGGCCAAAAGGCTTGAAGCTATGTCAGTCCACAAGACTGCAGATCTATAGAATGTTAAAGCTGACATCCAGATTTTCATGCCCAGATCACTCTGCTTGCCTTTTAAAAGATTGCCATGGGTGGGGGATGTTTTGTTGCCTATCAGGCTAGAAAGATTGAGAGGAGACAGGTGACGATCTCTGTGTTCAGCCCAGGCACCTTCATTCTGTTTGAAGTGTGACGGCTCAGCCTGTGATCCAGCTGCCTGCCTGTAAATGAAAAGCATCAGAAAGCATTTTTCATCGGGCTAAAATTGAAGAAGATAGTTTTACAGAATATATATATATACACATAAGTAAGCAGGAATGTAGTCCAAGAGTATTAATAATTACTGACTAATGATCTTTGACACAGTACTAGGGGGGGAAGAGGTAAAGTCTCAGTCTAGTCCATTAATCCACCCAAGCAGAGTACCCACGGTTGCAATATTGAATTAACCTTTTCTGTGACCCAGATATACTGGGGAAGGAAAATTTCAGGATGGAAAGATTGTCTTTAGGATTTTGCACTGCCAGATCATGCAACAACTATTTAATTTTTGTCTTAATAAGAAAATTGTGCAGTGCTCCCCATTCAGCACTTTTCACACTTTTGATTTCAAAGCATTTTGCAAAGTCAGCAACTGCTGGGATTACTTTGGCTCAGGAAACACTTCACTCACCACTGAAATCAGGAGGTGTGTTGTATAGAGATGTAAAAACAGGATCCCATAGACGATGCTCTCTCTCTTCCTACACAGAAGCACAGAGGGGTGCTACATAGGTGGGATGGAGCCACTCAAGCTCGATGCCAAACACAACACAGTCTCATGATGAGCACACCACAATTTTTAATGCTTTTTTTCCATCAGGCCCATTATTTAGGTAAGACATACAACAAGCAAGGGACTATCAGATCAACTCAACCCCATACAGCGCTCGCAGACCAGTCCTCCATCTCTGAAGGATCCAGGAGGTTGAAGAACTGTCCCCCAGGGCAGTCATGCAATGATTTTACCCAAAAGATGGCTTCCCTCAATCCTTTTTCAGGTATATCAATATAGCTTTTGACTCAGAACTATAAACTAGAAATCCATTCCAAAATGCACAGATGTTTTTACTCTGTCTGTTCTTATCGCAGGTACTGCTGTTATCGACACCATTGCCTTTGCCTAGCTCCTTTTCAGTTGCCCCTGAAAAATGGTTGTTTAAAATACCTGAGCCCTGTTCCTCTGGGATATCTGGTCCATTCCTCTGCAGGAAGCTTCACTGCACGGGCAAGTATAATTCAGATTTCTACACACTCCCTCAACATATGCCATCAATATTTCTTTTTCAAGAGGGGGACAAAAAGTCCAATCTATAGAAATCTTGATGAAGCATTTCTATTTATAGGATTAAGGATTTCAGTCTTCAGGCTATATACTTTATGTCTGTTCCTACATGTTCAAGTGTCCCTTGAGTCTGGTTGCTTTGACATCTGTAACGCATGTTAACTTAGAGCATTACAAAATGTGTTGGATTTCCTACAGTTGTGCAATTTCATGTCAACCATCTGCTCAGACCTTGCTTTTCTTCCATGTGCAGCCTGGCTGAAATCAGAATTGACAGAATCAACATCTAAGGAAAGACCAGAGAAGTTAATAAAAGAGTTAAAAGTGCAGGGATTTTGAAGGCAGCACAGAGTTGCTCTGTTTTCCTGCCAGTTACCTTAAGTTTCCACAGCATTTGAGTTATACTCCTCAAAAATGTATCTACAAAAACACCCAAGCACATTTTGTTCCTGACTGTTTTGGCTGTGCAAGGAAAAGTGACCAACTGGCTTTCAAATAATAGCTCTATATATCTCTTCTGAGGTATGTGCTTGGCTTAAGCAGAAAGCAAATCTCCGAGTATTGACTGAAAGGTGATTAAACTGCATCTGCTCTAGAAATAATGTTAAAACCACAACTCACACAATGGGAGGCCACCTGAAGCCTCTCTGCACTCCGTCACTCTCAGGACAGATTCCGGCTCTCCTTCAAGCTGGGAGGTGCGTCAAAGGTAAAGACCTGGCTGTGACCAACAGGAGTGGGTGCTACTCCCGGGGTGCTCCCCCCCGCTCCTCATGCTGACCATGGCAAACACCTCTCCCGGTGTACGGGGAGAGCCAAATGCATCAGGGTTTCACCATACAGCTGGTGGATTCGCAAGCCAACAGGCAAGCGTGTGCTGGGAGGAGTATTTTAAGAAATGAATATGATTTTGCTATAATTATAAAGTCAGAATCTTCCTTGTAGGGCAGTGTGCTGGGACTGTCTCTTGTGCTGGTTTCTAACCATGGTGTCTCATCAGTTGTTCCTTCCATCATGGGGCTACCGGGATCTTTCTTTACAGGTAATGGGTTCAACCAGCCTTGACAAAAAGGAATGCTGTGGTTGGGTTTGTTCATTTCCGTATGAAAAGCACAGACTTTTCAGGGCTGAATCAAGAGTTTCTATCTCCCCTCAATGAAAGGGAGAAGGTTCTATCTGTCCATATCTCTGTCACCAAGTGCCATGAAGATGTGACACAGAGTTAGACGGGAAGAGGGAACTATTGAATGGGAGCCTCTTCTCATGAATGGTACATTTCTGGAGATGCCGCCTCACACAGATGTTAAAGATTCCTAGTAGTCTTGCATGTTTTCCTGCAGGTTTAAACAGTTCATTTCATCAGTTAGCCCTATGGTCAGTGCTGTATGCCCGGCTGCCGTGGGCTGGATGTGGTGTTTGCAATGATCTTGTGCACAAGTGTTGTTCCAGCAATGTTACAGAAGCAAAATACACAGGAATGACATCATGTGCAAAGACAGCACAAATCATTTTAGCGAGTATGGTTTTCATTATCGGCAAGGATGATTCATATCTTACCAAAAAATAGGCAGCAAAATGTACACTCCAAGATAGCTGCCTATACACACATAAAATAGGCAAATGCTGAGGAGTTGGGGGAAGCATATTTGTTTTGTCAAGTTGCAAAGGAAGAAAAATGTTCCCAGCTGAACAGAAAGCAGAAAATAAAATAGCAGGCATCAGTCTCCAGGTTTTTTAAGCTGTCTACTTCTGCTGTTGAATCAGGAGACAGAAGGGACCTTTCATTGTTTTGAAACTCATTCCTTGATCTTTCTGCTGTGTAAAAGGGAAGGCAGAAGGGCAGCATGATTAGACCAAGCCAGAACGATATATCAAACTTGCCTACAAAAAGCCCTCGGCTAGCAAGAAAACTCAAGGGTTTTTATGGGGGGAAGGGCCACAGTTTGCATATAACAAATACCAAATCAAAATACATCCTTGCCTGAGTGGGTAAAAAACCTATCGTGTATATGGGGTGGTATCTAATAATTATATACCAAACCCATTAACAGAAATCGTTAGTGGCTATTTCTAATTTAGACAGAAATTGCATGTTTGATGGGATATCACTAGTTTAATTTGTGATGAATCCAGCACATATTGAGCTGTAATTACTTGGGTCTGGATAAACTCCTGAAGGACGCCATGTGATTACTAAAGGTGCTTTAAATCTCTTTTCTGTCAGAGTTTCATGCTCCTTCCTATTTACCCACAAATACTCACAAAAGCATGATGCTATGAACTTGTTCATCTTTTCAGTTGTTGAAGTTCAGTGCCACTGGGATGGGATATTTATAGCAACTTGAGAAATACTAAAGCCTTGCTTACAGTGAGACTAGAAATGCAAACTTTCCTTAAAAGTTATTCATGACACTTTTGCCCTTTACAACATGGTGTCACATCTCATTCAGAATCTTGTTTCATTCTTTTCTAGGTAAGAATTTAGTATCACCTTTATTACCCCTCTGCTCAAGTTGTTTTATAACAATTTGTATTTCTTTAGAATACCTGTTGATCCATAGAGAAAATACTGAACAAGGCTTGCTTGTTTAATAAATACTTTTTCCCTAAGTTTTGCTAGCTCTACTAATTTGATCATAAAACTCTTAATACTTGGTGTTTTACTTAAAACCAGAGCTTCTGAAATCACATGGTGATTTAAAAAAAAAAGCTTTTAAAAAAAGCTTTCCCCACAAGGTTGCAGAATGAAACATTGAAAACATTCATATCACAGGTTTTGGAACTTAATTTACATTTGAAACTTTAGAAGGGGATCCTTTCTTCAGCTAGGTAAATAAATATTTGTATTAATAGAAATAAAGCAAAAATCTTGTTTTCCTTAGAGGCATTTTGAAAAGAAACTACTGCTCTTTTCTTTGTAAACTACAACAATTTTTACTTTGACCGTAATATTTGACTGTCCATCCTGTTCCTAATATTTCAGACCCTGTTAATACTGACTGTAGGGACATCTACAATAGAAACTTATTAGCATGCTCAAGACTATTTTCAGCTCAGCTTGAAGTAGGATTTCTCAGTACTCATTACAGTAACACCCTGCTGGTTTTGAGTCTTAATTAGCGGTTGATAAAGCACTTTTTAATCTTGAAGTGAAATATGTTATACACTTCCTCAATATTATTACTTATTTGCTTGCTTTTCCACTCCTGGATCTTTTACGTTATCATTTCGTATTTTAAAAAGAAAAAGCATGAAAAGACTGTTTAATGACCAAGCTGAGCTCACACTTTACAGGTACTGGCTGGTTCACTCCTCATAGCATTTTATGATAACACCAGGTGTATACATCTCTGTAACAGCTATGTTGAAAAACTGACCGTTCTCCTACTGATTTGAAGAACTGGTTTATAAAATTAGCTGTAGAGGCAAAAAAGTAAATAAATCAATAAGATGACTGCGTAATTCTCATGTCAAATGCTCAATGAATGGGCCAAAGGAAATCAGTCTACCAAGAAAATGTTTGACAGGGTCAAAATAAGAAGTGCAGCTAGAGTGCTAAATAAAGTTGAAGTCAGTTTTGATTCATTTCCCTACACCCTAAATACACTCATGTTGTAAATAGAACAAGGGAGGGAAGAAAGGTCCAAGGTACTTTGTGTATCTGCGAACTCATGCCCATATCCTGGCACAAACAAAAGGTCACATTACCCGATGTCCTTACATGTGCTACTGCTTATGTCCTGCTGCTGCTAGGAGCCTGAATGCGTGCTAATAATAACCACACAATCTAACCTTCCTTAGTGAGGCATGGAGTAAAAGTGCTAAGTACCAGACAGCGAGGCCCAGCATACTCAGAAAACAAATGGACTTAGTCAGCTAAATTCAGGCCTGGGCACTCCGGTTGATGTTGACAGCAGTGGGCACACTCAAACCAAAGAGCTCATCTGGAGTAAACCGCTGAAATGATCCCCATAGATAGCTTTCAGCCTCCTTTTTCTGATGGAGTGCTTCACATTTGATTCCCTGTTGCGTGGGCAGCCCATCCTCCTGGCATGTGGCTGCAGTGGGAATGCCAGGATGAGGGATCTCCTGGGATGCTGGAGAAAATGTGTGGTTCCGCAGGACCTCAGGATGGGGAAGCCATGTTGCTCCAGCAGTGTGCCCAGCTCACCCCACTGTGCTCCAGGTAAAGAAATGACTGGTATTTTCGCTCCAGAAGTTAGCCGCAGCGCTTTGCTCTTGGAGGGCATTTGGCTTGGTGTTGGACAACTCTCCAGTGACTGCAGCAGTCAACAGACATGCAGGGCCATGTGGTGTGCCTGGCTGCACTACATCAGGATTTTGGGCAGCACACAGGAGATAACAGACCAGGTCCATGAAATGGGTTTCTCTTTCCATTCCAAAGTGGTAGATGAAATACCTCCTGGCCCTGCCTCCCTGCCTCTCCTCCATCTCGGGCTCTCAGTGCACATCCCCATGGCAGTGCAGCAGGTGAGAATGGGCACAGTGTGTGAAGCTAAAGCCAAAAAAAAATTGTTATTCCACCTCTAATAATGGCCAACAGCAGATGTTTTAGAAAGAAGGACAGGGAACCACAACATAACACTGTGCTGGTGTACTGGGTCTGGATGCGGTGAAGTTAATTTTCACCAGAGCTGTGCTTTGTATTGATAGCTAGAAAGGTGTTGAGAACACACCAGTGTTTTGGCTACTGCTGAGCAGTGCTTGCACAGCGTCAAGGCTGTCTTTCCAACATTCCCCCCCACCATCAGTAGGCTGGGGGTGAGCAAGATCTTGGGAGAGGACATAGCCAGGACAGCTGACCCAAACTGACCAAAGTCATATTTCATACCATATGACATCTGCTTAGCAATAAAAGCTAAGAGAAAGGAGGAGGAAGGGGGGACATCCATTATTTACGGTATTTGTCTTCTGGATCAACCGCCATGCTTACTGAAGCCCTGCTTCCTGGGAAATGGCCAGACATCACCTGCTGACGAGAAGTAGAGAATAAATCTTTTGTTTACCTTTGCCTCCACACACAGCCTTCACTTTTGCTTTATTAAACTGCCTTTACCTTGACTCACAAGTTTTTTTTCCATCTTATTTTCTCCCCCACCCTGTCCTGCTGAGGAGGGGAGTGCTAGAGTGGCTTGCTGGGCACTTGGCCTCCAGCGAAGGTCAACCCACCACACCTGGAGAACTTCAGCAAATTGCTGCTCAGGTTTGGGCGGTTAATAGTTAATAATTAATTGTTCTCCAGTCTTCAAGGAAACACTTGTTCAGCTCCATGTAAAATCTTAGTGTTCATAACATTCTGCAGTGAGAGTTCTCACTATTTAGCTGTATGTTGCAGGAAGAAGCCTCTCATGTTTCTTTCGAAGCTGCTACATAGTGGTCCTCATTATGCTGTGAAGACACACTCACCTTTTGTTCTTCATTTAGTTCCTCTGTTTGACCCATGATTTTACAGACTTCTGCTGGACAGCCCAGCAGATGTACAGATAATCAGGGATGCACCACTGACACCAGTGATCACACACAAAATGTTTTCAAAAGCTTTGGGCAAGGACATTTTCCTCCAAACCAACAGGCTCATACTAGCAGCGTTGTTGTGTTCACTGTGTTTCTGAAGGTCCTACTATACTCTCACTTCCTTGGGAAATGAAGAAATATATCAAAAATAACAATCTGTCCTACATCAAAGAAAGAATATGGTGTTAAAGGAGCAGATGCTGGATGATCATGGTGTGAGCCTCTGGCAATTTAAGTGACCAATGCAAAGGTTGTACAAACAGGCCGGAAGCTACCCAGCAAGCTTTTCTGGTATCAATGCACATTGGGTTTTGCACTCTGTTTGAGAGGCCAAGAGAGACATGCAATTGCTGGGGCTGTGGGGACAAGCCATCTGCTGATTTCCAGCAGCCAGCTGTGGTGCAGGGACAAGAACCAGCCGAGGTGCTGGGAGAGCAAGGAGAGCCTGAACCGCACAGTCTGACATAGCTGCTTGTGGCAAACAACACAGTACGATAGTTTGTGCCTGTAAAGTCAGGAGCTGTTTTTTCTTTCCTTGGAGAGCCCTCCAGATTCAGAAAGTAGGAGTTATACTGTGCACCTGCACCAGAAGAGAGGAGAGCTTGGCCTTCCACACAACAGGGATCCATGCAATGTCAGCACAGAAACTGCTTGGAAACAAAGTGCCTCCTCAGACCCTATGAAAGTCTGGATGCATTCAGTAGTTTTACTCTCCCCTGGAGAAAGGGTCTTCCCAAGAGCTTTCTGACACATTGCACCAATAAGGGAAGGCATATGGAGGAGGACATGGTTGTACCCAGTACAATGCCTCCTGAGACAGCCCTTCGGCTCTTTGCTCTCTGTCTCTTTGAAGTGCTCCAGTTTGCTGTGCGGGAATCTGGAGGACAAGTCTGCATACCTCTTAGAGCATTTCTCTCTCTTTCAGACCTACTTTCAGACTTTGAAGCTTCATATTTTCCTATGAATGCCTCTTGTTATACATTTTGTCACTTTATTCTGGAAGGTCTCAGTGGGTGTAGCAAGAACAGTTCTTCAAGATAGTCTGAGCTCTAGGGTAAGGCAAACAGCTTGTGTGTTGTTGCTAAATTCAAAGAGGTTAACATCAAAATATGAATATAACTCCCCAAAACATAGACAAACAAATTCATATCAGTATAAATATCTCTGTATTCATGGCTGTTGAACAGCAGCAGAGCTCAGTGAGACCATGGGCACACTTCTGGATCTTCTAATGATGTGGGTGTGGATGGGCTGTATGAATTGAGGAAAAACAGTGCAAGCTATGAATTTTCTGACGTGCAATAGAGAGCATGACGGCTACATGCTTTGGGGGGATACTATATGGCAGACAATGTGTGAGGCATCCTGTAGCTGCCTACCACCACCATATTGTAATTACTGTTCCTCAACGACCCATTGTCTCCAGGATCTCTAGAGAGAGAAAGGTCCCTGAAGCAGTGAGAGGAACAGGGCAGCTCTGCCTACAAACATCCAGGCTGCGAGCAAACACCAGCCAGGTGAAAAGTTCAGCAGGGTTTTTCCAAAGGAGCTGAAAATTGTGCAAGCAGAGACAAACCAGAGCCTTTACAAGTGACAGAAAGCTGTGATCCTGGCCAAGTTCCGCCCCTTCAGCAAATCAGATATGTACTGCTTTGGCTGTTTTCAGGATCTAACTGCAACGTCCAAATAGTGTAGTATAAAAACTTGTGTTCAAGAACTTTGCAACCCTTTTTTCTACAAACTTTTGTGGTCTGAATGCACAATTATTGGTTGTTCACAAATCGTTTTCTAATTCCAGCGTATTTCTTTGTTAGCAGGAAGATACTGTCACCATAGCTACCCTGAATGCTTCAGTACCGCTCTACACATAGCTTACCATCAGGGAAAGTTGATTTATTCATTTGAAATGTGTTTTGTTGGATTACATTCCCACAAAAGCCCAAGTTTTTTATTCAACAAAGCTGATTACAAAGTATTGACGTGGGAAAACATTTTGGCTGCTCTCTTCTGGTTTTACTTTGTCAGTCCTGAATTGTGCTGCCAGGTCATGCTCTTAAAATTAGTGAGTTATTTGAGCAGCAAAATTCCTTTTGTCCCTGCCAATGTACTGTCATCTGCCATCCAAGTGGGGAAAGAAAGTGACTTTTTGGAGGCTCTGAAAAACACATGAAAATTTATGGATTCGTTGAACTCTGACCCTGCCTCAGAAGGTAATTTGTCATTCTGTTCATCTGAGTACCAGTGAGGTCTTGGCTCCCTGATGGTTTGTATCACCTCCTTCCAGCCAATTCTGATGGCTCGGATCTGGAAAGTGATAGTGTCACTGACACACTGTTTTGTTCCTGAGTGCATGCAAAAGTGAGCGAGCCACCATCTGCAAAGAGCAGGAGGCACTGTGGGGGACTGGAACACTTCCAGGTACCACAGCTTCCGGGCAGGAGGGTTCAAGTATGAACAAAAATGGGGGGCACAGGGACTGCAGGATTCTTGCTGGAAGAAGGCAAGCATGGGTGCTTCAGCAAACAGCCACGCTTGGGGCTAGTAGTGGGACTCAGCAAATGGTTTAACATCCCTTGGCAGCACTTCAGCATGCTGTCAGCATGACTCAGGCTGTGTCTGCCAGCCCATGAGGACACTAGTGAGGCTGGTGCAACTTGGTAGGGCAGGGAAAACCCGAGTAGGTTGTTGCCCAGAGTCCTGCAAAGAGCACGCCCCATCAATATCGAACACCTCGTAACAGAGCACTGTAGATAGGAAGGGCAATCTCACAACCTTTATGCACAAGAGTAAAGCAGACAGGAATATCCATCTGCTTAAGCTATATTCACAGAGTGAACCATGGCAGGTTATTTAATAAAACACGGGCCAGCAGTAGAGCTGGTGTGAGTCCATGTACATTAGCATCACTGAGATCAGTGTTCTTGACTGTACCGATACTGCTGCTTGTATGATGAAGAATCTAACAGGGACAGAGTGGAAAAGAGAGACAAATATCTGCATAAAGTCTTTCTAAATAAAAACCAGGTTTCCAAGAAACCACAAAAATGAAGACGGGTAGAATTATACCCTGCAGTTAAGTTTCCTCAGTCTGCAGATGGGATCCATTTTTCTTGAAAATCCAGGTATCAGGAGATAATTCACGCTATCCTAAAAGCAGTCCTTAAGTCATCTGAGATGACAGTCCTTCCAGATGTGCTTGTCTGCCTCCCTTAGCTATCTCTAAAATTTTAGAAGGCATGATTCCCATGCTATGAGGGAAACTGTATGCAGTACCTTACTGAAGTTAGGCAGAGGATGAACACAGAGCTTGTCAATATTTTACCAGTCTGACATCTCAGGATGGCTAGCTGTCAGTCTCCAGCCAACCATGAGCCTCTCCATTACAGAGGTTTCCTTTCCAACACCTGCATTTTCTGCAGAAGAAGGCTTGTGCTGACAAATGGGGACAGAAGAAGCAGAGAAGCAGTTTCAGTCCCCATCTTTTCATCTTGCAACCAGACCTGTGGATGCCAATGACATAAAAAAGATTTCCCAAGTCCTGAACTCGCAGATCCCAGAGATGTGCTGCAGGTTGCCTAGGGCATCTAATGGACTGGGCTGTGCTTCACAGTCCTTCCAGTATGGCCTGTGGGGGACAACAGCTAGCAGCTCTTCCCGCCACCAAGAGCACAGTGACATGTCTGGCATGTTGATGAACACCCAACACCTGATCCATATGCAGCAAGAGGGAGATGCTGATGCTGTCAGGCAGCTGCTATTCTTCTTAGTCTTCTGCCTTGCAGGAGAAACAGGGAAAACAGACAGTCCTTCTAAACCAACAGGGAGGAAATGTCACCATACTACAAGCTTAGATATGTGACAGCCTAAGCCAAAATAGCTGATGTCATATCAGAGAATGACCTCAAAGTCATGATCCACTCAAACTAGGAGCATGTTGCTGGCAGGCAACTTCAACAAAACAGGTCAGGATTGACCATTGGCCTCCATTTGCACTGACCTCCTGAGGGATTTTATGTGCAGAGGAGTAACACTAGGAGTGCTTACACACCTTTGGCTATCACATACAGCTGAGTCAAATGCAAAAAGTAGCCACCATTCACTGGAGATAATGAGCTCTTTTTCTCAGAGTGTGAGATGTGGGTAAGGGCTTTTTGGGGGGTCGGGTGCTGTGGGAGGGAGGTGTATTCTCTCCCTTGCTTAGGCACATCTATAGATATTACAGGGAATCACAGATTAATCCTTCTTTTCATTCTATGGAAGGACACCTGTAAATTAAAAGAAAGGAAAAGCAAGATCTAAGTGTACCAGGAACTAATGTATTACCCCCAGCCAGTCTTACAATTATAAGATCTCCCTCCTTCCAAAGACTCCAAAGTGGAAAGCTTTCAGTCCATCCCCCACCAGCCTCATCCATTCCCCAAGCTGTCCCAAGCCCTGGGTGTCCCCTCAATCCCATTGTAAGGAGAACATACCAGCTGTGATCATTGTGGGTTGTTTGTAGCTGAGAACATTCAGAATCTGCATCCCCTGCCATTGCTATAAGCTTGCCCTCAGACACCCCTAACCACACCAAACCCAAGTACCAGGCACCACATGGGCGGCCAGCAACCAGCAGCACTGCCACATTCATGCATGAGGCTCCAACAGCTTTTGGTTGCTTCAGTCACAGAGGAGGCAGGGAGGCTCTGTTTCCATTCTCCCAGCTCTTCTTGGAGGAAATTCCTTCTGGACCAGACCAGCACCCTGGCCAGAGGGACATGGTCAACCTGGAGGATCTGTCTGACTCAGTGCCTCCAGCTCTGCTGGGCAGATCTATAACAGCACATAGGTCTGGGTGACATGAAGGTTATGAAGATTTGTCAGCATCAGTCTGAAGTCACCCAAAAAATCTGTCGTTGCTGCCATACCCTTCCACAAATGGTTAATATAGCCAGAATCTGGGTCTACCTTGCTGTAATCACAGCTCCACTTGATGCTCCAGCCAGTTCCTTTTATTGTGAATTTTAAAGCTAATTACAATGGCTAAATCTGCACTTAAATATGGGCAGAAGCAATGGTCAAATCAATCCTATTTATGCTTACAGGATTTTATCAGATGATGGCTCTCGGCTATAGGAATTAACCTATACAGGGATGTGAACAGCATTTGGGGGTCTCTGAACAACTCATGAGCTGAATTGCCTGGCTAAAAATTAATTCATTGATGCTCCCCTTGGAGGCAATTACCTTCCACTGCCTATTAAGATAACACCTGACAAGATTATCTGCCACCTCATTACACTGCTTTGTGTAATTCAGCTGCTTTGTTTTCCACATTAAGCACTATTAGAAAACATGTACTTTGTGGCATCGGCTGGCTAAAGGATGCCTGCAGGCTTTCAGTAACAGTATGGAAGGATGATAAAACACTGAACAACCCCAAATTAGACGCAACTATCAAAGTACATAAGGCCACATTTTGGCCAAGCACCACAGCCGCTACTGGACATCTGAGAATATTTGTAACAGATTTAACTGTCCCCAAAAGGGGGACAGCCTTACAAGCTGGAAGGGAGATGAACTCCCCAAGCCATTGCTTTTGTGAACAATGAAAAGCTTATCCAGTTGCTTTACTGTCTTGGGGATAAAAAAGTGATTTTTAGATCAAGACAAGAAGTCAAAATCTTGGAAACTTGAAACTACATGTCAAAAAAAGCTTGATGTCAGTGGAAAATATTTTGGTTTGATGTCATATCGCATTTGCCAAAAATATTAGCTTAAGTAATTAAAAGCCATTTTGAGCCATAAATATCATCTTCTTGTGTTAGAAATATCACCAGGACTTTTAAAATTGAAACACTTGTCAAGGCCAATGTTCTCCCGGGAAGAACTTCAGTTTTGACAAGTATGAATTTTTTTGTCTATTTATTTATTCTGTAGATGCAAATTCTAAATGTATATATCTTCTGTAAATCAATAATGACCTTCACCAAAGAATCGTTCTCAGATCCTTCATACATAGGAACAAAGCACATACAGAACCTATTTGAGGAACATTTCAGAACAAAATCTGTTTTTCCTTATTTGCAGTATGTGCTTGGAGATATTTAATGTGCACAAACAGCACAGGCATTTTTCTTCATAATATGATTGTACATTTTGATCAATCACAATTTGTTCAAAGCTTATAAAAAATGAATTATATGCATTTCCTGAAAAACCCAGCAGCCAATATTTATATTTCTATCCAATTCACATTCATTTTACATTGACTACTTGGTCTCCACTCAAGGATTTGGGGGATGTAGGCTGGTCGGTTTATAATTGTGTATACACCACATAGCAGCATGCTCATCCCTGGTTTTGATCAGGAGCTTTGAGCAAAACCACTGTCTTAAACAAGTGCCAGTCTGATATTTTTAATTTTTTTTAGAATAAGACAAACGATATTTGTGTAGTCACAGGTGCTAAGTTTCATTCTGGCTCAGGAGGTATTCTGAAGGAATACGTATTTCTTTCCAGATCTTGGTTGGATTCCACATATATTTTGGGACTGCAAAGCAAGTACATAATACTGCAGATGATATATTGTTATTTCATGGCTAGAGCAGAAAAGTTGTTTGGCATCTTAAGTTATGTAATTGTGTTAAGGCAGAGCTTCATTTGCATTTAAACCACTTTTTGGGTGTATATTGCAAACCTACAGCAACTGAAATATCAACATTATTCCGTTTCCACCAAACTCCCTGCCAAACTCCTGCAGCCAGGGCTGGGAACAGCGTTCAGAGAGTTTAGCTCTGAACGCTACAGAGTTTTACATTTGTGCCAGGAAAATGCTTCTGGCCAGATATTTGATAAAAAATAGCAAAATTGTTCAGAAGGCTGGAAAAATGAATGGACTTCCCTTGTAGCTGAATAGGGGCCTCAGGGGTTAAGCACATGAAATCAAGGCTGTGTTTGGACTCTGAAACTTATGTATAAAATTAGGTAAATTAGCACAGTCAGTTTTTCCCTTGTCTCAGATGCACAAATAGTCACTCACCTTCTCAGATGTGCTGTGAAGATGAATTACTCGAGATTATTTTTTTAGTCTTAAGAAGCCTTAAGTGTTGTTAATGATTATTCCCATAGTATGGTCAATCATCATAAATCTCTTCCAAGTCCATCTCTTCCTAGCAAAGGCAGCCCGAGGCAGGATTCCAGGTATTTCTGAATTCAGAACCTAGTCATTAGAGTCACTCATCATATATCCTTCACCAAATCAGTTACATCTATATTGCAAGGGGTATTTAGGCACTGCCGGATGTAAATGACTGAAGTCAATATTGAAAATGGGACCGTGAAGTTACTCTGCTCATTGCAAGCCTAAATGAAGAGTAAATTGCTTTATTTCCTTGGCTTTGTTTTAATGAGACTGTCTAATGAACAACCTTTTTCTTTAATTGCCTACTAAGCAGCCAATGATTGTGAACTGTTTGGGGGTTTTTTAACTTTAACTGGTTATTTCAAATTAAATGCTTCATTTTCTTGCTTTGAAAACATTGTGCTGTTTTGCATTGATGTCTGCGCTATTGCTGATGGAACCAGCTTTGGGCCATAGTGGCACGTTTACCAGCCAGCCCACTATTTGAACTGGTCTCATAACAGTATGAAACTCAATAGCAGATGTTGTAAAACTTCAATGTAATTTCAGGGAAAATACTGCCGATGATTGCTCACGGCATCATTCCTGTCTGGTTTAACTCAGTTCATTTCACAAGTATAAAAATAACCTCTATCATCTTCCTGCTGCCCTTTAAATCAGTTATACATAGGGCCACATATGGCTGCATTATCTTACTTCCCAAATAGCAAAAGACACGGCAGACAGGTCTTGTCCTCCCTGTACATGGGATCAATCCTCACTGCAGCAACGCTGCAGGAGCCCACGAGCTCCGAGTGCACTCGGTTATAACGCACTGCGTTATTCCCCATGGGATGCAGCACAAGACTTCAAGCTTCTTGAAGACCTGCCAGCTGGAAGCATCCCAGTGCAGAGTGTGCAGGCGAGAGACTGGAGCGTGCTGCATTCACGCAACCACCCCCTCTGCTAGTGCAGACGCTGGTGTTGGTGTGGGGAGGGCCAGTGGGGTGCTGGGGCCAGCCCCGCTGGCTCTGCAGCAGCGCGGTGCCGCCTTCCCCTCTCAGCAACCGGCGCTGCCTGGGGGAAGTCCTGCTGTTTTCTGTCCCTTTGCTTTGCAGCAGATCAAAACCCAAAATTAGCCCATTTGCAGGAAAGCCTTTGGCCTTCTGAAGGGACTGCAGATGCTCCATGAAAGGCGGTGCTCGGTAGCTGAATCTGTCACCACTTCTAATGGAAGCTTTTGGCCCCTTGAGAACTAATCTGATGACCTGAGATCTGTAATTGCTGCTCCCTGAAGCTCCAGTAGATAACGCTGTGCATAAATCACCATAGCAATCCAAACACAGGAAAAGCATAGCTTTTTTTTTCCCCGCCCTCTAACAGCTCTCCCAGCTTCAAAGCATGCCATTCAAAGAGGAGGAAGAGGAAGGTCAGGGCAGGCTAGCAGAAAGTGTTTTTGCAGGGATTTTGACCAAAAAGGTTCTCATTACTAGGCTGTACAACACAAAGAGGGTTGCACTTGTATGTTTAAAGTGTTAAGTATCACAGCTGGTGTCTCACTGGGAGAAGCAAGGACTGCTACGCTTTCCCTACTGTTGTTTAAAATAATGCATTCCTTCACAAAAAGCCAGCAAGTTTATTTGACTGATGGAGAGAAGAGAGTTCAGATCTTCTCTCCCATAAGGCAGAAGCAGGAATTGCTCCAGTGCTGCAGTGGGGGTTCTGCCGTGGTGGCAGCAGCTGCAAAGACAGTAAAAACAACGGCAGCAGGGCTGGCTGATCACTGCGCAGATTTAAGTTTCTTATTAGGAAAATCCCTCCTCAGTCACTCCTAAAAGCATCAGAAAGCCCTTTCTTCAGGTCCTCGTGGTGCTTAGCTGCTGCTCCAGCCCCCGGGAAGCCACAGTGTTGGCATCTGTTACCATCATGCTCTCTTTTACTCAGTGTCAGTTCATTGAGTTCAAGGAGTCCAAATGCACATCGATTCACAGCTCCAAAATCCCTCCCGTCAGGCACATAAATGTCAGGTGCTCTGAAGTTTCAATCTGCTGTAGATATTATTCGACTCAAGCTGCCACAGGCTGATAAGGACATCAACAGTAAGGCAAATGTTTATGCAAAACAACCGATTCTGTTTTAAGCGATCAGAACAATTCTGTGATTTCTGAGTGCTCAGTAACATTAGAAGATTCCAATGTTTTAAAGCTTGTTTAAGACAAATTGACAGTTTTCTAAGTGTAAACCACCCGGATTAATTTTTAACCACATTCACTCCAAGAATGTGGAGCTAATTGGTTGCCAAGTCACATTTTACAAGTGCAATGCATAAATAAGTGGTAACAAGTGTTCCTAACTACTTTGCCAAGGATGGTGGAGAAAGATAGAGGCAAAACTGCCATTTTTTCATTTTTTTGCCACAAGAGCTTGTGTTTTGCATGGGAAGCATATATTTACCATATTTACAAAGATAGTTTGTCCAGTGTCCCAGACTTCGTATAGTCCAAGTAATCTCTGTTGTTAGCCTGAACAGACACATTCAATCTAATTCAATGCATGGAGAAAACTCAAAAAATACAACCAAAATAGCAACAGGAATACAGACAACCTTTCCACATCACTTTATGGGCTGCAAGGCACTTTGGCCAAGACAAGCATGAAGCAGGATCCGTATCAACAAAGGAGCTGGCTGGCCTTGGAAAGCCACCTTGACTTCACCCCATGATCTTATCTCCTCTGCTGTCAGGCTGTGTGTCTCATGTCTTCAAGCCAAACTAATGCAATGCCCAACTGTAGTGGATCCTCCTGCTTTCCTTGTAGGGTGATCTCACTTCTGGGCAAACCAAGAAGGCAGGGAAACTAAGCATGTAGCTCACTGGAGAAAAAACCCAACTTTGCTCTGTGCTCCTCCATGCTCTGTTAATGTTCCCCCATTGCAGAGCTCTTTGACCGAACACAGTCTGAGACTCAGGATCCTTTGTTCAGTTCCCTGCTCTTCCACAGACTTCACACCGGATGCTTGACAAATCCCTTTGGAAGACATTTAGGCACCAAAATTCCATTTATGTCAACAGGGAAACATCAATATAATTTGAGGTCATTATTGGGCGTCAGTTCCTGTTATAGATACAATTACACACAGTTCAGTATGTCCACAGTATAACATGAGGGGCATGGCAGAACCAACCGATAACCTTTGGATAACCTCCCAACCAAGATTTTGAAGTTATGACATTGTGAACTGGTCAGTTCACTCCAAATTCAGACTCAAGAGTGAAGTAACATTTTGGCAGCTTGGAAGGCCATGTGAACCAAGACCTTCTTCACAAGACAGTAACACTTTGAGGACCTCGTCACGTCCAATACGTTCTCCTATATGGCTGCTTCTGTCTCATACAGCTTGGAAGGCTTCGTGGTCAGTCAGCCCTCTCTTTCCTCAGAGAAAATTGTGGCAATCTTTCTGTATGGACAGAGAAGCCAGCTCACCCCATCCTGCAGGGACACTACCACAGACTGCCACCAAACCAGCCTCTCCCAGACAGTCCACATCACAACCTGCCCCCAACTTTGTCCAGACTGTCAGCAAAGTTCTCAAACACCATCTGTAATGAAATGGTCAAGAGTAAGGAAGCCCTTCCCTAACCATTGCAGGAATGCTGGGAAAACCAGTGTAAGTCAAGATGACTCGGTATCACCCCCCTCATTCTGAAATATTCCTCCAGCACAGAAGAGGAGGAAGGTTTTACACTACCTTCTCCCGACGACTGATGGTCTCACAGAGAAGGGAGCTCTGCCCACCCCACCTTTCATTGGAGTCTCACATAAAGCACAGAAGTCTGGGTTTCTCAGTCATCAATCTCTGCTCCTGAGCTTGCCTGCTCTGACCTTCAAGGTCCAGCATGTCATCATAGACCCCATCAGCCCTTGTCCTGAAGGGATTTCAGCAGACTCTGCATGAGATTTAAAAGGAAGTTGGTGCAGGCATTCTTTTGGTTTGTATGAAGTTCTCTTTAGCTTCATGTTTCTTCAGGGCTTTACTTTATATCCTTCTACTTGCCTCAGTGACTACATCCCATTTTATGTGCAATGCAGGTACAACTGCTCTCATGTTCAAGCTTTTCTGTTACCTTTCACACTTAACCTCTTTATGCATTCCATCACTTCACTGTAAATAAATCTAGCCCTGACCATCAGCTCAGCTATTCCTCTGCTCTCAGTTTCTAGTCTATTAGATATGCAATACTGAGTGACCACCTGGGGTGCAAAGTTGGGATTTTTTGGACGCTGGGGTATGACCAGCCATAAACTCACAAATGAAATACTTGATCTAAGTGTAGAGGTAGCTACAGTTGTGCTGGTCATCCATAACTCCCCTTCTCGTCAATGCTGATGTCTATTTTAGGGATCCTGTGTAGGAATCACTGTTTCTCTGGGTTGACCAGAGGGGAAGTTAGCTAGCTGCTCGTCCCCATAACAGAGTCGTCAGTCAGATGAATCCTGCTTAACATTTCTGCAGGCACACCCCAACTCTGTTGGACACAAAATGTATAGCCTACATCTTGCAGTCCGCTGCTGCAATAAATCGCCTCTTTCTCCCCCTGCTGTTACAGCTCAGTCATTTGCTCTGTAGCTCCCAGAGACAGCATGGATGGCCTGGACTATTTACATTTCCCTGTCTGAGTTAAAAAAGAAAAGATACAGTCAGGATACTATTTCTCCCAATCGAATCAGGAAAACATTCTCTCCTGTCAGGCAGTGTTTGACAACATATACAAAAAAGTCTACAACTCTGCTCTGGGTGTCTGAATTTACTGCAGTTCCCAGATGTGCTCAGTAGGATTGCAATTCAGATGACCAAAAGAGTAGATCATAATTCTCTTCTGTCCCAGACTGATAGCCCAGATTGTACCTTTGCTCCATGCAGACTACGTCTTTATTCATTTTTAGTATGGTTAGATATTTAATCTGCAGAAGAAATACCAGGTCAGAAAATGCAGAGGCTGTGCTGAATTATGATCATGTCGTTATCACTAACAGCTCGTTGGTAACAGAAAACAACACAATGTGCTGGGTACTGGACAGATATGAAACAAAAAAAATGTGTCTGAAACCCAAGACCTTCGAGAAACAATTGTCACACCCTGTAAATGATCACCCACCACTAATTAACTTTCACTACATAGCACATATGGTCCTGGGCAAACTGAAGAGCAGGATTGTGCCCTCTGCTAAGATGTATCGAGTTGTGCTAATTAGGAAGCCCCAGTTCTGTCTCTGCTTCTTCCACTAAATGACCGCCTCATCTGCAAATTACCGACTTGTGCTTATCCACCATGTGTAAACACTCTGAGATCTCACGTTGGAGGCAACTATAAAGTTAGGTATTATTAATTCAATGCAAGACTCCAGAAAATATGAAAAGAGCACGGTGTTTGAGCAAGACTAATGGCAACATCAAAGACAGCTTTTTAAGTCTAACGCCTAGCAGCGGGGGGATCCGGCTCTGCTCATTGCTTTCTGTCCTGAGCTCCTCCAGGCAGCTCTCACCTCAGATAAGGCTGAATCCTTCCTAGCTGGAATCCATGTCAGGAAGGACTCGGTGTAATGAGACTGCTGCCAAAATGACAAGTAGGGGATGGAGTTTCAACCTTTGACAGCAGACAGGATGACTGGCTTGGTGACTGAAGATCTGTGGAGCAAGGGCAGGGAAAAGGAGATTCACTGCAAGGAGGTATCTACGCAGTTTTCTAACTTTCAGGATAAGGGGCCTAGGGACTTTTACAGAGGCAGAGGACATTGAGTGGATGTTTAGAAACAGGATTCTTGGCATACCCTGCTCACAGCACTTTGGAAATCACCAAGATGAGCATCCAGCACTGTATGCCTGCTCTGCTGCTGCTGTTCCTGGAAAATAAGGGAGTGTGAAATAAGAAAACCTTTCTGGGAAAATACAAGGGTAATCAAATTACTCTCAAATTCAAATGAAAAAGATCTCAAATTTGGGTCAGTGAATCGCCATTCCTGGCAAGTACTTTTCAAATAAGTCACTGTTTGGATGCTTTGGTTCCAGTGACTCAGTGGCTAACCTTTGGTACATAGCTGAGCTGCTGCCATCAGCAGAAGGGAGAGGGTACTTAAGGCACAAGGGATTTTGCATGACAGAGGGCATCCTTTTCCAAAAATGCCAATCTGGATAGCAGTGATGACCCCACATCATCCTCCTTAAAGAACACATACACATGGGAAATACTACTCACATCCCTACTATTACTAAGGTTTGAACTCCTGGAAATACTGCAGAGCAAAGCTTGAACTTTTGTAGCAGCTATTAAATGTACATAAATATAACCCATATTTTCCTTTGCTCCTTCCTGCCTGAGTGTACTTTGGCCCAGTTATTTTCCTCTGTCAGAGCGCAATTTATCATCAGCAGTAAGTATAAGAAAAAGGGAGGCCCCATCTGTTGAAGTGTTCAAGGCCAGGTTGGATGGGGCTTTCAGCAACCAGGTCTGGTGGGAGGTGTCCTTGCCCATGGCAGTGCGGGTTGGAACTAGATGATCTTTAAGGTCCCTTCCAACCCAAACCATTCTATGATTCTATGAAAAAGACAAAGGAGAAGTGCACAAGGTCAATCACTCACAGGTGCCCAGGGAGCCAAACCCAAAGCTTCCGGTGGGAGCTATAGGAGTTGGCATCGTTATATCATACTGGCTTTGCTGTGTGGGGTTGCATACCTTTGCCATACGTAGCTCTGTGTGCCAGTGCTTGCTGGTTTATTCTGCAGTGTGAGCCACACAGTTGCTGGAACAAACACAACATATGTCCCTGATTTTGTTTCCATGCCCTGCTCTATAAACAGAGAAAATGGTGAGACACACTTGGTTCCTTATGAAAACAGAAAGAAGCCAAAATATGTTGGATGTGAAATTTTATTAGTTTCCTGGCATCATTACCCTCCCTGTACAGCAGGAGTAGATGAGCAAAAGCATCCTTGATCTGCAGAACAGGGACCATGAATCCAGCTGGGGTGGATCTGCTAGATCCCTGCAGGGATGCTGTACGCCACAAGCTGCCCACACGCCACCTACAGCTCAGCCTTTGGCCACAGGACCAGCCCAGAGTGAGGGAAGGACAGAGGACAACAGGGCTAAAGAGGCCCATACCCTTGAAAGCCATCTCCACACTGAGTAGTGGAGCCCAGGGCAAGTTGTGCCCAGGTTTCTTTCTTCCCCAGCTCTGAGGTCCACGGGACATCTTTTGAGGCTCTCGCTGATTGGAAGGCTTGTGTAAGTTGGTGCCCTACAGACAGTAGGTAGTAATGGCAAGTTTGAGTTTTTCTTTCCTGATGTCACGACATTAGCTCCCTTGCGGTCTACCCGCTTGACTTGTAGCAGGACAGAAGATACTCCCTGACTGTCTGCTGTGTAATGAGCCCACATGAACTCCTGGAGCTTCAGTGGAAGGTGGAACAAAACCTCAGCACTGCAGTTGAGACTGAAACCTCTGCTACTCAAAGGGGTAATTCTGCTTTGTCTGAGTTTGTAGTACTGGAAAAAAGACTCTGTCTCACCATTCCTTCTGCATGGGAAATTTTCTGAGCAGTGTCTTGCAAATGTTGCATTCCAGCATCTCACCAACAATTCGATTTTTGGGGTTTTTTGTTCTCTTCAACCTCTGTTTTAAAATATCTTTGAACATTGAAGATGAATAAGCTGATCGGGGAATGCTGATGATACACAGCTATCTTGAGTTGGATGTAAAACAGTTCTGCTTGTGGTTTATGCCTATCTCTAACTGAAATTTCCTGCCCATCAAGAGAAGCATCAAACAGATGAAAAGTTTTAAACCATGTAATATGTGCATTAAAATAATAAGCCAGACTGAATATTCAAGTTAAATCAGAGTACTGCTTTTCACAGAATTACTCCTATTTACAATGACAAAGACACGCCATGTGTATTTATCATTATTCACAGCCTCTACTGCCTTCACTCTGCTCACCATCCCTCCCACATCTGAAAGAAAGCAACCTAAATTGACATTGATTCTGATTAACTCTAATAAAAAGTGAATCCCTAGGAAGTGTAGTTCAAATGCAGCCTGTATGCCAGTCTTCACTAGGCAGTCACATGTCCTTGTTTAGTAAAATCCCAGGAGCACACTGGATTCAAGGCTGAGTTTTTTCTCATTGTTATTTCTGGTGCATGACAAATGAGCCTGGAACTTTCACCTTAATGATGTGGTCAATTTACAAACTCTTCCAGGACAGTTTTTATCAACTGGGTTGTTGCTCTTGTGTTTTGCCATCTGTTGGTTCCTCTAAGAAAAACATTTTTTTTTTAATCTTAAAACTTTCCAGTTAAAATACAGTCAGATTTATTTAGGAAATATGGATGCCTGCAGTGCAGACATTTACCTCTGTGCTAACCATTACTTTATCATTTGAATCAGCATAGAGTAATAAAGTCTTTCAGGGTTCTGGTCATTTCATCGTAATGCAAATGCCTAAAATGAGTCAGATGAGCCCTAATACAATCAGATACAATGCAATTCGTCTGGACCTAACCACCTGAAACTCTTTCACTGAGTCCTACAGGAAGTTGGAATGGTCATTCATGGCTCTTCCTGACCTCAAAATCTCTTACTCTTCAATGGGATTTTGGATTTTGTAGCTATCTCTTTGATGTACTCATTACTGATTCATTGCCCTGTCCAAGCCAGACTGAGCTACCGTGGTGCTTAGCATGGGCTGGATCAAAGCAACTCCTGTTGATATCAGCAAGGAGGAAAAGACCCCTGGTCCTGCTTGCAATGTGTGCTCTGATGTCTTACCTAGCTAGAAAATGTGCATATCCATCTCAATTTTCCTTTGTTAACACACTGGAAAGTTAATTAATTTACCTGTACTGAGTGGAAACTAACCTGACAGTGTGTTCTGTTTTGCTGCACAATTAACTTAATACAGAAGTGTGAATTTGTTCCATTTATTTAGTGCACTAACTCACTTGACATCCCTTGTTTGCAGAAAGGGCGTTTCTTACACAGACACACAAAAAAGCCATCTGTTCACCTCTGAGTAGAACCTAAAAAGATACTTGATAACTGCATTAGACTATGGGCCTACTCGGCAAAGCCTTAACAAAATAAATGTAGTTGGTATTTTTATATTAACAGAGGGCAATCCTAGATTACAATAAGATGGTCATTAAAATGTTGAGGATATTTTAATGTTTTCTCTTGCCCCTTTCTGCAGATTTCCTCATATTTTTTCTTATAAGGTTTTTGAGGCTTTTAATGGTCTTTCTGTTGCCACCAGGACTCGCCACTCATCAGTGGAGCCTTAGACTTTGTTCTGTGTAAGACGTCCAAAAAGCCCAGTTGCATCTGCTGTTGGGTGAGAGCTGCAATCTCCATAAAGACATGGGAAGAAACACCCCCTTTCCCATAGCATTTAGTTGAGGTGCAATTCAACTCATCTAATACCAACCTAAAATGATGCAGCCAGAGCTCATGAAACTCCTCAGCAATTATTTGCTTACCAAGGCAGCTCAATTTATTTAGTCTACAAGCTTGGTTTTAATCTCAATTAATCTGATCACATAGGAGTCAAGCTCTAGTCTGAGAGACCTACCTAACAGCCTTCCATAAATTGGTGGGCACTTCCAAAGGAAGCACTTACTACACTTTGAAAAGAGTAGCCAAGGCAAGTGGAGTCAGCAAATTCCTATCTCTTTCTCAAGGTTATACTGGAACCATGGAATTCTTGTTTAGAGGAGATGGTTAACTCTTAGATAGCTGGAGGTGGATGGATGCACTCCCACCAGTTAAGCAACAGGGGCATATAGCACCCTGCAAGAACTTAAGAACAACTGTGTTTTTCTAGTAGGAAGCGTATGGTTGTTAAGAACACTTCTGCGTTTCCTAAGTAGGGTAGAGCTTAATATAGGGAGACACTGCCCACCATTTTTAGTTGGTGTGGAAAGGAAGCCTTTCCTTTGCTGTCAGGAGAGGTGACAAGGCAGGCGAGCCTCAAGCTGAGGATCTGCCATCTGCTTTCTCCCAGCTCTCCCATCTCACATATTTATGTTGCGAACTCTCTGTAACATGGACCGTCTCTTGCTATACACAGGCGCACGCTGCTGCAGGGAGATCCTGTTCCTAGTACAGACCCCAGAGCAGTATGGTGGTTCAAATGATTAATAATGATGATGATAATAGATAACACAGTACGCTGAGAAAGCTTTGGGAGAAGCGTCCTTGGAAGGTGGACTACTACTGGGACAAGGCTGTGTCCATCTAGCTTTTATCCTGAGTTCCTACACATGTGCTCAAGAACCTCATTTCAGATTTTGCTGCCTAAAAAGACAAATGAGCCTGGAACACCAAGAATGCTTAGTGCCAACAAATCTGGTGTATAAAAGGCATCAGGATCTCAAAGCTGGATTGACCTGTGGGGAAGATGCTAGTACTGCTCACAGAGCAGGAAAAAAGCACTGGACCAAGAGGGTGCTTTTATTTTCCAGTAGTGCTCTGGGAATAGAGGTGCCCTTCAGAGCTCAGAGGAGCTTTATTCTGGAACACGCTTATCTTAGAAAATATTACTGACTTGTTTGCTGGGGAAACTAAGGAGGTCAGACCAGCTACAGAGTAAGTTCCTTTATAACCACGACACATCTTATGAAGGGTTTTTATTTTTATATGGCTTTTGACCTCAAGTCTAAAGGAAACGTCAATCCACAGTGTAATGCGAGGTCCAGTGAATGCAGACAGGTCAGACATTTCCATATCAGCTCAAGACCTTTAGAAGTACACACACGCTAGCAGGGCTCTCTCTAGCACAGTGTGTGTGAAAGACAAGCAATGGATAGATTGCTTGTCAGCAACAGCAGAGAGAAAATTTTACCAGCAACATTTTTCTTTCATCTGCCTGGGGGTGAGAGATGAAGCGTGAGCGTGCAGACACCTGAAGGAGGGGTAACCTTGGGAAGGGCACGGACTGGCATCAGAAAGTGGGATTTTTCAGCTTTGCTGTGTGAGCTGAGAGAAACCAGTATCCTGTTTCAGTTCTCCCCATTCTCTTTGATGGTCTTGTTTGTTTAGATAACTCCCTCCTCCTGCAGGAAGTTTTTGGGGCAGTGACCTACAGCTTTCCATTGCTGCCAGCCTCTCCTCTCTCTATGGCAGTATTAATAAACTTGCTGGAAATAAATAGATTTGGTGAATCCCCGAAAGGAAATCAGATTCTATCAAAAGTCTCTGTCTTTCACCCAAATGCTTTTATATCCCTGTAGCCTTCCCCTGGCACAGCAGGTGCTTCTGTGCCCCATGACCTGACATTGTAGCATTCAGCTCTGCTTCAGATGTAAAACCAAAACCCACACTGCTATATCCTTGCAGAATAGGTAGAGCATTAAGAGCTGGGATGCATCCCATATGGGAAAAATTGTTAGCTGGGTTTCTTTGGTACTTTTTTGAAAGGATGCTTTGTATTAAACAATGTCCTGAAGTCCCAGTTCCCTCTTACTGCAGCATTATCTTCTGTCGACTGATCTGCTTGCTGCTCTCAGAAAATTAAGAGTCCATGTGTCTGGAGTCACAGCAGCTCCCCTGCAGGGAGCTGGGTGACTAGTTTCAAGACAGCCGTGTAATTAGCTGGCAGTCTACCGTCATCACACTAAAATCAGAGGATGCTTAAGAGGAGACAGTTTTCATCCCAGGACTTCAATGCACTCGACAGGCAGTAACTTTATTTTTTAATGAGGCAACAAGGCCCTGGACATTCACATTTCGGAGAGGTAAGCTATCTCAGACGACATGAGTTCCTAAAACGTTCCAGCAGCTCCTGGAGACAGAGCAGGGCTCTAGCTCCAAATACTGTACTTGTTTTCCTGGCTAGCGTTACAGCCTGGGGAATTAAACAAGCAGGTAGCAATGTGTGGAAGGAAAGCAGAGGTTCTCCCTAGGGATCCCACACAAGTTCCTGGCTCCCAGCAGGTGGTCGGTCCCTCTGCAATGGGGCTGCTGCAGATGGAAGAACCAGATGCATGGGAAGGCTGGCCCTCCTCCTGACCCCTTTCTCATCCCAGCACAGCCAAGTACAAGAAAACAGCCTTGCAGAGGGATCACTAGAAAAACATAAAACTAGAGTAAAAAACAAAACACAAAAAACCGCAATAGCAAAACAGCTGCTGGGACTTGTTGAATGGTAAATTAGTTCAGTTGAAAGGAAATGTAATCCTTGCTTGAGGTTTGTATAAGGATTTCTGAACGATGATAAAAATGAGGCTTCCTTCCAAATATACAACTGCAGCAGACCCACCATGACTTGTTGTATGTGAGAAAAAGCCCCTGTCTCCTCCTCACCCGTTCTGGTTTATGACTTACCTTTCCCATATAGCAGGTCTTTGTAAAGGCTGGCATTGACTACAGGACAGGATGGCAGGATTGAGTGACCCTTTGAAACCGTTGCTGCAAAATGAATCCGTTCTCAGAACGCTGGGAATATAAACAGATTCATTCTGTTGTTGCCACCACAGACAAACCATCCCTTTCGGAAAGATGTTGTTCAAAATATAGCCTAAAGCAGGAGTCACGCAACACTGAACTGTTCAGGCTGGAAGGACCTGGGGAGGTCTCCAGTCTCTTCAAAAGAGGACAGAGACTGCAGAGCCTCTTTGGCCAACCTGCTCCAAGCTTAGTTATTCTCATCATGAATATTTTTTCCTTACACCTAATTAGAACCTCCATGTCTGACTGCTGTCTCTTGACCCCCTGCCCTGCACCTCATCAACAAGCCTGGCTCTATGTGCTTGATAACCCCCTCATAGGTATTGGAAAGTGCTGGTTGGTCCCACTGAAGCCATCCCTTCCTCAGGCTGAACAAGTTCAACTCCCTCAGTCTCTCCTCATGTCATGTGCTCCAGCCCCAAACATCTTCATGACCTCTGCTAAGCTTACTTAAGCTTTTCAACATCTTTCTTGTACTGGGGGTCCCAAAACTGAATGCAGTATACTAGATGTGGCCTAAACACCACACCTCTCCTGGGGGAGTTTGCTCTGCAAATATCTGACACACTAAAGCCAAGAGAGAGAGAACAAGAATGACCTCTTCGACAGGGGCAAAAGTTCACCAAAACCCCAAGCACATGTAGTTATGGCAGAAGACACCTTACAAATGCTTTTCTGGTCTTAAGCTGTGAGACCTCACCACTAATGTTACAGTTGCCTCAGGTGCAGTGTTGTGGTGTGAAACCTCATCTTCATCTTCATGACCTCTGCTAAGCTTACTTAAGCTTTTCAACATCTTTCTTGTACTGGGGGTCCCAAAACTGAATGCAGTATACTAGATGTGGCCTAAACACCACACCTCTCCTGGGGGAGTTTGCTCTGCAAATATCTGACACACTAAAGCCAAGAGAGAGAGAACAAGAATGACCTCTTCGACAGGGGCAAAAGTTCACCAAAACCCCAAGCACATGTAGTTATGGCAGAAGACACCTTACAAATGCTTTTCTGGTCTTAAGCTGTGAGACCTCACCACTAATGTTACAGTTGCCTCAGGTGCAGTGTTGTGGTGTGAAACCT
>VFFE01006580.1:183369-216183 GCA_008921705.1 Burhinus oedicnemus | reverse complement strand
GCAAGGCATCTGCGGGCGAGGTGGCTTTACACAGGTCAACATGGAGCGCCGCTGACTTGCTGGGCTTGGTCAGCCGCAGCTTCTTAGCGGATAGGTCCTCATGCTGCTGCTGCAGGCAGAGGGACATGTTCAGAAATGTGGAGCAAATACTGACCCACTCCTTCCCAGAGCGAACACTTTCTCAGCACCAAACCTCAGGAAGCTCCTGTGCCCCACAGCAGTCACTGGCCTCTCGCTTCTCTGTCTTAGGAAGGAACAAATCCGCAGTCCCCTCCACCTGCTCCTGTCCTGCCCTGGTAGCCCCTATCCCCGGGAAACATCGTCTCTCCCCACTCCAGCCTAGGGCAAATCCTGCCCCTTCCAACTCCAAACAACCAACCCAGGGTAAACACAACTTCTCCCATGCCCACCAGCCTAGAGAAGCCCACAGACCCGCTGCCGTTCCCCTGCCCCGGCTGGGGAAAGCCGCGTCCTCCCCAACGGCAGTCGCGGCCCTTCCCCAGGTCGCCCCCTCCCCGCCCTGAGGGGAGTTCTCTCCCCCTCCCGCACACACTCTGAGGCAGCCCCCTTCTCTCCAGGCAGCTCCGGCCTCCCTAAACCCGGGGCCAACCCCTCCCGCTCCTCCCCGGCCCCTCATCGGCCGGCCCGGCCCCGAGGCCCCCGCCCCAAGGCGGCGGGTAGCGCTCCCAGGCTAGGCCCCGGGCTAGGCCGGCCGCTTTTCCCACAGCTCCGCCTCACCCGCCGGCGCCACCCGCCGCACGGCAGAGCTCGGGACTGTCCCCCCGGGCCCGCTCAGCCCAGCCCGGTGGCGATGCGTTACCTGGACCACCTTGGTGAACTCCTCGTACACTCGCTTCTTCAGGTGCGCCGCCATGCTGCCACCTGGCCCTCCGCGGCTGCCGTACGCGCAACCCGGAAGAGAAACCATAGAGTCGCCCGCAGGGAGGTGACAAAAGGAGCGTCCTCTCTTCCCAGCTGGAGGCCGCCCTCTATGCTCAGGCGGCCGGACCCCGGAAGGGGGCGGCCTCCCGTTGCCATGGGAACGCGGGCCTGGCATGGCGGCTGCGGCCTGGCGCGCCCCGCAGCCAAACGCCGGCAGGGGGTCAGCCCTGTCAGCCCCGCTCAGTTTCTCCCCTCTTCCAGTTTAAAACCATTACCCCTTGTCCTATCGCTACAGGCCCTGCTAAAAAGTCTGTCCCCATCTTTCTTATAAGCCCCCTTTAAGTACTGAAATTCCACAATAAGGTCTCCCGGGAGCCTTCTCTTCTCCAGGCTGAACAACCCCAACTCTCCCAGCCTGTCCTCCCAGCAGAGGGGCTCCAGCCCTTGGGTCATCTTTGTGGCCTCCTCTGGTCTCGCTCCAACAGGTCCATGTCTCTCCTGTGCTGAGGCCCCAGAGCTGGACACAGTATTCCAGGTGGGGTCTCCCCAGAGCGGAGCAGAGGGGCAGAATCCCCTCCATCGCCCTGCTGCCCACGCTGCTGGGGATGCAGCCCAGGATGCGGGGGGCTTTCTGGGCTGCCAGTGCACGTTACCGACTCCTGTCCAGCTTTTCACCCACCAGCATCCCCAAGTCCTTCTCGGCAGGGCTGCTCTCCATCCCTTCATCCCTCAGCCTGTATGGATACCGGGGGTTGCCCCAACCCAGGTGCAGGACCCTGCACTTGGTCTTGTTGAACCTCATGAGGTTCACATGGGCCCAC
The DNA here is from genome assembly GCA_008921705.1 of Burhinus oedicnemus. NCBI lineage: Eukaryota > Metazoa > Chordata > Aves > Charadriiformes > Burhinidae > Burhinus > Burhinus oedicnemus. The sequence goes on along the minus strand of VFFE01006580.1, from coordinate 214,480 downwards.
TTCTCAAGCCTGTCCAGGTCCCTCTGGATGGCATCCCATCCCTCAGGTGTGTCAACAGCACCGATCAGCTTGGTGTCATCCGCAAACTTTCTGAGGGTGCACTTGATCCCACTGTCTATGTCATTGATGAAGATATTGAGCAGTACCTTCATAAATAAAATGGCTTGACGTTTCTAGGTAAGCTTGCGTTAGACACACTTAAAAATTTAGCGTGGCCTTCAATCATGTCTCCTTCAAGGAGAGGGGAAGGAGGCCCCAGCACCGAGGAGAGTCCTGACAGACCTATGTCTAGTTAGATGACAGGAGATACGGACAGCAGTTAAGTCTGTGACACTGCATGGCTAGAGGTAGCCACCAGTGGCCATGGTTTGGTCGCATCTTAGGGACAAGGCAATTTGGGAAGGGACTGAAGGGTCCAAAGGAGAGCCAGTGAGGTGATGAAAGGTCTGGAGAACCTGCCCTGTGAGGAAAGATTGAAGGAGCTGGGTCTCTTCTTGCTGGGGGGACCTCAGCACAGGGTTCTTAAAGGGCGTCCACAAAGAAGATGGCAGCTCTCTCTTCACAAGGAGCCATGCGGAGAAGACAAAGGCAACAGGTACAATTTGCACCAGGATAGTTTTCTTCTCAAGATAAGGAAGAATTTTTTTACAGTGAGAACCATCATTCACTGGAATAACCTCCCCAGGGATGTGGTGGAGTCCACATCACTGGAAGTTTTCAAGACGTGATGGGACAGGGTGCTCGATAATCTCATCCAGGCTTCCTTTCCCATCAGAGGCTGGACCACATGATCCCTCAAGGTTGCTTCCAGCCTGGGCTGTTCTACGAGACCATCCTTGATAAAACTACTAAAGTTTCTCATGACAGCAGTCCTGTAGTCTTAGGAGGTTGGTTGATTTGAGGCTTTAACTGCCCTATAATCAGAATTTTTCTTCCAATATCTAATTTTAATCTCCTTTGTTGGGACTCAAGCCAGTTCTTCCACCCTTAGTATATGCAAAGAGTAACAGATCTCTTCAAACTAGCCTTTTGTCTATTTGGAGGCCTCCTCAATCTTCCTTCTTCTGAAGTAAGCACCACCAACCACTTGGTTATGATCAAAGGTATGATCATAGATCCTATTTTCTAAACCTTTTTGTCCTCTCAGTCACTGACTGTGTCCCTTCTTACCAAGGTTATAAATGCAAAAGGTCTCAAAGAGTCCCCTCACACCTACAGAACTGCCCTGAGATCAGTGGTGTGACTCCCAGCTTTCACTGAGGGGAAACCTGTGCTAGGATGAGCACATCTGAAACCAAGCTTAATTAGGAATGATTCAAATCCGTTAGCATAAAGATAAAACTTCAGGTCTTTAGAATCTGGGGATTTTGGGGGGAAGATGTCAGTAAATAAAGCACTTCTGTATCATTCAAGGAGCTTTTAGAAGTTATTTATTTCACATCGCAGAGATTATTGTCCTTAACTGGCAGAAATCCATCTTCTAAGAAGTAAAGGAAATATGACCATAATCAAATTAGCCGTTATGATTTTCAGAGTGATTAAAACCAAGCTAACAGCCATCTCCAGTATAAAAATAAACTTTTGAATACTAAGATTTTTAAAACACGATGCAGGACCCAACTAGTGTTTTGTAAGGAAGAATTTGTACTGAGGTCCCAGGCTGTCGCTTTGGTAGTGCTTCCTTCCCGTCAAATCACCGTGGGTTTTCCCTATTCTTCCAGAAGCTTATATATTTAGAAATAGTCTCACAATAATAATGAATGCCATAAGAAAAAGATTAAAATAGTGGGGCCTGAAAGAGGAGTGTGTGTCCTTAGATTATAAACTCCTCGCATCAGCAATGGTATTCTTGCCTTTTGCGGATCCTGGACCATAGCTGAGGTTCTCTGTCTTTCCTTCAGAATAAATAATAAATAATGGCAATAAATACATTGGCTAGAGAGTAAGCTGTCTACTGGAGGAACAAGAAAAAGCATGGGACAATCAATCCTTCTTTTTAACCTACATTCTAGTGTGGAAAGCAGTGAGAAGAAGAGTTTTTGCCTTCTCATTAAGGATCCAAATTTAAGTTGAGCATGTGTTAATGCCACTGTCAGTGATTCCATCGGGAATTGCGCGTATGTGACCTGTTCCCGTTTGCACTGAGAGACCAACTCCACATGTCCATGAGACGTATTTGGGATTATTAGTTTCTCTTAGGTTGAGTGAGGTTGGCTCGTCCCTCAGATCTGACTCTCAGAACTTACTTAATAGTCAGCAGCACTGAAACAGGAAAATTTCTCCCTTTCCTGATGCCTTTTAAATCATACAGTTGTCCCCTAAAGCCCAAGAAAACAGTGGCTCTTAAGTGCTCTTTAATTTGGCAAATGACCAACGGAGATCCATTCGTTGGGCCATGCACTTTTTCCTGTCCCTCCAGTAGTCCATGGCTTAGTCTCTGTGGCCCCAGTTAATTTGTTTTAATAATTGCTTTCTTCCATTCCCCATCAATGATGGCACTTTGCTACCACCAGGTGAACAGGAACTTGTAGAAGAAGTCATGCGACTTGAAACGAAAACCTTTTTCAGCAACGTGGGGCTGAAAGGATATTTTATACCCTTTGGCTTCAACGTCCATTTGAATGCAGTCCAGCAGATCAGAAATACTTGGCGCTGCCTTCCAGGGGCCAAACTTCACCACAGATTTTTTATCCATGTCCAAGCTGTTCAAGGCATCCTGACATCTGGCCGCGTCCTCCTCAGTTCTGACCACGCACACGATAACGCTGGACCGGCGGCATGCGACTGCTTCCGCCCTGGCGATGCGGATCATCAGTTCGATGTTCTCGCTGTAGTTGGGCACACGAGCCAGAAACTGCTTCCTCGCCACGAGCTCCCCAAAGATCTGCGGGGAGTCCTCTAGCTGCTTGATTAGAGGTTCGATGTCGTAGAACAACGCCTCCTTGTAGACGTCCTGGATGCACTGGGTGGGCACTTGGTTACTGCGCAGGTACTCCAAGATGTATTTGAAATAGGTGCCTGGCCTGTCGATGAAGAATCTCCCTTCAGAGTCAGTCCTGAGTTTGGGCTGGCCGGTGAACATCTCTGCCAGCTTGGAGCCAGGGTGTTTCTTTAAGGTGCTCAGCGTTGTCGTGTACATCTCCCCGCCGACATTTAACTCCACGATTGGTGACAACTGCAAGTATCACAAGGGGACAAAAACCCATGTGCATTACTTGTCTGAGGCTGTCAACATGGAAGTGTCAAGAAAAGAAAAAAAATGTGATTGCAGCTGGAAATGGGAATAACGGTGTGAAAAGCGGTATAAGCCCCCATCCCTTGGGGGACAGATGGGAACATCCACCCCATTTGCTGCTAAAAGCAGATGCAGGATGTTTATACGGCCCTCATAACCAAAGCAGCGGAGACTGGGACATTTCTAAATGGCTGTGTGCTCACCACATCTTCGGGAGGTAGAAAAATGTTGTTTTGCCAGTGAGGAAGAGGGACAAGAAGTACCCAGGCCCAGGGAAGCTGTTGGTGGCTACAGGACTGGATGTCGATCTCCTAAGTCACGCACAAGCATTGTCCCTGCTAGCCTCTGTCCTTCCAGCTAGAGTGATCTAAGCTCTCACCCTCCCCATGTGCAGAGGGACAAGGACCGAGCTCAAAGCTGTGCAACTCCATTCCTGTCACCTGAGGTGGTGTTTTCTCCTCAAAGGAGGAGCTAAAGCTCTTTGAAACTTTAGAAATGGGTGAAATTGGCTTCCACTCGTCTGGGAGTTTAGTTGGAAATACCGAACCCAGACATGAAAATCCAGCCTGTCAGAGGTGGAGGACAGAAGCTGTTTATCAAAGTGCTTTAAAAATGTATGATAGCTTTAGCTAGGAAGTACAGGAAATAATTAATGCAACTGACATGGATTTAAGAAGGAAAAATGTGAAGTTTGGATATTTGTTTGGATTTATTTTATTTCACCCTGCATTAACACCACTGCCTGGAGCAGTGGACCTGGTGTCTCTTCTGATGACCTTCCTGATGGTTCAGTGCTGAAGAGTTTTAAGCGCCTCTTTTTGCACTTTGTTGTTTTTTATACTACTCAGTAGGGAACAAGGAGAGGGAAGAAAGGAGGCAGTTATTTTCTCTCCCATCACTGCTGTAATGTGAGTCACATGCCTGGCCAGGACCACACCTGCCATTGGGAAGGTGTGAGTCAATAAACAACCCTTTTTTCCAGGAGCTCGCCTGCTCTTTCTTGGGTCCGATCACGCAAGGATCTGCTTCAGTGCTGCTGGTCACATGCCTCAAGTAAAGCATGTACTTAAGTGCTCAGCTGGATCCCACAGGTACAGGTCCATGGGATGACGTGAGCTGATCTCACAGCTCACACCAAGAGAAGAGGGAGCTCCTGCTGCCCTCCCCCCTTTCCATCCTTGTACCTACATGCTTCTCTTGCTCACCTCGTGCCAGCTCTGCTCCTCCTTCATCTTCCTGAGCTGAATTGGCTCACAGAGGATTTAACAAGCACCAGAGCTGGCAAAAGGAAGGGACTAGGAACAGACAATGTGGAGCAGGGGGAGACCTTTCCCTTTAAACAGCAGCAAGCTATCAGATTTAGAAGAAATTTCCTCACAGCCTGGGCAAGCCAGGGAAACAACAGAAGATTCAGGCCAAAGACGCAGCTGGAATATTGTTTTGCTTTAGCGTGGGTGGCTTCATCTCGAGGGCAATCATTTGCACTAGGGCCAAGGAGACATAAAAAATTATTCTGTCTGAGACTATCTGGTGATTTCCACCCACTGAAGAACATAGCCCAAAGCTGTTTCTGTAGCAAAGCCTCTCAGATTTGCCATTAGTCCAAGTGATAACAACAGCTTTCCCCGGCAGGGATCATTTGACAGGAGGGTCTCAGGTTTTTGAGCCTTTGCTCCTTTTTCAGATGTCAGGTCAGATGTTTCAAGCTGTTTGTCACTAATACAGATGGATAATACGTTCTTCATTAATACAGTAGCCTAACTAACCTTATGTTCTCAGATCTTGATTAATGGCTTTGGCTTGGGACCAAACTGGTTCCCAGCAGACTGGGAATACTGGCACCAGCTGATTCCCAGCTCTGTAATTAGCCAGTGAGGTGACACTTAAGAAGTCATTCCACCCGTCTGTGCCCTGGCAAAACAGTTACCTCCTTGGGGTAACGGCAGTAACTTGCAACCTATACCTGAAAGGTGCAACACAAGGAGGTTGGATTTGCTAAAGTCAGAGGGGTCTAGGGGAGAGGCTGTACAGCTACGATAAAGCAAACTGGTTAGCAGCAGACTGAGGGCAGAGAGGAAAAGGAAAACATCATTTGATCTTGTCCCTGATTTCTGCCTAGTAGTAGACTGCTCATCTTGAGATTGCTGTTAATTTTCCTTTGAGCTAGAAAAACTACTGCTCTCAGCTGATGATTCCGCACATCTACAACACAGGGCAGCTTTTGCGTCATTAGAGACTCTAAGAACTATTGAAAAACCCCAAAACTCACAACCGGCTTTTATTTGGGGATCTGACAAAGTTCCCATCAAATTAATTCCAACTCTTGTCAAAGGACAAAAAGAACCACTCTGGTTATTTGCTGTTGGCAGATCTTTTGTGCCTGTGAGGGACGTGGCCCTTCTGCAAGCAAACTGGTGCAAACAGGTCGGAGTCAGGCACAGCTTTTTACCTAGAGTCCTCTTCTTGGTCACACATCTGGCAAGCCCTGGTGTCTGCACAATAGCAGATGGGAGGAAAACCCCCCTCTAATGTAGCCCAAAGGAGATTCTCTGATCCCACAGGAGGAAACTGTGCCCCTGAGCCCTTTCTTTACTCACCGTGTGCAGGCTGCCAGTGACCTGCTTCCCAAGGGGCTTGTGCTCCGACGAAATGCTCATCTCCCCCAGGAGATGACGGCTTAGTGGTGTGGGAAAACCGGCTGCTCTCTGCTCAGGTCCCACCCCACACGCAGGATGGCTCCTCGCCGTGCTCCAGTCCTCTTTCACTTGGGTTTTTCTTCGTTGGGTCAGGTTTTTTCCAAGCTCCCAGCCCAGCCGCTGCCCCGGAGGCTCCAGTTTGCTCCAGGCACAGCCCTGGTACAGGTTGCAGGTGTAGGGAGAGGGGAGGGAACAGCCTGAAAGCGGAAGTATTTGCTCATTAGTTTTCTGGCAACCAGCAAGGTGCAGGGTGGACTCAGGCTGGCTGCCAGCCTCCTGTAATACTATCTGTGTGGTGACTAAGAGCCAAATAATCCTTTCCAAAGGAAGCCCGGTGCCCAGAGCACCTCGGAGGAGCCCCGCAGCATATGCCTGCGTGACCGCCTCTGCCTCACGAACCGGTTGTATCGAAACCAGTAAATATTTTCACAGCCTTTTGGCCTCCGTGCACTGCACAGTTTATCCCAAACCATCTCATTGATCCCATTTGTCATACCCATCGATGTCAGATCAGGGTGTCTGCAATCTGTCCAAGGTGGTGGCATTTTCTTCCTTGCCAATACAATCTCCGGGCACTGAGTAATTTGTGCAAGGTAAATAAAATCAAACCTGAATCTCTGCTTGAGCCTGAACTATTCTTTGCAATTGGTGATAAATATTTGATTAGTATCTCTGCATGACACTGTTTTCTAATATCCTGTATCCACCAAATATCAAAAACGGAGAGTGCCACAGATTTAGTGGTAGTGGGACTGTTTCTCGCAACATTGAACCACACACAAGGACATCTGTGTTCATTACATTTTTAAATGCAGAAGTTCAAATCAGAGTGAGCCTAAACAACCTCTCCAGATCCAAACCACAGGCCTGCAGAGTCTCCTTGGTTTTATTCTAGGTGTTTCTGAGTGCACTGTTGCTTTCAAATTTGTCTTCAGGCCACTCATCACTTCTGTGTCTTTGTTACATTACGGTGGCAAAATTGTTGTGGACATGGTTGCCCAGAGGTGTATGTCAGCGTTTGTAATGAGACACAGTGTCTTTTATTAGATCAGCTGATATAGATGGATAAAAACATCTGTGCTTTAGGGTTTGTGAGGCTTTCTGAGGTCTGTCAGCTTCTGTTTCAGCTTGCTTGGGGTTTTTTTCCACTTTTTTCCAGTGTTCCAGATTGTCGGTCTAATAAAAGGTGTTATCTGCTCTACCAGCCTTGCCTCACTTTCTTTCATTTCAAGCTGCTTCCTGATACCAGCAGTCAAAGAGAAAGTTTCAGACAAATACAGCACTTCCCAAAAATCTTTCTGGGGGAGATTTTAATGATGAAAAATGACAGCATGGTAATAAAAGGAAACCATTTGCACAAAATCTGCATTGGGCTCATGGACACCAGATCTGCTGGTTTTGCATCCTCCAGGGATTTTGCTGGATCTGTATCTTTCCAGAACAGAGCATCGATCTGACCAGAAGCTTGAGGCACGGAGCAAAGAGTGTTATAATTTGCACTGAAGAATAAAGCCAGTCCTCACCCAAGGCTCCATCAAAGCTGGACCCAGATTCTTTTGAATGCTTTGTGCATTTGGGTGAACCTCTCATCAAACCCAACTTACATTTTGCTTCTGCTGCTCTGAAGCATCCTGAGGGATCCTTAATAACAACCCGTGTCTGAGTTATCTCTGCTGCTTTGAATAGAAGGGCTTGAATTTTCCCTTTGCCAGACCAGAAGAATGAATAGTGCTGAATGCAGTAGTGAGGTCTGCTTGGGAGCCCAGGTTTTGTGACTTGTAATAAATTTTAAAAAATAAATGCTTGTTGGAAAACAGGGAGAGCTGGAAGATGTGCATCTTCTGTGCCTTTGATTCCTGCAAATCCCATTCTTTGGGCTGGCTTACGTAGGTACTTCAGAAAATATCCTGGATATAACTGACAGAGGTGGACTTCAGACATTCTATATGGCACGTCTTCGATGCTGGAGGTGATAACCTTTCCTTTTGCAGCTGCAGAACTGGATAGATGGGTGGACTGTGTCATCTCTCTGCTCCCACAAGCTTTTCAACTAGGGAAGGGTGAAGAGCAATAGAAGAGGTTACTTTATTCAAAAGCTCATCTGGAAGGTTTCCCCAAACCAGAATCAAGGGTGGCTGATGGGGTTTGAGGCCAAACCTTCAATGCCACAACGCAGATCCTTACCACTTCAGCAAAAGGACTAGCTGTTAGCTGACATCCACAACCCTTTTCTACTGCTAGGCCAAACACAGCTGGTCCTTCAGTCTGATGAACATACTGGTCTGGTTCCCCGACTCTTTTACTTCTTTTTTATATCTTGGCCACTTTTGCTGGCACATTAGGAGACAAAGAATCAGCCTGAAAGTCTGACAAGTATTTTGGCTGGAAGTCACCATGTATGTGAAAAGTCTGATTGTTATTATTTGTGCTTCTTCTGGGACTTTTTAATCCCACCAACTGCATGACTTGCTTTAAGATGACATTTTTCAGTCCTGCCATACAAATTACACTCAGTTGGATTTTTTCCCCATTTCAAAAAGGATTTGATTTAAACTGCCAAATTCATCTGATCCCAGAAGAGGCCTTAGGAAGAACTTCTCACAGCCCAAGCCATTGGCATATCGCTGCCTGCCCGTAGGGATTTGGTGCCATTTTTTTAGGTGGTCACACCAGACGTGGCATCCTGGAGTACTAGGACCACACATCTGACGTGTTTGGTGTCACAGCTTTGCTGGACAGGCATCCAACTCCACATCAAAGCTCTCTGTGCCTGCACTAAGTGAAAACAGGCGCTCTTGCAGTTTGTCAGTCTTCCTTTTACCCCACAGTCAAAGCCATGCTGAGGAAACCAGTGGGTGGGGGAGCAGCCCATGAAAGGCAGAAATGGGATCAGGTTTTGGAGGGGACCAGAGGAGGCAGCTCCAACAAGGCTCTCAGCAGTCCATGCTGCTGGTAACAGCTAGCTGAGGCTGGTTTGAATTTCATTCTTCCCTTGAGAAGGAATTAAAAAGCCAAGACCGTGAAAGTCTCCATATCCTCGAGCAACCAGGGTCCTGGGATTCCCACAACCAGCAGCTCCATTGTAGCTGCTGCTCCACAACCCCTGGAGAGGTCTTGGCCATGGCTGTGCTGTTTCAGGGAGGTTAGCTGGCTTTCTCCCTTTGGGGAGTGGGATTTGATTTGTATTACGCTGGAATTTCCATCCAGGATCTCTCTTGGGCTTTACTTTTTTTACCAGTTGGCCTGGCTCCCTGAAATCCTTCATCCTTTGGGCCTTTTAAAGCTGTGTCTGATGCACTAATGATCTCTTGGGAGCCACCTGCTTGCTGTCAAGCAGACAAAGAGAGCTCTGAGGATGTTTGCGGAGGAGATCAAGCAGGATCAGCGAGGTCTTGTCCTCAAAGGGCAGGCTGCTGAGACCTGTCGGAGAGGCCAGCTGCCCAAATGGGTCACGGAACAATGAGAAAGACAAGGAAGAAGAACCAGTTAGATGTTCTCCATACCTCTCCTGGCTCCTCGGGCACAGTGATGCTTCAAGCCTCCTGCCTATTCTGCTCAGGGTGGCCACTGGCCTTGACATTGCTTTTATAGACACTTCAAAAGTAGATTTCTCTCTGCCCACATTTTTTTAATGGAAGAGGGATATTTCCAAGATTGCAAGCATTTTCGGGCAGGGACCATCCTTTCACTATCTTTGCATAAAGGATTAGCCTGTGCCTGGACCTTGTACAAGTAACCGCAATATGAACCATGAGAATAATCATACAAATAGTGAGAACTTTGTGTCTGCCAAAGAATAAATAACTTGACAATGGCTTTGTGGGGAATTGTTATGGTTTGAGAAAATCCACAACAATTTATTGTCGTTTAGACAATTATTCTATTACCCGATGACCCCTCCCCACCCAGGAAGGGGAATCAGGAAGAAAACCAGGAAACCCAGGGGTTGAAATATAAACAGATTTAATAGAATAAGACTAAATAATTAACAGTAATAACACTAAAGAACCAATAATGATCCCGATACCAATCTAAATATATACAAGGATTATACTCAGCCAACTATATCAGTAGGAAGCTGTGCACTCCCAGCAGTGGACACTGAATGTCGGACACTGCGAGTGCTACGGCTTCAGGAGGAAGGGAAGGCCTCAGGGATCCGGCACCGGGGCAAGGAGTTGTCTGGATCACCACCATCAAGGGAGAGCCTTCCTCCTCAGCAAACTTTCTAATTTATATCGAATGTGACGTTCATGGTATGAAATAATCCTGTTGGCCAGCTTGGGTCAAGTGCCCAGGTCTCGCTCCTCCTCATCCCTGCACCTGGCTAGCCTGAAAACACTGAGACCTTGACACCCACACACCATAGCTGGCTATAAAGTAAATATTTTCACAAATTCAGACACCAGAGTCCTCCAAAAGTACAATTTTCCCAAGCATTAGAAAAGAAATTAGTCCTGTGTCGCTCAAACCAGGACAGGAATAAATGTGTGTTTTTTGAAAATTGTATAAATACGTACAGAACAATGAACTGGAACATCTCTATGCTGGTACATACATCAGCTTGGAAGATAGTATTATCCATAAAAATATTTATAACAGATTTATTTCCTTAACACATTGAATTGGCAGCTTCTGTTTAATAGAATTAGGTCAACAACATTCAGATTTGGGTTTTATGCCCTAGTACAAGTAAATACACTAAATCCAAGGGGAAAAAAAGAATTGCATGCTTAAAACAGGAAGGGAAATGAGAAGTTCAGATGTGGGGAAGCAGCTGAGAGCAGCTCCTGTTTGCCTTTCTCCTCTTGTTCCCTCTTCTCCAGTGTCTAAGTTTCTCAAGGGGATAAAGCCCTTTTGCTCTGGTCCATTTGCCTGGAGCATGGAGGCGACAATCCATAGCTGATCTCCATCCTTTGTGTTATATTACAGCTGCTAGTGTTATCACTGCTGGCAGTGATGGTAAATCAATGGAATGGGCACCTAAAGAAGGTAATTCCCAGGACCCATCCGCTCCAGGGCTTCTTAGTAGAGGAAATTCCTGTGAAGAGCCAGGTTATCTGAAACAGCGATGGACGGGTTAGTAAAGAGGGGAGGCAACAAACTTGGTGCAGCTCTTCTGAACTCCCATGCGGACAGTATTCGCTCCAGCTGGGACTTGGCAGGGCATCCCAATCTGTGTCCTGGAGTTTCCCAGGGGATGCACCAAGACAAGCCAGGACTCTTGCAAAGGTCACAGAAAAAACAGAATGGTTTTTTGCCTTTTGAAGTACATTCACTGACTCCAGCAAATTGCCAGGTTGCTCTGGGGACCTGTGGCCAGCATGCGCAATTTGTGCAAATTTTGCTGAAAAACAAAACCATCAGCATTTTTCTTTAGCTCTGCTCAGGGTTTGCACTGGTGCAGCTGGGCTGGTGGCTCTGCCGTCCAGGAACCACTCCTAAATCAAACAGCCATGCGCTGTGCAAACACCACCGGCATTTCTACCCACTGCCTTCCGGCTATTTATCAGCTCCACCCACTTTTGCAGACCTGGGGAATGCATGGCTGGTGGCTTGTATGGAGATCTGAGCTGGCTTTGGACAGGGCCCAGGACACCATCAGAAGCCAAGGGAGCAAAATGCCTCCTGGCGAAGCAAGTGCATGCGCCATCTCCAGTGGATGAATGTGGAGAGGCATCCTTGGGATATAGACTTAACCACTCATATTGCCATCAGTTAGAACAACCCAACAAGCCCATCAATGTTCACATTCCTGAGAAACCGTATTATTCTCCTGATCCTCATGCCCATTGACTTCTTTCCCATGTTTATATCATGTTCAGCTTAGGTTGTAGGCTTTCCTGGAGCAAGAAGCCAAACTAGATACAACAGTGCTCTCTTCTTGCCCATCTTTATCTTCTCATGTGCTTTCCCTTCCTGAGCTCTCCCCCAACTCTTGACATGCCACATGGAAGGTGTGGGGCAGAGCTGAATGTACGGATGCCACTATTCCTAGGTCCCTGTCACACAGCAGTTCTATTGAACGTGTTGGCATGGGTCCATTCAGCTGATCACTCCCTTTTGAGGGACACTGGGTTGTCCTCCAGTCCAAGTTCAGGCCGATGTTGTCGGTCTAGCCAGAAAACGGACGATCTGCAGAAAAGAGGATTATTTAAAAGTAGTCTATGAAGGATGGCAGCCCAACCAGAGGGTTTATGCCTGGTCTTGTTGCTGAGGCTACAATTCGCTTCTCTCAAGCCAGTGTTAGGAAAGGAGAGGCTGGGCTAGTCATGGAAAAGCAAGGTTGAGAGATAAGACTATTTGCTGCCAGCTAGTCACACAGAAATAAGGAGGGAAAGAGAAGACTGACTTTGGTTGTGTATCTCTGGGACCCTGTGAGACCAAGGCTTCAATCAAGAGGAAATCCTTGGACATCTACTGTGGAAATAAGCTGCTGGGTAGCTAGAGAAAAGATCTACACTTTTGGGGCTCCCTCTGGGTATTGGTGGCAGATATCTCTGCCCCCTGGTGAGACACTCCTGCCAAAGGTTATTAGGGGTTTTAGGGGTATTCCTTCCAGCACGTCCTCCCTTGACTTAGGCTATTGATGCAATTAGATGGTTTATACAGTCCCCATTTCACATATTATTCACATTTTGCTCACACTTTCCACATTACACCAGCTCAGACTGGGTGGAATAGAGGCATTTCCCAACATTCACACCGTTGCAGAAATGCCTTGTTCCTTTTGTGGAGTTTCAATGCAATGATAAGCTCTGGTTTCTATCCACTCCTGCCCTGTTTCCCTGATGGGTGCTTGGACACAATATTCACAACAGTTTATGAATATCTTAATTTGTCCTTGTGCAGTGCTGGGCCTTTCAGGGAGTGTCTCTTTCTAAGAAGCCCTGGGACAACAGGATGCAGCAAATGAGAAATTGCCCTTGCGCTGCACATCGTGTCTTCCTCCGAAGTCAAAGCTCTGAACGACCATTAACTCTTAAGCAAGGAGAAGAGGAAGCTGAGGACCAGACTGGCAAAAGGTTGACCAGGATCATACAAGGAGTGCTGGGCAAAAAATACCCCGTTCAAAGGTCCTGAATTCTATGTCATAAATTCTCCTCCTTGAAAATCTGAGTCTGCTTCCTCCCCATGAGAAGTTTTGTCTGAAACAAAGATTAACATGTAGGCATATATATATATATATATATATATGGTATAATGCATACGGAGTGTATCTCTGTATAAGATGTGCATATGTATCTTGGAAATATTTTTGTCCCCTCCTCATGTATATGTGGGAGTCCTTTTTATTTGCATTCTGCACCCATCAGAGACACCCAAACTTGCCCAGTTATAAAGCTTTAATACCAACCAGACACTTTAAATGGGTAATGCCTCTCTACCTGCTACATTAGCATCCCCGGAGCTGTGGTTGGGCAAGATATGGGAGTTTCTCCCAGACCTCTGCCTGGTTGGAAGAGAGGCTACAGACAGACCTGGGTCTTCTAGCCCTTGGGTCTTTCCCCGTGGCCACAGCAGGAGAAGCCTGAAGATCAATATTTGGATAACCAGGCTGGGGTTATCCTCCTTGCTGAGACACTTTCCGAGTCCTGGTGCCCTACATGGCACAGTCTTATCTTTTCAACTTTGGTGGGTCCCCAAAGTCTTAGGTAAGGTAAGAACAAATGGGAAAACTGAGCAAAAAATTATATGTCTTTTCTTTTGCCCAGCATCATCTTCTCCTTCACAGAGGAGGTGAAAATGTACAGAAGGATTACTTTCCTCAGCTGTGACAGTACCTTTTGCTTTTTTCTAGTCTGTCAGATAATCTCTGCCCACCAGCTGACAAAAAAGGATGCTAACTGGAGAATGTTTAGGGGGAGTGTCCTGGTTTGAGCAACACAGGACTAATTTCTTTTCTAATGCTTGGGAAAACTGGCCTTTTAGAAGACTCTAGTGTCTGAATTTGTGAAAAATATTTACTTTATAGCCAGCTATGGTGTGTGGGTTTCAAGGTCTCAGTGTTTTCGAGCTAGCCAAGTGCGAGGATGAGGAGGAGCGAGACCTGAGCACTTGACCCAAGCTGGCCAACAGGATTATTTCATACCATGAAGGTCACATTCAATAGAAATCAAAAAGTTTGCTGAGGAGGGGAGCTCTCCCTTGATGGTGGCGATCCAGAGAACTCCTTGCCCCGGTGCTGGACCCCTGAGGCCTTCCCTTCCTCCCGAAGCTGTAGCACTCGCAGTGTCCCGCATTTACTGTCCACTACTGGGAGTGCACGGCTTCCTACGGATAGAATTGGCTGACTGTAATCCTTGTATATTTTTATATTGGTATCAGGATCACTATTGGTTCTTTAGTGTTATTACTGTTAATTATTTAGTCTTATTCTATTAAATCTGTTTATATTTCAACCCCTGGGTTTCCTGGTTTTCTTCTCGATCCCCCCTTCCTGGGTGGGGAGAGATCATCAGGTGATAGAATAATTGTCTAAACGACAATAAATTGTTGTGGGTTTCTCAAACCATAACAGGGAGTTATTAATTTTCTTTTTTTTATTTTTTACTGCACAAGGGCCACAGGTACACGGCAGAGGCCACACAACTCTTCATGCCCTCGTGGCGTGAGCCAAAGGAAGCTGACCTCGTTTGATGCACAAACTCACTGCTCAGCAGGCAGCCAGAGAGCTCGCCTCTTCTTGTGGTCAGCACACTGCAGAGAGGGTCTCCATTAACGCAACCAAGTTCGTTATCAGTCTTCATCTATTAAAGCGGCGTAAAGGAGATCATGTTTAGTTTTGATCCGTAGCAAAACTCTGCCTGGGTACAGGATGATCTTGCTTGTCAAAGAGAATGTGTTCCTCTAAGGAATTATGTGGAGCATCAGGTGTCCCCAGACAGCTGCTGGGTCCCTTCTGTGCAAGGACTGTAGGACAGTTGGTGCCTCTGGGGTGTTTTTGAAACTGTGCAGAGATTTAAGCATGGCCAATTTCAAGATAGCATCTACCATTGCTCAGGATGTCAGGGCAGGGGGTGTGGTTGTGTCAAGGAATGTGGAATATTAGTCGTTCAATTTAAATAAGATTAGTCGTTTAGAGTTAATCACTTAATGTTAGGCCGCATTGGCATACTACTTATATAGAACTTGCTTAGCATTAGCAGCTAAAGTTGCTGAAGCAAGCTGAGAACTTTCACCGAGCTAAGTTGAACTTGTATTGAACTTCTACTTAGTTACATAAAGGAAGGCCCTGAGACCCGGACAAACCAGGAGATAAGGAAGCTACAGCCGTCAGCAGAGGCTGCGACCCTGTAAGAACAGTTAGTGGCCTGCCTGGAGACAGAGAAAGAATCCAAGGAGGAATAAGAAGACCCCAGACCATAAACTACTATTGGACCAAGGGGCACGTGCAAGGCACATGAAGAGTGCATGAAGGGCGGATGCATAGACTGTAAGGATGTAGTTGCCCAGGAATTTCTTTGTTCTGGGTCCCTCTCCAGAGGCACACAGCTCGAGCTGTCCTTGCTGCTGTACCACTCGAATAAATAATTTCTTTTGGGATTCTTGCCTGAGACTCTGCTACAGGAAGCCTAGGGTGAGGCAAACTTCTGTAACAGTGGGGGGATGCTTTGAAGCCACAGTGCATTTTGTTGTTAAATTGTGAAATAAGTTTTCTCATTTATTTTCTTTGCTGTTAGAGCTTCACTAAAATAAAAGCAAGAGATGGAGTTCCTACTTTTCTGTTTCTTTACAGTCCTGTGGAGCTGCTGAGCAATCAGGGCCCCACTAAAGGGGTTAACATGAACACGAACTCATGACCAAGGCAGGGAGCTGCCTCCAGGTGATGGGAAGAAACAGGGGAACCGTTTGCTCATTTTAGACTGAGACTTTCAGAGCTGATGAGTCTCTGATTTCAGTCTGAAGGATGTTATTTCACTCTTGTGGTATGGCAGATTCAGAGAGCATGTACAGCAACACACGCCACACAACTGGAGCCTGCAGCCCAGGGCATGGTCGCAATCCTCCTCTCACCACAGGTGCTCAGAGTTCTCCAGTTTCTTTAATCAAATGTGCAAAGCTGATGGAGAACCAGTGTTTGTTCAGTCAAAGCAGCACTGTTTCAATAGTTTAATTTGTTTTAAAATGGCCTAAAGAGGCAAGGGGACACCTCCTTGTAGTGCCCAGCTCAGTAGGACTTCCCCAGGGTGGTGTGTCTGGGAGGGAAGGAGTTACCTGGAGGTTGGATCCAAACTCTGCTGAGGGCTCCAACCCCCCTGCAAAGGGCTTGCAGCCCCTGCCCACTCACCCAGCAAGGGTTTTGCCCCTGATCCCCCCAAAGCTCACAGGAATCGAAGGTGAGAAGCCCTGCCTTTCTACTCACCCCAGCTGAGCATCCCCACCTCCTCCTCTGCCCCCGGCTCTGGAGGGTGCCACAGCCAAGTGGGGAGGAGGCAGAATTTCCCCCCAGTGTTGCTGGCCCTGGTGGGGATTGCAGCAGGTTGTCCCTAGGGCTGCGTGTGGTGGAGATCGTACTGGGTCTGAAGGGATAGATGAGCGTGGGCAGAGAGAAGGGACGTGCAGGTACCAATTGGGTTGGGGAGCTGAGAAGCTGGGAGTCCAGGAGAGGAGGGCATGTTGGGGAAGGGAAAGAAGGATGCTGGGGAGCAGGTTGAGATCCCAGCACGGGGTAATGTCAGGATTACACCAAGCTTTTGCAAGGTGTGAGAGCCAGAGGGCTGGGGGAACATCCATCCCAGCACAAACCCAGTTTCCACTCCCCGATGGAGAAAACCAGATCACCTCCCTGCACTGAAGCATGGCCTTGGTGGCCAAGGTCCCCCCATCCTCATGGGCTGGGGGACAGTAGCTATACAGAAGCTGGTAGGAAACACAGGACATGTTTGCACAAAGCTTTGTGTTTTATTTACATTATCAAAGGGACTGGTTGGGAGGGTTTAGGCACACACAGAAAAAGGCATCAGTTCAAAGTTACAGATGCCTTCTGGAAAGCAAGAACACAAAACACTCATTTCTGCCCCGCAGAAATCCCCCTGGACAGGGGTGAAACGAAGCAGCAAGGTTGCCGGCAGGATCGGCCGCAGGGCGAGTCGGATGGTACAGGCAGTGCCCGGCGGGCAGACGGCCAAGCTCTGCGCTGCTCACGAAGGATGTTCCTTGGTGGGACTTGGCGCAGGAGAAAAAGTGCCACTGGGCTACAGACAATAGATCACCCTGTGGGGATAACAAATATGGTTTGGCCAGGATGTCCTCATTCCTGGCTGGGTTTCCTCCAAAACAAGGGTAAACTTTGTAAAGTCCCTGTTAATACTCCCTGCTGTTGCCTCTCTAAGCTCTCCATTTCACTACAAGGACCTTGGCCATGAGCCCTATCTCTGGTGGGGCACAGGGATGTCTCCCCAAGGGGTCTCAGGGATGAAAGTCCCACCAGCATGGAGAATGGGTTTGCTTTCCAGGCTAGGGGAAGATCGAAGTGTCTGAGCTGTTTGCAGGTGACATGTCAAATTTAGACATTTGGAGACCTGGAAGTACCAAATTGCTCCCTAAAATGACTCTGTTGCATTTTCCATCAGAGAAAAAATAGAAACAGCCAGAGCACCAGTGTCTGGCAGCTCCTGGAGTCCAGAGCTCAGAGTCCTCCAACCACATAGCCCTTTTGTCCCAGGGGTCTTTTGTGTCTGCCCAGCAGCAGCCAGACGTTGTCTACGCTGCGAGCTGTGGTGTCCTGGGGACAATGATGTGGAGCTCACAAAATGACCTTTGCTCAGTGGCACAGCTTGCACCAGTGGGAACTTGGGAAAGACAAATTCAGGAGCATGTATCTGTTGAGCAATGCAGACTCATAACTCCTGGGATTTGAGAGTGTGATGCAAACATTGGAAAACCACCCAGCTGACGGGGCAAGAGGACAAAGTATGTTACCCTTCAGCCAGCTCCTCCTTGGCACTGCATCTCCCCAAGCTCTTACCTCAGAGGCTGGGGGTACAGGCTCAAGAGCTGGACTGATCTTCACCGAGGTTGATCTGCTCCAGGATCTGGCTGTACCTCCGGGTGAGGGCTTTGGTATTTTTGGTGAGGTCTGTCAGAACTTGCTGCAAGCCATTAACGTGATGGGAGAGACGCTCTTCCAGATTGCAGTCTGCACCCTCATCTAAGGCTGTATCAGCATCGGTGCTGGCCAGGCTCTGGTCGCTGACAGAGGCCAGGCCTTTCTCCACCATGGGCTTGATGGCCTTGAGGAGCTGGTAGCGCTCGTAGAGGTCCGTGTGGCCACCTGTGGCTGGGGCTGTCCCCTCCTGCTGCGGGAAGACCCCTCGGAGCAGGCTGGGGAACATCACCTCCTGCTCCATCTTCTGGGTGGCTGAGAAGTACTGCTCCATGGCCCCGCTCTCACGTCTCTGACAGTGCTGCTCTGGGCTCTTCTTGGGATGCCACCTGCTCCCTGTCCCCACCGAGGGCTTCTTATGCGGAGCCGAGGCATGCCCCTCCTCTGCTGTCCTCCGCTGTCCTCTCCTGCCAGCCCCTGGCTGGGCTGGATGGCCATGGGGCTGGGCTTGGCTCCAGCCCAGCTGGGGCTCGGCCACACCATGTCTCTGGCTCTGTGCAATCTGTCCTGGCCCAGCCTCCCCATGGCCTTCGCCCGAGCTGGCCGGGGGTCCCACTGTGTCCCCACGCAGGGAGAGGAGTGGTGAGGAGGAGAGGTGGTGGGGTCTCTCCCAGCTGATCCTCTCCTGCTCCCACCATCCCCACTGCTCCCAAGGCCCTGGGAGAGTGGGTCAAGCGCCTGCCCCGCAGTGTGGGCAGGCTGCAGGCGGCACCATGGGAAAGCTACATTGATTTGGGGCAGTTTTGAGGAGGGAGGAAGGAGAACGAATGATGGGTTTATCCAGAGAGGGAAAGTCCCATGTGAGCTCTGCCCCAGCCACCCTCCTTCTACAGGGCTGGTGGGGGGGGCTCACACAGCCCACCCTCGGCAAGTGGCCTTCATAAAAAACTCTGCTAAAAGAAGAAGGCGGTAATGAACAGGTGATAGTTGTCTGAAGGCGTTTTGCCCCAAACCGGGTATGTTATGGAGGAAGATGACCAGCAGCTGGATTAAATAGTGACCAGGGAATTACAAAAGGGACTTTTAAAACCAAGAAAGTGTCAGCCTGAAAGGAAGCATGAAAGATCCCAGCATGAGGGAGAGACCGTGGAGGGACAATGGCAGGAGTCAAAGCCTGATGGACACTGCCGAGAGCCGCCCTGCCGGCATCCCAACCTCCACCCAGGCCTGGCGGAGCATCCTGCTGGTCGGATGCTGTGAGCAGCCTGCAGCCAGCTCCTGGGCTGAGAGCACGGGGGGGCACCAGGCAGGGACAGAGCCAGAGTCAGAGCTGGAGAGGCTGGAAGGCACCTCTGGAGATGATCTAGGCCAACCCCTGCTCAAGCAGGGTCAGTGATGGGACCGTGCCTGGTGGGGTTTTGGATATCTCCGAGGATGGAGACTCCACCACCTCCCTGGGCAGCCTGAGCCAGTGTTTGACCACCCTCACTGTAAGGAAAAGGAAAGTTTTTTCTTATGTTCAGATGAGATTTCCTGCGTTCCAGTTTGTGCCCGTCGGCTCTTGTCCTGTCACTGGGGCACCACAGGCAAGAGTCTGGCTCCATCTTCTCCGCACGCCCCGTTAGGTCTTTATACACATGGATGAGATCCCCCTGAGCCTTCTCTTCTCCAGCCTGAACAGTCCCAGCTCTCTCAGTCCTTTCATCACCTTTGTGGACCTTCCCTGGACTCTCTCCCGTATGTCCATGTCTCTCTTGTTCTGGGGAGCCCGGACTGGACCCAGCACCCAGATTTGTCCCCCCAGGGCTGAGCAGAGGGGAAGGATCCCTTGCCTCCACCTCCTCCTGGGAGGCTGGTGGCCGTCTTTGTCCTGAGGACACCTTGATGGCTCACGGCCAACTTGGCCAAGCAGGGAGCCAGACCTGGGGTGCGCAGCTGTGAGTTTGTGGGGTGCTTTCCCCCTGGCACCCACGCGAGGGGGCGATAGGCAGCAGCGTGGGGGGTTCAGCTGAGGCCAGAGCACCCCCGAATCCAAAGGCAGGGGGGTGCACGCCAGGAACCTGCCCTCCGGGAGGGGTGGGGGTGCTGGCAGCCCACCCATCCTTGGGGGCAGTGGGATTAGGGCTTCTTGGGACTGGGTAGAGCCGGGTATTTGGAATTTTGTATTTGTTTAATGTTTTGGGTTGAAACTGTGCTTTA
The DNA here is from genome assembly GCA_008921705.1 of Burhinus oedicnemus. NCBI lineage: Eukaryota > Metazoa > Chordata > Aves > Charadriiformes > Burhinidae > Burhinus > Burhinus oedicnemus. The sequence goes on along the minus strand of VFFE01006580.1, from coordinate 194,301 downwards.
TTGCTTGTCTACCTGATACTGAGCCTGCATGCCCAGGTCACTGCTCTCTGCTTAATTAGATGTCGTTAAACAGATATAAATAAAGCTGTGATCCCCAGTTGCTTCAACGATGTGAATGGAAAAGGATATTTCCCCTTGGAGTCTGGCAACAGTGCCGGTGCCCCGGGGGCCTTTCCAGGGCAGCGCGGAGCCAGCATCCCCTTGCCACGCCGGAGAGGGCCTGATCTGCCCCGTCTGCCCTCGTCCTGCCAGGGACCGGCGTTGGGTTTTTCAAGGACAAAGACCTTTGCTGTGACCACCTCGAGCCTCTTATCAGCCACGAGCAGCAGCTGTGGCCAGCAGCAGGGCACTGTGGGGACTTGACGCATTCCGGGGGGCAGCGTGATGCAATGCCCTGCAATCGGCGCAGGCAGAAATTTCCCATGAAACAGCAGGGTCGGGGCCGGCTGGCCAGACAGCAGCTCTCATAGATGGACCTGAGGGATTGCAAGTGGCCCATAAGTCGTCAGCATGTCCTTCCAGCTGTCCTACGTCACAGACCTTTTCTGGAAACATCTCGCATTCTTATCAGTCATATTCCACAGTGGTGGTGAGCGCTTCCCTGGATGTCCTCTTATACTTCCCTGGGGCACCACCAGCCTCTCCAGCTGCTCAGCGCACAACCCGAGCCAAAAGCATTGACAGTGGTGACCACAGGTTTCCTTGCTGTGACCGCTATCTTCTCCAGGTGACATAAGTCTCATCCCTGAGCTCCAGCCAGGTAGACCACCAGACAGACATCATCTTAGTCTAGAAAAGAGAAGGCTGAGGGGAGACCTTCTTGCTCTCTACAACTACTTGAAAGGAGGTTATAGTGAGATGGGCGCTGGTCTCTTCTCCCAAGTAACTAGCCATAGGACAAGAGGAAATGGGTTCAAGTTGCACCAGGGAAGGTTTAGGCTGGACATTAGGAAAAAATTTTTCACTGAAAGAGTTCTCAACCATTGGAAGAGGCTGCCCAGGGAGGTGGTTGAGTCACCATCCCTGGATGTGTTTACAAGTTGTGTAGATGTGGTTCTTAGAGACATGGTTTAGTGGCAGTCCTGGTAGAGTAGGGTCAATGGTTGGACTAGATGATCTTAAAGGTCTTTTCCAACCTAAACAATTCTATGATTCTATGATCTCCTTCCGTGGTCCTCATCTCACCAGGAACCAGTGTCCCTCCATTCCTGGAGGGACATTCAATGGAGGCAGAGGAGCTCCAAAGGTGGTTTGGAGACTCCATGTCCATCTTCTAGCTCCACTTCTCCTGTAGCCTGTGCCATCATGCCCCAACTTGAGGTGGCATTGCAATTGGGACAGCTTAGGTGTCTCCCAGTATCCTCCTCACGTTGCACTGTTTCTGGATTAAACAGAAGGCTGCAATGTTGCCAGGGCTGAGGAGCAACATGGAGGCAGATCTGCTCTGAAGTCCTCACACTGGCTTTGGGTAGTTGTGTTTACCTATATTTTGGGGAACATGGTGCTTGGCAGCTGCTTTCATAGATGCCATGTTTGCCCTTCTCAGAAACTGAGAGATTCGGGCGTCTTTTGGCCCAGAGCCAGGTTAAGTGCTGGGTCCCGTCTGCCCAAAGCTGGGCTGAACACCATGGGACCCCCCATCTCCATTGGGCAGTAGCTGCCCCTCAGCCCTCCGATGACACACAAGCTACCTTGCCTGGAGCAGTGTGGATGCCGTACAGAGCAGGGTTGGTGCTGAGCCCCTGGGAGGTGCAATGAGCTCCTCAGGTCTGTGTGGCTGCAAACCTGGCATGTTGGAAAGCCTCCCCCTGACCTCATGGGGAGTACGTCCTCAGCTATGGCTCAGGAAGTAGGAAAATGCCACCACACACGTGTCCCAGTGTCCCCATGTCATCCCTGGCACCTCCTGTTGTCAGACCTCCCCATGTCTCTGCGTCCCCTGACACTATCAGGGCTTTACTTGTCCTTTCTCAAACCCACCCAGAACCCTTTCAGGTGTGGAGCAGTGCTGGATCAGCCCCAGCTGCCTCCTCCAGAGCCCCTGTCCCCCCACCATCTGGCTGCTTGGCCACAGGTGACTGGGGACCATGTCCGTGCTGCCTGTAAACATGGAGGACAAGCTGAAACCAACGTGGTCTTGAGAGCCAGGAGAAATGGCCTGAACAGGCAAGAGGAGATGGGAACCTCCAACAGAACCCAAACCTGGACACAGGGCTGGGGTCCCAGGCGTGATTGCTACCCAGAGGGGCTGAGACCTGCAGCTCCACTGCCCCTCGGGGACAGTCCCCAGGCTCAGCCCTGCTTGGGGCAGCTCTGGGGCAGAAACCCTGATGGGCAGGAGAAAGGCGTGGGGAGCTTTGGGCACAGGGCAGCATCGGCAGCAGTGGGACACCCCCAGGGAGGCCTTTGAAGAGAACCCTGAACCTGGTGGCTATGTTGTGCGTGGGATGCTGTCTCCCTCCCTCCCTTCTGGGTGCACAGCAGCGGGGCTCACTGTACATCTCACTGTTGCATGTCTGGGCTGGACACTGGGGAGATTCAGACCCTTTTGTGCACAGAAAACAGGCACCAGCTTTTGCTGGTGCTGCTGTCGACATAAGGAAGACATTTTTAAGGATGAGTGTGGTGAGACACTGGAAGAGGTTGCCCAGAGAAGTTGTGGACGGCCCATCCCTGGAGGTGTTCAGGGCCAGGTTGGATGGGGCTTTGAGCAACCTGGTTTAGTGGGAGGTGTCCCTGCACACAGCAGGGGATTGCACTAGATGGTCTCTGAAGGTCCTGTCCAACACAAACCATCCTCTGGCTCTGTGGTTCTTTATCCCTTCAAATTCCCTATCACTGCACTGGAAAGTCCCCTCCCGGCAGAGACGGTGGCCCCCTGGCCCACACCGGGGCACTCACCAAGGGCTTCAGCCAGGGGAAAACACCACACCAACAATGGCTTCTCAGGGCTCATTTTATTAGCAAAGAGCGGGGAAAACGCCCCTCAGAGTCCAGGTACCAGCTGGAAAAGGGCTCGGCAATCGCAGGGACCGTTGGAGGTCAGAGTCACTGCACAACGCCACCACCTTCGTGCTGCTCTTTGACAATAAAGAGGAGGGCACGAGGCGTGCGGCTCTTCCGATGGACCTCCCAGCACGACCAGATGCTTCTTCCTATGAGGATAAGGCACCATCTGGTTCTCGGGTGGTCACAACCGTCGCTGGTGTGTGGTGCCCGTGCTGGGAGATCAGCTGCCTCAGTGCAGGGAGGGCGAGCGGGGCTAGGGAAGAACCCACGACGGTCAGCGATGGGGACGTCCTCTCCTTCGTGCCACCAGCATCCATCCTGCAACGGCAGCTGTCCTTAATCCCAAAGGCCACCCCAGGGAGAGACCTGGTCCACCAGCCCTGCGTCCCTAGACCCTGAACCCCGGGAGTCTCTGCACGGAGGGATGGGATGAGTCCCCTCCTTCAGCATGGAGATGAAGATCTGCAGCATTTCAGGGCACAGCCCCCATTTCAAGGCACTTCCCAGGAGCTCCCAACCCCCGCGGTGTGAGGGACCTCCCCAGGAACATGAGCCACCCCTTGCCACAGTGCCCCTGGGCTCTGTGTCCCCCCAGCTCTTACCTGGTGGCTAGGGCAGGATCACCAGCTGGGCTGCCCCTCGCTGGGGCTGATCTGCTCCAGGATCTGGCTGTACCTCCGGGTGAGGGCATTGGTGTCCCTGGTGAGGTGGGTGAGGACCTGCTGCAAGCCAGCCAGGTGGTGGGACAGGCGCTCCTCTAGCTGGGCATCCATGGTGTCACTGTCATCTGAGGATGTGTCGGTGTCAGCATCGGCAGTTGTTGTGCTCTGGTCGTTGACAGAGGCCAGGCCTTTCTCCACCATGGGCTTGATGGCCTTGAGGAGCTGGTAGCGCTCGTAGAGGTCCGTGTGGCCACCTGTGGCTGGGGCTGCCCCTTCCTGCTGCGGGAAGACCCCTCGGAGCAGGCTGGGGAACATCACCTCCTGCTCCATCTTCTGGGTGGCTGAGAAGTACTGCTCCATGGCCCCGCTCTCACGTCTCTGACAGTGCTGCTCTGGGCTCTTCTCAGGCTGTTGCCTGCTCCCTGTCCCCACCGAGGGCTTTTTATGCGGAGCTGGGGGACGTCCCTCCTCTGCTGTCCTCTGCTGTCCTCTCCTGCCAGCCCCTGGTTGGGCTGGATGGCCACGGGGCTGGGCTTGGCTCCAGCCCAGCTGGGGCTTGGCCACACCGTGTCCCTGGCTCTGTGCAATCTGTCCTGGCTCAGCCTCCCCATGGCCTTTGCCCGAGCTGGCCGTGGGTCCCACTGCGTCCCTGCACCGGGAGAGGGGTGGTGAGGAAGAGAGGTGTCCGAAGTTTCTCCCAGCCCATCCCATGTCGGGTCCCCAACACAACTAGTTCTGGGGCATCAGGAACGTGGGGCCAGCTCCTGCCCTCTGGTGCAGGTAGGGGTGCTGCCGTGGGGGCCATCACCTCTCCCTCCTCCTTCCTGCCACGTGCTTGGGACAGGAACCTTCCGGGGACATTGAGCAAGCCCCATCCCCAGCTGCTGGCTTGGAGGCAGTTGCAGCCGCTGGTGTGGAAAATCTCATTGGGGATGCGCTGCCACATGGGGTCCCACATGGGATCCTGGGGTATTGGGATGGGGACAGGGACGGGACCAAACACCATGGTGTGAAACTCCTGCAGCCGTTGCATGGAGCTGTCTCTGCCCATGGTGGAGAACGGATGGTGCCAGCACCACTCCACCACCCCCATTCTGGGGCAGAGGCCATGCCTGAGGCAACGGCCAGCACTGCCCATCCCCACGTGTCCCTGAAGTGTGTGGCAATCAGGGAAGATTGTTCTATTTGGGGAAAGGCCACAGGGTCCCTTGTCCCTTTTGCAATCCTTGGTGGTGGCAGCTTTCCCACTCCCCCCCAACATGTCCCAGCCAGGTGCCTGCACTGCTGCCTGTCCTCTGTCCCCCTGACCTTTCCCCTCCGCTCCTCTTGTCCCTTCCAGGGTGTCCCCAGCGGTTCTGAGTGTCCTGCTGTGTGGCCCAGCACTGCACTGAGGTGGGCAGGTGCTGCCGGCTTCATGCTTTTGGGGCATCTGGGCCACCATGGAGCTTCCTGGAGGTGCATGAACACCCTAGGGTCCCCCAGGGTGGTCATGGTGACATGCATTCAAGCTGAGGCTGGAACTTCACCATGGAGGTCGTGGACGTTGATCTGCAGCCACTAGTGACAGCTGTCAACCTCTGCTGGGAGACGTCCTTCCCTCTGAGGACATGTGGGCAGGTGTCACCCCAGCCAGCCCCTGGGAGAGGGCTCAATGCCATGACTCCCTGGAACATGAGTTTCCTCCCCAGGCGTGTCTGCAGCCCATAGGGACATCTCTGATCCAGCATCTCCACCTCTCCTTGGGGCAGCTGGGCTAGTGACAGCCCGGAGCAGGGCTGTGCTCAGCACCCTGGGGCTGTGGCACCTCAATCCTCCTGCCTCTCAGTGGTGCCATGGGGGAGACGTGACAGCAGGAGCTGCTAGGGATGACACAGGGACACTCGTGTGGTGGCATTTTCCACCCTCTGGGCCATGGCTGGTGACAGTGTCCCCAGGAGGATGGCAGGTCAGGGGGAGGCTTTCCCAAACGCGGGGTCTGTGGCAGCAGAGACCTGAGGATCTCATTGCACCTCCTGGGGGTCACGATGTCTCTGAGGAGCCTCCCCCAGGCCCCCACCCAGGGCTGGGCACCCTGTTGCAGCTCAGCCCAGCCCCAGCCCTGCCCCAGCCCCTCTCCCCCTGCTCCTGACATCGCTCCTGGCGGTGGTGGCTTCCCCCGACCTCTCCCAGCGGGATGTTAGGGGTCTGATTTTGGCTGATGGGGTCCCCAGAGGCACAAGGAGGGCTTGGGGATGATTTATGCCCCAAGGACAGGGAACTGGGGAACGACCTGGGGCTGCAGAGCCCCCCTAACCCCCTGACCCGCTGCCCCGAGCGCTGTGTCAGCTCAGGAGGGTGATGCCAAAGCCGAAATGAGGGGACAGGGGGGCAGAGTGTCCCCCGTGTCCCCCTGCAATGTTCCTACCAGCAGCTCTGTGGTGGCCCAGACCCACAACATGGCCAAGCTCCTGGCCGGTGCATACATGGGGCCAGCAGCAGGCACACACCTCGGTGTAGGGCTGGGTCCCATGGTAGGACACACAGAGATGCCAGGGGCACCCAGGAAGGGACAAGAGAAAAGGAGACTGAGGGGAGAACTTATCACTCTCTACAACTACCTGAAAGGAGGTTGAAGAGAGGTGGGGGTCAGTCTCTTCTTCCAAGTAACAGGTGATAGGACAAGAGGAAAAGGCCTCAAGTTGCACCAGGGGAGGTTTAGATTGGATATTAGGAAAAATTTCTTCACCACAAGGGTTATCAAACATTGGAACAGGCTGCCCAGGGAAGTGGTGGAGTCACCATCCCTGGAGGCATTTAAAAGCCGGATAGCCGTGGTGCTGAGGAACATGGTTTAGTGGTGGGTTTGGCAGTGTTAGGTTGATGGTTGGACTTGATGATCTTAAGGGTCTTTTCCAACCAAAATGATTCTGAGTCTATAAAAGGAGCGGTGGGGACAGGTCTGGAGAGGAGAGGGCAGACAGCAGTGCGGGCACCCGGCTGGGACATGTCGGAGGGGTGAGAGAGCTCCACCACCAAGGGTTGCAAAAGGGATGAGGGACCTCGTGGCCTTTCCCCAAATAGAACAATCTTCCCTGATTGCCACATGCCGCAGGGACTTGCGGGGACGGGCAGTGCTGGCCGTTGCCCCAGCCGTGGCCTCTGCCCCAGGATGGGTGTAGTGGCAGGGTGGCCCCATCCACACTCCCCCATGGGCAGCGATGGCTCAGTGCCGTGGCCGCAGCAGTTTCACATCGTGGCGTCAAGACCCATCCCCATCCCCATTCCTGTCCCTGAACAGCTGGGGGAGAGCCCAGGGGAAGGAGATGTTTCTGGGGACCACCATGGCTGGCCACCAGCTGGCTCCTCTGTCCCCAGGATCCCACGTGGGACCCCATGCGGCAGCGCATCCCCAGTGGCATTTTCCATACGTCTGCAGAAGGGGGTTGCTCAACATCCCTGGAGGGTTCACATCCTGAGCGCGTGGCAGCAAGGAGGAGGGAGAGGTGATGGCCCCCATGGCAGCACTGCTGCCTGCACCGGGGGGGAGGGGAGCTGGCACCATGCTCCCAGTGCCCCAGAACTGGTTGTATCGGAGACATGGGATGGGTTGGGAGAAACTTCGGACACCTCTCTTCCTCACCACCCTGCTCCCAGTGCCAGCTCGGGCGAAGGCCATGGGGAGGCTGGGCCAGGACAGATTGCACAGAGCCAGGGACACGGTGTGGCCGAGCCCCAGCTGGGCTGGAGCCAAGCCCAGCCCCATGGCCATCCAGCCCAGCCAGGGGCTGGCAGGAGAGGACAGCAGAGGATAGCAGAGGAGGGGCATGCCTCGGCTCCACATAAAAAGCCCTCGGTGGGGACAGGGAGCAGGCAACAGCCTGAGAAGAGCCCAGAGCAGCACTGTCAGAGACGTGAGAGCGGGGCCATGGAGCAGTACTTCTCAGCCACCCAGAAGATGGAGCAGGAGGTGATGTTCCCCAGCCTGCTCCGAGGGGTCTTCCCGCAGCAGGAAGGGGCAGCCCCAGCCACAGGCGGCCACACGGACCTCTACGAGCGCTACCAGCTCCTCAAGGCCATCAAGCCCATGGTGGAGAAAGGCCTGGCCTCTGTCAACGACCAGAGCACAACCACTGCCGACGCTGACACCGACACATCCTCAGATGACAGTGACACCATGGATGCCCAGCTGGAGGAGCGCCTGTCCCACCACCTGGCTGGCTTGCAGCAGGTCCTCACCCACCTCACCAGGGACACCAATGCCCTCACCCGGAGGTACAGCCAGATCCTGGAGCAGATCAGCCCCAGCGAGGGGCAGCCCAGCTGGTGATCCTGCCCTGGCCACCAGGTAAGAGCTGGGGGGACGCGGAGCCCAGGGGCACTGTGGCAAGGGGTGGCTCATGTTCCCAGGGAGGTCCGTCACACCGCGGGGGTTGGGAGCTCCTGGGAAGTGCCTTGAAATGGGGGCTGTGCCCTGAAATGCTGCAGATCTTCATCTCCATGCTGAAGGAGGGGACTCATCCCATCCCTCCGTGCAGAGACTCCCGGGGTTCAGGGTCTAGGGACGCAGGGCTGGTGGACCAGGTCTCTCCCTGGGGTGGCCTTTGGGATTAAGGACAGCTGCCGTTGCAGGATGGATGCTGGTGGCACGAAGGAGAGGACGTCCCCATCGCTGACCGTCGTGGGTTCTTCCCTAGTCCCGCTCGCCCTTCCTGCACCGAGGCAGCTGATCTCCCAGCACGGGCACCACACACCAGCGACGGTTGTGACCACCCGAGAACCAGATGGTGCCTTATCCTCATAGGAAGAAGCATCTGGTCGTGCTGGGAGGTCCATCGGAAGAGCCGCACGCCTCGTGCCCTCCTCTTTATTGTCAAAGAGCAGCACAAAGGTGGTGGCGTTGTGCAGTGACTCTGACCTCCAACGGTCCCTGCGATTGCCGAGCCCTTTTCCAGCTGGTACCTGGACTCTGAGGGGCGTTTTCCCCACTCTTTGTTAATAAAATGAGCCCTGAGAAGTCGTTGTTGGTGTGGTGTTTTCCCCTGGCTGAAGCCCTTGGTGAGTGCCCCGGTGTGGGGCAGGGGGCCACCGTCTCTGCCGGGAGGGGACTTTCCAGTGCAGTGATAGGGAATTTGAAGGGATAAAGGACCACAGAGCCAGAGGATGGTTTGTGTTGGACAGGACCTTCAGAGACCATCTAGTGCAATCCCCTGCTGTGTGCAGGGACACCTTCCACTAGACCAGGTTGCTCAAAGCCCCATCCAATGTGGCCCTGACCATCTCCAGGGATGGGCCATCCACAACTTCTCTGGGCAACCTCTTCCAGTGTCTCACCACCCTCATCATAAAGAATTTCTTCCTGAGCCCCACTGCTGTGCACCCGGGAGGGAGGGAGACATCCGCCCATGAAGGAGTCACCAGATTCAGGATCCTCTTCAAAGGTCTCCCCGGGGTTGTCCCCCCACTGCTGGTGCTCCCCATGCTCCACAGCTCTCCATACCTTTCTCCTGCCCTTTGAGTTTTCTGCCCTGGAGCTGCCTCGAGTAGGGCTGAGCCTGGGGACTGTCCCCGAGGGGCAGTGGAGCTGCAGGTCTCAGCCCCTCTGGGTAGCAACCACGCCTGGGACCCCAGCCCTGTGTCCAGGTTTTGGTTACTTTGGAGACTCCCATCTCCTTTTGGCTGTTCAGGAATTTTCTCCTGGCTCTCAAGACCATGTTGGCTTCACCTCATCCTCCCCACAGCAGGGACATGGACACCAGCAACCAGTGGCCACCAAGTAGCTGGTGGGGGGCTGGGAGAGGCTCTGGCAATTCTGTAGCTCTGGGAAAGGTGGCAGGGACCCCTCCGGGAGGGGACGGCAGGTTGGGGCTGGATCTGGAGCCCTCCCACCCGTGAAAGAGTGCCAAGCAGGTTTGAGCAAGGACAAAATAAGTCCCAGGGGATTTGGCGGGGTGAGGGGGGAGGCAGAGACATGGGGGAGATGTGAACACAGGATGTGCTGGGGATGACATGGGGATACTTGAGGACATGTGCGTGGTGAGATTTTTCCCCTTCCTAAGCCATGGCTGTGGAAGGGCTCCCCAAGAGGATGATGGATTGGTGGGAAGCTTTCCCAAGCATCAGGTTTGTGGCTGCAGAGACCCGAGGATCTCATTGCACCACCACCCCAAAGTCTTGCTTTTCTATGAAGGCAGCTGCTGACCACCATGTTACCCAAAACGTGGGCAAACACAAGGTCCTCCAGGCAGCATGGGGACTTCAGAGCAGACCTGTGCTTGTGTCGCTCCTCAGCCCTGGCAAGGTTACAACCTTGTCCTATCCAGAAACAGTGAAACATGAGGGGGTTACTGGGAGACACCTAAGCTGTCCCCATTCCAATGCCACCTCAAGTTGGGGCATGATGGCACAGGCTACAGGAGAAGTGGAGCTGGAAGATGGATGTGAGGTCTCCAAACCACCTTTGGAGCTCCTGTGCCTCCACTGAACCAGGAGGAATGGAGGGATGCCAGTTCCCAGTGAGCTGAGGACCGTGGAAGGAGGTGATGTCCCTCTGGTGGTCTACCTGGCTGGAACTGAAGTACAGGACCTGTGTCACCGGGAGAAGACGGTTGGTCACAGCGAGGAAGGCCTGTGGTCACCTCTGTCAATGGCTTTTGGCTTGGGTAGCGTGCTGGGCAGCTGGAGAGGCTGGTGGTATCCTGGGGAAGTATCGTAGCAGGACATCTGGGGAAGTGCTCACCACCGCTCTTGAATATGACTGATAAGAGATGCAAGATGTTCCCAGCAAAGGTCTATGACATGGGACAGCTAGAAGGACATGCTAACAAAATTTGGGCCCCTTGCAATTCCCCAGGACCTGTATGTCCCTTCCTGCACCGATTGCAGGGCATTGAATCACGCAGGACATCCAGGGAAGCGCTCACCACCACTGTGGAATATGACTGATAAGAATGCGAGATGTTTCCAGAAAAGGTCTGTGACGTGGGACAGCTGGAAGGACATGCTGACGACTTATGGGCCACTTGCAATCCCTCAGGTCCATCTATGAGAGCTGCTGTCTGGCCAGCCGGCCCCGACCCTGCTATTTCATGGGAAATTTCTGCCTGCGCCGATTGCAGGGCATTGCATCACGCCGCCCCCCGGAATGCGTCAAGTCCCGACAGTGCCCTGCTGCTGGCCACAGCTGCTGCTCGTGGCTGATAAGAGGCTCGAGGTGGTCACAGCAAAGGTCTTTGTCCTTGAAAAACCCAACGCCGGTCCCTGGCAGGACGAGGGCAGACGGGGC
>VFFE01006580.1:143283-176787 GCA_008921705.1 Burhinus oedicnemus | reverse complement strand
GCCCCTCACCTCAGGGCTTCCCCCCCGCCATTCCCCTCTCCCAGCCCCGCCGCACCGGCTCGGAGGACGGGGCGGCTGTTGAAGCCGTTGTCCAACAGTGCCGCTATCCAACCGCACAGACCCAGCCAGGCCGAGCCCTTGTTGAGGAGGGGGGGAGGCGGCAGCGACCGCGACTCGTCCGGCAGGAACACCATGGCGGCCGCCCCGCCGAAGGTGACCGGGCGGAGCGGTGCGGCAACCCACTCCCTCCGCCGCCGACACCGCCGCCGCGCACTCGGGTTCCGCCGTCCCTTCTGCTCTTTTACTTATTTAACAACAAAAAAACCCAAACCCCCAGCCCACAAATTCACCCCTCTCCCCCCAGATCGGGCGGATTTAGCGGGGGCCGAGCGGGGGTTCCCGCAGCCCTGAGCCCTCTGGGTGAAGCGGCTGGGCCCCACCGCGCAGGGCCAGGGCGGCCTGTCTGTAATGGAATTAGGGGTTTAATTAAACCCTAAAAAAATCAAAACCCAATTCCTTTTCAGAGCTCTTCTTGCCAACAGATTAAAGGCTAAGGCCTACAGTGTTGCTAGGGCTTTCTTTATTACCATAAAAATCACGTTAAACCAGTTGCAACACTACCAGGATTGACGTAGAAACACCCAGGTTGGAAGGGACCTTTGAGATCATCGAGTCCAACCACCAAACTGCCAAACCCATCACTAAACCGTGTCCCTCAGCACCACGTCTGCCCGCCTTTTAAATACCTCCGGGTCTTGTCCCAAATCTGGGTTCTTTACCCAGTGTGCGAGCCAATAACACAGAGCAGAGCTATTTCCAAGTTTATTCCGTTAATGCGCAGAAATGGGGTGCTCGTCCCCAAATGGGAGCACGCCTGCGTTTCAAAAATCTCCACTTTTGTACGTTGATCATTACATATTCAAACAATTAATACATATTCCTTCTTATTCTCTTTAATGATTGGTCAAGATTTCTTCGCTCCCCGTGTAAATTAGCGCGCAGACTCTTCTCATCTTCTTCCATTGCTCTCTTTCGAGTAGGTGGTATCACTCGGGGAGGGGGTCAATGAGTCGGTGGTCGCGATCTCCCCCTGCCGAAATTACATTTTATCTGCTTCTCTAATCTTGGCAGTTCCAGGTGGTTTTCTCGGTTTGCTGACCAGGCCTACAGTTCATCACGCTCTTGACAGGACTATCCTACTTATCAACAAAGCTACATTGTCTAGCGGTTAGTTCCTTAATTGAATCGTAGATAAATCATGTCTAGTTACTATTTCTCTATTTTAATATTAGGTAAATAATTAAATAGGGTTGAGGCACTATAGACGACTTTAGCAGCAGCAGGATTCCTTAGTTGCTTCAATTACATTTTACATTTAATTTTTCCAGTTAATATCAATTCTACTACAATACAGGGATGGTGACTCCACCACTGCCCTGGGCAGCCTGTTCCAATGCTTGGCAACCCTTTCAGAGAAGAAATTTTTCCTAATATCCATCCTAAACCTCCCCTCGTACAACTTGAGGCCATTTCATCTTGTTCTATCACCTGTTACTTGGGAGAAGAGACCAACCCCCCCCGGCTACAACCTCCTTTCGGGTAGTTGTGGAGAGTGAGAAGGTCTCCCTTAAAATAACCATTAAAAAACCACATTTGAACACATCACAGGTCCTAAAGTTTTCCCAGCCTCTTTCCTAAGAATTTATTATTTAGCTTTTCTCTGCAGAAGAGGAGGTTTGGCTGTCACCGCTCCTTAGCAGGAGACGCCAAATTCGAGGCAGGAGTCCTTGGAGAATTTCGTCTCGGTTTGCAAAGGTGCTGCTGGAGAAGAGCACGAAGAGGGTTTTTTTGGGGATATTACCATTTCCCTACGTAGGAAGGCACCTATAGACAGGTAAATAGGAGCATTATGGATTCCTTACCCCGTGCAGAGCTTTGAGGCTGAGACCAAAGGTAAAATACAAGTGGAAGCAGCAGCGAGGCACTGCCAGCAGTCACAGCAGCTAAAAAGAGCACAGCAAAGTAATTGAGTGAAAAAAGCAGAAAGTAATGAAAACTGGAGTGAAAAAGTCTGAAAATGAGCTCACTGGCTATGAAAAGTTAAATGTGCAAGCTATTTGGTTACACAAATGGCCACAGCAACTACTCTACTGTCCACCCACTGTCCTAACAAGAGCCACACTCTGTTTTAACATCCAAAATATTCAAAGAACATGGAGAGCGCAACCATCCCGTGGGCTCTCACCCCTGATGGGGGTCACATTCTTCAAACTAACATGGAAGAAAGAACTGCAGGGGCAAAAAAAAAAAAAAAAAAAAAAAAAAAAAAAAAAGATAAAATTCATCTCTTCTCCCCTCCCAGCTTCACGTGTCAGCGCTGGGCTCCAAACCAGACCCCAATTTCTAGAGCAAAATCTTGAAAAAGATTTTTTTTGTTGTTTTTAGGAAAATTCTACAGAGGCAGAATGCGATATACCTCTTCCTCAGCTTACTAAAAGACTAAGTGTCCACAGTTCCTTTATCGTGGTTGCAGTTTTACCTGAATTGCAAATACCATTATCCAGCCACATTATCTGGTATGTTTAATGGTGTTAATATCAAATTGAGGCATGCGTCTGAAATGAGGCAACCTTGTCTAGAAAAAATACAAAAATATTAAAATCTCTTTGCAAAGACTGTATGAAAGGAGGAGATCAAAGGGACATGGACATACTAAGCAACTAACAAAGCTTCAGATTCAGGTGTTCGAGTGTTCCACAAAGCACCTCGGGACAAGTTTCCAGCTAGACACTACATCCTTACTTGCATGTGTGTCCCTCAAAATGTAGGGCTTAGACGTGAGATAAAAAAAAAAAATCACAAGAAATGCTCAAACAAAAAATATCAAGTTTTTAATTTACATATTCCACAGAACGCAGTTACAACACTCTCTTCTACACAGCAATGATCCCTTGTAATTTGCCACAGTGATTTTTATTCAAATGCAAACAGGAATGGGAAAGCCGGGCAAGGTTTTCCTCGGGACGGAAGTCTGGACCTCGTTAAGCTTCACATTTATCCACAGCGAGTGGCATCTCACCACACCCCACGTTATTGTGACAAGTGCTTCTGATCAGAGGTATCCTCGTTGGGCAGTAGAGAAGCATTGGAAGAAAGACTCCCCTCGTGGCCATGGTACACGTATGTTGTGTTTTATCGAGAGTTGTATGTCCTTGTGACAACCCCGCACTGTGCCCGATAATCCCCTCAAACGTGGGACTGGTCCCCACGCTGCGGCTTTACTCGGCCTTTTGTCTAACAGAAATTCTCTCAGTCAAGACAGAGACATAGAGTTTCAGCCAAGCGTATGTGACACCCAGAGCACAGTACACAGAGGTCAGCAACAGAGGGACAAAAGGGAAGTGTCGTTTCCAGGGGGTCAGAGGAAATATAATTTCACAGAAGATTTCCAAAGGCACTAGTTGGACGAGGTAGATTGTTTCAAGCCAGTTAAGGAGAGGCCTCTCTCTCCTGTCAGAGGAATTTAAAAAAAAAAAAAGTGTTAAAATACATGATGTTAACTAAAAATAACTATTCTGTTTTTCAGCTATCCCTGACCCAAAGAATATCCCCCATTAGTTCACAATAAGACTTTAAATAACATTTTAAAGAGTTTCAGTAAGAAAACACGTGATAAGAGACTACAGCTAATTTCTTTACCATGTGGCTTTTAACACCAAGTTCCAAGATGCCCTGGAATCTAAGCAGAAATGTCAGCAGCTGCTCTGCTTCACCTCGCCTCATTCCAGTGATCAACTGAACAGAGACCTTCATACACATGTTTGTTCCACAGAAGTTGTTCTGTGTCCAAAGACTGGAAATGTCAGGTTTATCTTAACCACTGTCCCCCTCCCCCAGGCTTTCTGTAGGATGTACGAGCCAGCCTCTCTTGCAAAGGACAATGGTGGTTGGGTTTTGACTGCAGGTAGTTTACAGGGGAATTCATGTTCTTCTGGAAGGAATTTGGTTTTTTTGGGAAAGTTAGGAACAAGAAACTTGCAAAAGCTGTCTCTAGACAGAAACTAAGCTCCTACAGAGGTTTTTAGTTAGAGCTCTTGAGATAGAATGATTGAATTCTGGAATACTAAGGGGGGAAAAAAGCAGTCTGGTTGAAAGAGAATCACCTATGAAAAGCAGGTGACTGAAGTACTGAATAGAAGTTTACAGCATTTCTGACAGATCCTTCACTACATCTTGGCTTTGCCATGAAAAGTTTGGGAAACAGGAAAGTGGAGACTACAGGGATTGTAAGGATAAGTGCTATCTTTGGTCAAGTGGGTGAAAGATCAATGGCCTATAAAAACACGCAGGATGATTTGAGCAACTGTATGTTCTGACAACCAAGTGTCTGCAAGAGATTTGTTGACAAATTACAGCTTGTAAATGCATGTTGTTATAACCTGCCCCTTCCACACATTGAAAACACTAAGTACTACTGCAAAACCCCACAGTAGTATTTATAACCACTAGCAGACAAACCATCTTCAGATAACTCACTGTAATAAGCGTTCTAATATCAAATGAAATCCTCACAGGCTACAGCATTACAACTTTGTGCTTTAACAGCGCATCAAGCAGGTGGTGATTTACAGCCTGCTGGGACTAACTGGGTAGTTGTCACAAGTCAAACCTAACAAGGATGTGCTAAAATAATCCTAACTTAAGCCTTGCCTCCTGAGATGAGAACAGAGGCAACAGCATCTTTTGACTTCAATTTGATAGTTCAGCATCAGTTTTCTGCACTGTTTGCCCCTTATGACAACACTGATCCCAGTGACGGAGGAAATGGTTTTGTTTTTTTGCTTCCGGAACAAGTTTCTGTAATTACCTGAATAGAGATTTCAACGAAGAGAAGCTATAAACAGTAAACAGCAGCATAAGCAGTATTTTAATTGGAAGTTCTGAAATACAAGGAACATAACGTACTTTTAAAATTAATTATAAAAACATTTTGCCATATAATTTTTTAAATCCTACTAGTCACACTTGCATTGTCCAACTTAATTATTTTCTCCAAACAGAACTGAATGTTTTACTGCTTAGGACACCTAAAAATAAGCATAGATATTTACTAAAGCAAATGCCAAGCATTTGCAATACACTTACTTTAATTATCTATAAACATACTGAACACACTAATTATAATATGATAGCACAGCAAATAAGATTTTCCTATTAAAAAATAAATCAGAAATTACTGGGTTGGGAATCTTAAAACACAAGTGTGACAGCCAAAAATCAATGCTATCTAGTTCTAGGTAGCACGGTAGATAAAAATTAAGTAATAGAGAAGGCAGAGGAAGTTTCTTATTTCTCAAGGCAGCAACTTTGCTATTGCAAATAAGCAGCAGCATCAAACCAAAAGAGTGTCTGGATTTGACCTCTCCCAGGAGGATGACAATCAATACAGCGTTACAATGTTGTCATAGCTATGATGGTCTAGGGTTTAAGTGAAGCAAAAGAGTAGGCAGGGGAGGAAAGAAGGAACAGCTTTTGGTTACAAAGAGAAACCTGTCCCTACGCAAACCAATTTAACTAATGCTGCTGCATGGATTTTTTTAGTTTAAGCACATTATTGATAGCATGAAGTAGTAGTCAGCTGGAAAACAGCCTGTCAGGTTTGCGGTTTCAAACTGCCTTTATCACTTTTGCTTCACATGGTTACGTTAGACAGGGGGCAGTTTCTAAAACTGTGGCAGAGCGAGGGATAACAAGTACTGACTATGACAATTTCTCATCTCTATTTCAACTTGCAGTCTACGGCTCTTCCACAGCTTTTTAAACCAACATTTCTTTTCACTAGTTGGAGAGTTTGTATTTATAGAAACAGGCTGACATAGAGTTGCACAACTTTCAACTTGTTACATAAAATAGTCCAAAACCGTTACCTGCACATCATCTCTGGAAAAAAAAACCAACCCCAAACAAAACAAAAAACAAACAACCAAAGCAGCAAGATGAAAGCACAGAAAGAAGGAAAACACTTTACCTGGTGATGTGAACAGCAACGGAAAAAGTGAGAAGTGCCCTGTGGTTGTCAGAATCAAGTAGATGCCAGCATCCTTCGCTCTCTGAACAGACAACAAACTAAAAGTGACAAGAATTTGTTATGCTTTTGCCTTTTAGCAAAGAAACTTAGTTTCAGCAAAACACTACACAATTCACAAGAGATTGAGGAACACGTCAAATAGAGTTTCCAAACCATGTGGCCTCAGAGATTAAAATGCAGGAGAAAAATCAGCCAGGAAACTCTTCCCCAGAAAACCACACCCCCACTGAACACTAACATCAGAAAGCCCTGGAGTTTTCTACAAATGGTCTTTTTCTGTTGCCAGCTGTCTACCAACCTTGTCATCCCTACTTTTTCTCCTTCCTTTGGTTTTTCCAGTGTTAATGCCCTCCCTCCCACAATTCCCACTTCAAGAGTTTAAGCAGCACTAAACCTCTGAACAGGAAAATACAGCGTGTAGCAAGACTGGTCAGGCAGTTTATAAACTATAGCCTCACTTCTACCCAAAACAGGCAGAAAGTCCTGCGTGCTGTGCAGAAGGTCCCTTTCCTCAGTTGGCTTCTGAACAATCTACCTAGCATTTTAAATATGAGCCACAGCACTCATCAAGGCTTGAAGAGCCCAGCAGCTAAAAGACTACAATATTTTTACATTTGTCCCTGCCACAGTAAATCTCAAAACATAACTATTCAGAGAGAAAAAGAACTTAATCAACTACACACGCTTGCCAAATTTGAGTATGTCAGCAGTGTCAAATGCTTCAAAAGCCAGGCAAGCCGACTAATTTTTCTCTTCAAAAAGCAAAGCCACAAGACATGCAACAAATGTGTCTTGGACATTTTGGGTGCAATGAATGCACTGCACAAATGCAGTAATAGCAGTGGGGGAAACAAAAGACCTTAAGAAATCAGCCTGCTTTCATCCACCATGAGCGAAACGTTTTATCAAGCCCGCTCCCAAGCTGTCACTAAGAAAAGGAGGCTTCAAGGGGAAGCTAAATGAATTCTTTTAAAAGTTGTGGGTCCACATGCAGCCTAAAGTCTGAACCCCATTCTTTCATAAGCATGTTTGGTTTTGTTTGTTTGTTTGTTTTCATTATTCTAACAGCAATCAAGTGTCTGAATCAAAACACAGAGATTTTCTGCATACTATGCATGTTAATACAACACAGCATTCAAAGCGACACAAAGGAGCGTATGTAGTGGCAAGGCCTGTGTGTCAGACTCCGAAACTGATTGCTTAATCATCCCAACACCATACGCTTCTGTTCTGATCATCTGTAAATTAGTACAAAGCTTTGCTGTGCCCCACAGAACTGATACAGGAATCAGCTACTCCCAATAAAGCGCTACTTAAAGCTCCTATCAATGCAAGCTATTGTAAAGTATAAGCCAGTGTTAGTGTGTCATAATACACTGTTTGTTTGTTTAACAGTTTCCTACATATGCTATACTAGCACCAGCACATTCTATTGCTAAGGCACATTTTATTGCGCCTGAAATTAATTTACTTGAAGTGCACTTAAACTTTACAGCTTAAGACATTCTATAAACATGTTCATTTTCTGAAGTATACTGAAAACAAAGCGATCCTCTTTGAGGATTCATCAACAAGTGGCTGCAGGTTCAGTTTGGCCAGCTACTACATACCGAAATCACTTACCTTAAAGGCAGAATAGCAAGGAGTATTGCTTTTTCATGCACGTGCCAGCCAAACATGAAAGAGCTTAACGCACAAAGGACAAGGCACTGAAGAAAGCCTCTGGGCCCTTGAGGTTTAAACCAAAGACAGAAAACAGAGGGCTAGAAACAACAGGCAAAAACAGGACTTCAGTGAAAAGTCTGGCAATCCTGAACACAAGCCATTGTCCAATGAGATTTTTTTCAATGTTAATAAGCACCACTGCACCCGGGTTGTGTTTGTGTCACCCAAGCATTACACAGCGCTGGAGGAACCGTATCTATTTGGATGTACGAGTAGAGCCTTAAGGACTTCATCACTGTAACAGGAGGGGAAAAGCAGACTGAACGACTACAGCCAGCTCCCTGTTATTTGTGTTGCAAGAACTGTCTTTGAATCTATGCTACTTAATTAATTTCATCAAAGTTACTACCTAAAGGTGTTGAAACAATGACTTCCAGTTAAAGGAGAGTTGCTCATTAGACTGAAAAAGACTCTGTATCCAGGTAATTGTTTATTGACCCTTCAATTCTTTGCTTGACACGTGAAGAACACTAGGCTTACCTGTAGCTCATGCTGTTAGAACACTGTGAGCTGCCCAAACATTTCTATCAGTACCTCTACTCACATCCTAGTTCAATTAACTTACATCACAAAAGGTTACTTCTAGCTCAGCATGCAGAGTGGTTTTTATCCAAGATTGCTTTTAACAATCTTTTAATCATTCTAGAGTTGACAGGGGCCATAATTTTAGCTATACTTGAAGAAGGTAATATTGTGTAGCCAGAAAGATATTAATTCCACGTTTATCCTAATAATTGTTGGGTTTTGTTTGTTTTTTTTAAAAAGAAAACTTTTTTGTTGCCCTGGAATTAGAATTCATGTGAAGTGCATGCTAATCAAATAAAATCTACTGGGGATAAAACACATCAAGTTTCCAAAAAATATTATTTGTTCTTACCAATATAGATATGAAAGTACAGATTAATGTTGCCAGTGGAGTCACAGAAGGGAGGACAGTATGCTCAAATTCTTGAACCAGCCCTCCTGTCATTGAGGCTTTAGGAATTTTTGTGGGATCGAGAAAATTACACTTTAAACCTAAAAACAAAACATAAAAAGAGCACAGACTGATAAATGTTAATGAAAAGAATGAAGTAGCTGAACTACGTATATGGCCAGGTCTTTTATTTTTTAAAGGAGAGCAGAGAGGAATGATGGATTTCTGACCTAGTGCTGGAAACTTATCATGCACTGGATTATGCAGACAATTGGGTGATTTAAGGCAATCTGAAAATGTAATTTACGGCAATCTGAAAATGTAATTTACTACCTGCATTTCAAATGGGGAAGGAAGACTAAAATCCAGCGAGCTCTATCTGCTTTTAGGCACCTTATAGTAAGATTAGCATACTGTACCAAAAATTGTTAGTGCTTTATCCATGGCATTGTACAAAGCCCAGAAGTTAGGGGCCCAATAAGCATGGCAGAGGCCTCGCTTGAAAGGAAAAAGCCTTGAAATGACTTGAGGCAGCTGTCCCTACAGAAAACAAAAAAGAAAGAAACAGCCTCTTTAGATGAGACATCGTTTATATTTTCATAACATGGTTTTCTAACAGTTTGGGGAAATAACAGGTGAAAAAGGTTATTACCAACACTATGAAGGGACCCAATGAAAGAGCAGACACAAGACAGACAATCAATCCCAGAAGAGTTACATGAAGCAAGCTGAAGCTTCTCCACTTCAGGGATCCATCTACAAGAAGCAAACAGATTATGAAAACAGTTACTGTTTCAAGTGGGGAGGGAAACAAAGCATCCCACACTAATAGTGAATTGCTAGCACCTAGATAAAAGAAACATACAGCCTTTTATGTCAATACATTCAGTTGCTTCCTTCAACAGTTAGTTTGTATTTACTTTTTCTATGCTGCAGCTCCTCCACTATACAAACTTCCAGTATTTTCTCTTTCAAGAGAAGAGCCTTCTCTGTTCACGCGAGGAATATCAAACGTGTTTTTCAGTGCTAAGTGGAGAGAAACTCAAAGAAGGAATTTGAAATAGCTTCTGATATTATCTAATTGCTTCATCACAATAATTCTTACGCTTCAAACTGCCACCTGCAGTTTGTTCATGTTGTTTTTTCTTAATAAAGATCTCCCTACAAACATGAATTTTCCAAAAATAAATTTCAAAGATCTCTAAAGATCTTACCAATCAAAATTTTTATCTGACCCACAGCCATTTTGTTCTGATGGTATCTGCATGAGTCTTCCCCAGGCCCCATTAATTAACACAATCCCCCAACAGCAAGTGAGAAAAACCCCATCTTACCTGCATTATTTGCAGTAAAGCAATAGGATCGCAACAAATAAATGCCATATGCTGGGGCCACATATATGTAGATATGTTTGAAATGCAGAAGAACAGCAAAAAGAAGAGCACCCTCCAAGTATCTTTTCTAAAGGAAAAACAAAACAAAACCCAAGCTTCTACTTGTTCTCCTTTTGTACTAACTTGTAATGATCCTCTGTTGTATTGCTACAGTGACAGGACATTTATCATAGGCATAAAAACAAGTGAGTATTTACTTCAAATTACAAACTCAGTAGTGTTATGCACAACAGGTATGGAGAAGGAAACTATATTGTCATATGATATTTGGAAAACTGGGGTAGGCTTCACCTTCCTGAAGCTTCAGAGGTATGTTTTCCAAGGACTGGTGGCTTGGGAGAAGATAAGATGGCAGGAAACCATGCCACATTGCTCAGGTATAACATAGAATTTAGCTTTCTCACAGACAACTCCAATGCTGCAGCATCAGCAAGCAATTATTGTGAGTTTCTAGTACTCCTCCCCAGACTCAACGAATAGTTAGACATCCAGCTTAGTACACCTCCACTTCCAGCCACTCTCAATCACCTCATTGGGCTGCTCATACTGAATGTAATTAATGCACCTAAAATATGTACGGTGACAAGAGGAGAGAGATACTCTGAGTTTACCTGACATAGTCGGGCAACAGAAAGAAGCATCAGCCCAAACAGAAAGCCATTGTACTGGAAGTGAATATCTGAACTTGAGTCAAGAAAGGAATAAAGCAAGCTTTCTTTACCACTATCAGTTTTCTGGGGAAGACTCAAACTTATAAACAATAAATTCAAATTAAAATCGAACTTAAATCAAGAAAGTAACCTTAAATTCACCCCACATAGACATGAAGTCATTACCTAACCATACCCATAACTGCAGACACAAAATCTAATACTAATACGTTATCTTGATGAAATTAAGCACAACAATCTGACCACGTATGTATCATGCAACTTATAAGATATAAACCAAAACAAAAGTTTCATTCTCCACTTTTTGAATTGTTAAATGTCAGTTACTGCCTCACATTGGTTAATGGATGGAGATAGCAACCCTCAGTTATAAGCTACCACCTGTTAGCAGGCAACTTAAGGACTGGGACAGACAGAACTAGTCCTTCCTATAAAAGAATTACTGTTGCTTTCCCACTGTGTTCCCTCCTCAGCTAGATCAATGCACGTTGTGTCAAGACTGACTGACAATAACTGGACCTTCCAGAGGTGTTTTTATATCCTTTTGATAAAAAACTTGCTAATTCTCATGTAACATTACCCAGTTGAATACAGCCTGAACATAAAGCACTTGTAGAGATTCTCCTTGCTATGGGACAAACCTAGAACCACACACACACAGGAAAAAAGAGGCTCTCTGCTAATGCTTCTATAGGCAGGCAGAGGAGGAGCAGCCAGCAGGAACAGGCATGCTGCTGCCAGACTGGTCCTCCTGCAGTTCTGGCAAATCAGACCAAAGCCAGAACAATTTCCATTTTGCCAAATAATAATTCTAATGAAAACATGAAGTTATTCAAATAACCCCAGAAACACAAATAGTACTGTTACTTGCTGTGATAGTAATAATAATATTCATGGGTTTGTACCGCATGCTGTAACAGGTTGTTAAAAAAAAATAAAAACCACAAACCCACGAACAACCCACAACAGTTTGAGAGGATACGATCCACAATTAACAACCCAAAATTCCACAAGAGCAGAACAGCAAGAATAAAGGTTGGTTTTTCCAGGATATCCTTTGCGGCTCGTTTCCCATTTACACATCTGCAGCACCTCAACAAGAGTAGAAGAAACAGAAGCCTTAATTGAAACAGCCAACAAAAACATTGTTGCTTTTAAAAGTTGAGTAGTGCACTCAACCTAAATAAAACTTTTTTTATTAGGATAGAAGGCAATGATAAAATTCTTGCTAAATTCATCAAGAGAAGACAGCATCATGAATAAATTTTATTAAAAAAAGGATTTTAAATTTCAATAGCTGTAGCTTTCCACATGCTAAAGCCTATGCTAAGTAACTTAGTCTCAGGTTCAAGTCTCACATTCAATAATAACCGTATAGTTGTCATGACCTGTTTGCTATCAGCTTCATGAATGAACAATGTATCGCTACATCTGGAGACAGTGTACCAAGCTGTATTTAAGGTCCTCAGTTGGACATTAACCTCTTCCTGGCCCCGCCCCCCCCTTCCCAATATTATTAGCTATTTCTGTTGGTTAAACAATCTTATTGCTTCTCAGTGTGAATCCATATGGTCCATATTATTTTTGAAGGTAAGGTTAGATCAGATTAAAAACTTGTGGACGGTTTGTGTTGAAATACTATTAGTCAAGCCATTTTAAGAAAGCCAGCTCATTCATGCATCTGAGTCAGAACAATAAAAGGAGAAAAGCCACAATGCAAAGCCAGACGTTTCAAATAAAGTGAATAAAGGAGCTTAGGTAGTGCTCCAATGCAACAGAGAACTTTCTACCCAGATTTTGAGCAGATAGAATAAAATGAGGTAAGGCTGTTAGAAGTTAAGGTAAGCAACATAATTCTCAAAACATCTCTCCCCCTCTACTCTTTAGGTGTAAGATAAAGACTTCTTCACAAAGCCAAAGCACACTGAAAACAGACAATCTTAATATTGTTAAATTAGACTTAGAATAAACAGTTTATCATCAAGAATAAAACAAAACACCGGAGTGACTTAGCATATTGGATGATACTGGCATTTTATCACAAGTTTCCTTTACGCTTCCACTCCAGAAGAACAGAGTAATAGGAAGAAACACCCAAACTGTCCTGCAACTCCTACAAAATGAAGCCAGCAACAGAAACAAAATACCTGTAATGTGTGAAACAGCAGGTAATGTTTGAATGCGTACAAACCTGATTACATGTACAGAAATGGCATCTCCAAGAATATAAGTTATCTTGTGTTTAGCAGCATGTTCCAAATTTCTTTTGCAATGCAACTTTGATATTTCCATGCATTTACAAGCTGATTTATACAAATAATTATTTGTTGTTACTGTAGAAAAAGTCCATATATTAGTGACTACCCACTGTCCCTAAAATTAGAACATTAAGACTTACTCACGAACTGCATATATGAAAAGGATATCTGTAAAGATGACAGAAAATCTTTGGAAGAAGATGGTTGCGCCACTGGTGTAATTCAGATTTTCAATAACCAACATCTTGGGGTCAAAGTACTTGGCAACGTGTGAAAGTGCGTATTCAAACCAAGCAAAAAATGGTGGATAATCCAGCGTCCATTCTGAAGTTGCCTAAAGACAAAATAAGATTAAATGGTTTAACACAAGCCATGCTGTCTACAGTCCTTCAGGTACAGCTCACCACCGCAAACCAGCTGATGCATTTTATCTCAGTAGCCTCTATTTAAAAGAAACTACTTCACAATAAAGTAGCCAGCTGTATGGTGCTGAACATGATTTGAGCTGTTCTTCTGTAGTACTGGTAGAGGGATGGGATGTCTCCTGATTAGGAGAAGATTAAACAACATTTTGTGTATCCGCACCTCACCAGTACGTACCTGTTCTTTACAAATCAACTCACAGTAACAGGGCCAATATTAAAAGATCTCAACATATAAAATAGCTCACAGTGAATATTTGTCTATGTTGGAGGAATCACCAACACAATCAGCCTTGTTACAGTCTCAAAATTACTTTTACTCATTATGCAACAAATCTTAATTCTAGTAAGACCTTATCAAGATCAAATAGTAGTATTTGATCTTTTTCCATATGGACCATTAGTATGCCCTGACCAACGATTAACTCCTTAGCTGTGGAAATAGGAGAGGAAGGAGAACAGAGCAGGTTGGGATGGGGTATATTTGTCAGCGTGCATGTTCCCAAATGCTTATGTTATGCTGCTGAAAGGTAAGCTATGCTTTGGCACTTGGATCATGTTGGCATCACAGAAATTTGTTTTACAGTACTGGATCAGCCTGTCAAAGTTCTGACCCACACAAATCATCTGCTCCTGGATATATAGTTCCCAGATGCTTACACGGAGCTGTACTAGAGCCTCTCATATTTATCCCAGGATTCCAGGAAATACTGTAAAATAGATTAAAACCCAATTGTGTAGGCTGAGCCTATCATCAACTTAAAAGTGATTCATTTAGATTAAAATCAATGCATGCCAGTAGCACACCAGCAGAGGCTCAAAACTTTAACGCAGTGATTGATTTCATAACGTATGTACGTTACATACATATGTATACATATATGAGTCATTCTTTATCGTCATAACTGTGTATCACTAATGACAAGAGCAAAGAGAGCCACAATTTAAGACTACCATGGAACTTGCTCCTGTGTTACACAGCTTTTCTAATAAACCATGTGCCTTAACTGTCCTTCCCATTTCGCCTTCATAAGTACCAGCAGCTTCTCCAAACAATTCTAGTTTTTTAACTAAAAGCTACACAGAGCCAACAAATCATGACTGGTATGTTTTTGAACCACTGCTGTACAGCTGCCAACTATCAGTGTCCACAACATGTACTTTCTGCAAATAAAAGGCTTTCTCCTCTAGCATTCACTTAGGGTGACTTACCCAATAAACCTATAATTTATACACTGCTGAAAAAACCCAAACACGTACTTACTTCATAGTACCACTGAGAGAGGGGTAAGTTGTGAGTGATGGCAAGCCAATTCCTATGGACTTCAAAATCTGTGGAATAACTACAGAAGGTTTACATTAAGAGTCTCATACACGCGCTTAAAGGAGAAACATTTCAGAGCACATCACCACAGGCAGATAAAAAGGAAGCTCGCATTGATCAGCTCTAGGGCAAGACTTTGATCAAGTAACTCAAACAGTAACAAAGATGCTGCATGAACTTTGTGCCAAGAACATGTACAGGTGACTATAGGACATAAATTATTTATAGCTCGGCCTTTTCTGACAATTAAAGCCAAAATTCCGGGTTCTGACTTTTTAACAGCAATTTAATGATTTTTTTTTTTTGAGGGAAAAAAGCTACATTGTCTTTTAGAGATAAAAAGCATTAATATTTCAGCACATTTAAAGGCCCTCCCGAACAACAGCCAGGCAGAATGGGCTGTAAGCGCCTTCAGACACAAAAGCAAAGCTATTTCACACCGCCGAGAGGAGGGAGCGCCATCCAGCACCACCCCGCTCCCCACAAGCACCCGAAGGACCTTCAGGACATCAGGGCCCCCTCAGGAACCGCGGCACCACGCCGGCCCCTGCCCCCCTCCCCAGCCCCGACCGCCCTGAGGGGCAGTGGAAGCCGGGGGGAGGAGAGAAGCTGACAGGCCGTACCGATCCCGCCTCCCTCCCTCCGCCCCAGCCCCGGGGAAGCTCCTTACTACGCGGGGATGAGGAGGCACTTGAGGAAGGACACGCCGAGCGCCAGGGCGCGGAACCAGCTCCGGCCGCCCGCCGCCATGACACGCCGCTCGCTGACAAGAACCGCCGCGCATGCGCCGAGGGGGCGGTAGCGGCCCGCCGGCACGGTTTGAAGCGCAGGGCCCCGCCCACGGCGGAGGGTGCGCATGCGCCGCGCTGCCCAGCCCCCTTGGGCACCGCCTCGGGCGCAGGACTGCGCATGCGCGGGGCTGGCGTGAGGTAGAGGGGGGACCTCTGTGGGGGTTTTGGGTTTGGGGGTCAGGAGTGGAGTGGGATGAGGTCAGGGGTGGGGTTGGGTGGTGTGGGACCAGGTTGTGGAGTTGGGTGGTGTTGGGCCTGAGTGATGTGGTGTTGGGTGGTGGTAGTCCTGGGTTACATGGGGTTGGGTGGTGTTGGGCCTGAGCGATATGGGGTTGGGTGGTGTTGGGCCTGAGCGATATGGGGTTGGGTGGTGTGGGGTCTGAGTGATGGAGGGTTGGGTGGTGTGGGACCGGGTATGGAGTTGTGTGGTGCTGGGTCTGAGTGATGTGGGGTTGGGTGGTGTGGGACCACCAGTGGGGTTGGGTGGTGTGGGAGCAGGTATGGAGTTGGGTGATGTTGAGTCTGAGTGATGTGGGGTTGGGTGGTGTGGGAGCAGGTATGGAATTGGGTAGTGTTGGGTCTGAGTGTTGTGGAGTTGGGTGGTGTGGGACCACCAGTGGGGTTGGGTGGTGTGGGAGCACCAGTGGGGTTGGGTGGTATGGGGCCTGGGTGATGTGAGGTTGAGTGGTGTGGGACCAGGTATGGAGTTGGGTGGTGTTGGGTCTGAGTGTTGTGGAGCTGGATGGTTTGGGACCACCAGTGGGGCTGGGTGGTGTGGGAGCAGGTATGGAATTGGGTAGTGTTGGGTCTGAGTGTTGCAGTTGGGTGGTATGGGACCACCAGTGGGGTTGGGTGGTGTGGGGCCTGGGTGATGTGGGATTGAGTGGTGTGGGACAAGGTATGGAGTTGGGTGGTGTTGGGTCTGAGTGTTGTGGAGTTGGGTGGTGTGGGACCACCAGTGGGGTTGGGTGGTGTGGGGCCTGGTATGGAGTTGGGTCGTGTTGGGCCTGAGGGATGTGGGGTTGGGTGGTATGGGGCCTGGGTGATGTGGGGTTGAGTGGTGTGGGACCAGGTATGGAGTTGGGTGGTGTTGGGTCTGAGTGTTGTGGAGCTGGATGGTGTGGGACCACCAGCGGGGTTGCGTGGCTGTGGGACCAGTTGTGGGGTTGGCTGTTGTGGGACCAGGTTTGGGGTTGGGATGCTGTGGGACCAGCTATAGATGGGTGGTGTTGGGCTTGAGTGTTGTGGAGTTGGGTGGTGTGGGACCACCAGTGGGGTTGGGTGGCTGTGGGACCAGGTGCGGGGCTGGGTGTTGTCGGGCCTGGATGATGGGGAGTTGGGTGGTGTTGGGCCTGGGTGATGTGGGGTTAGGAGGCTGTGGGACTAGGTATGGAGTTGGATGATGTGGGATTGGGTTGGGTGGTGTGGGGCTGCTGTGTGGCTGTACTTGCAGCAGCCTGGGCTTGGGCTGCTCCTGGTGACCAGCATCTCAGTGAGGAGGGAACGGGTTGTGGTACCAGTTCTATATTCATCAATACTGGTCTCACACAGGGTTGGCATCACTTGAGTGCAGCCCCAACTCCATCCCTTCATGCTCCTTCTCTGTATTTACTAGAGCTGAGAAATGCTGTTCCTACAGGGTTCAACGTCAGCCGTTGCTTCTTCCAGAAGACTCCTACGTCCCTGGGATATGGTTACAGAGATGGAGGGCTCTGTCTCACCCTGGATTTGGGTAGTCTTTTAGGATCTCTCTCTGGATGCTCCTTTGCATCCCTTCTGCAATGTCGGGCAGGGTGCTGGGGAGCCCACCATGCCGCTCACCATCAGCTTAACCCTGTTGATTCAGAACAGAGACCAGTGTCCCCTCACCTGCCCAGAAACATGGTGTCTGTGGATGAGTTAATGTTGGGTGAAGAGCATGGGGGAATTTATGGCAACTCTTGTGCTGACAGCTCCCTGGCATCGGGCAGAAGCCACTTCCAATTATTATACCAGCTTAGCTCTGCTCCAGGGAGGTGCCATCTCCAGCCAGTGTCACGGGGGTGTGAGGCAGCTTCCAGATATAAAGTGCTCTTTCAGAGGAAAAAGCTCAATTTTTTAATACCTGGAAGAAATTGCCAGCCTGAAGGGTGGATGCATGCAAGGCTGATGCCTTTTTGCTTCCTTACAGCAAATTTTCACCTATCTAGGAATAAGTACCTTGTAGGGGCTGCATGAAATCATATAGATAATATGTTAAACTTATGTTTTTCCTGTACAACAGCAATTTATTATGGTTTGTTCAAACTCGGGGACTGGAGACAAGTTCAACAGCGGTGAAGCATCAGTCTTTAGAAGGGTTTTCACCAGGGAAATGAATCCTCTGTTTAGAAATGTTTGAAACATAAATGTGCTAATGCATTTAAAATGGTTTTGATTATTTAGGAAGGCTTGTTCATGCAAGTTTTCTACAACTGCCCTAAGTTTTGGGGAGAATCCTACAATTCTCAGCCACGGAGACATGTAGGTAAGCATTGCAACGACGCACTTTTAAAAACCCTGGAGAGAGGAAAAGCTACAGATTCAGCAAGCATCGCTGCATGCGCTTTCCTCAAGAAGTGTACGTCAGGCAGAGAGCATCTCCTGCTTCGTTTGTATTTTATTTACTGCTTTCTACAATACGCGTTAGTGACAGTTCACAAAGAAGTTACAGGCAGAGAAACGCAACCAGATTTTACAATGTCATAGCCCTACAGGCTCTCTATGAAAGTGGTAAGAAATAAAAAACATCTTGACACTTTCCGCATAGTATTCATTCAAAAGCATGGCTTTTAGCGAATTGGAGATCAAATTCTGATCAATGGGAAAATCCTACAGTTAGGAGTAGGAGCAACAAAATAAGAGGGAGGGGAATGGCAAGAGGAGGAAGAGAAAAAGAATTATTCCATACAGCCCTCCCTTACAGCTCCTTTTTTCTTGGATTCATAGGGAAACCATCCCTCGTGTTATTCCCAAGTGAATCTGAGCGCATGATCTGCGTATTTATGCTCGATCCAGCCCTTCTTGCACAGAAGATCTATGTGACTGCCGGTACTGATTCACATAGGAGACTTTTACTGGGAGGGCCACATATTAGCACTGCTTGTACCCTGCATGTTTGTGTCCATCAGTGTGCGGATATGGCAGTCATTACAGAATGGCAGTTAAATATTTCAAAATATACTGAAATTCCAAGCAGTGACGCCAAATTCAAAGGGATGGGGTGAAAATGAAACTCCCCAAAGGATCTTCTTCATAACTTCTCCATTTATCTGTGAAGTATCAGAAGATCCTAGATTTATTTTCCGCAGCCTATGGCATGGGCTGAAGGCAATATTTATCACTCCCGTCAACCTTATATATGGATCTCACCAGCCTTCCCTAGAGTGGGAATAAATCTGATTGATTGCAGGTATTTACTGCCATTGAACTCACGCAGCAATTTATATTCAGCAACCCAGTTAAAATACGGGTAACTACAGCAATGCCTATGTTTGGTGATTTCAAGCACATGCAAACTGAAGCAAAGCTGTCTACTCCTGACAAGTTAGTAGCATAACTCTTGGCATGGCCAATATTTAAGCTGCGTAATAGGAGATTAAAACTGGAAGGGACCAGCGAGTCATTCTAATTGCAGCCTCCTTCCCTAGCAAAATCTCTGTCTCCATTGTTGTCTTGCTGGGTTTTTTTCCTGAACACATCAAGATTCTTTATTCTCTCCCTTCTAAATCCTGGGTTTCTCGTTAACATGTGAATTCTTGCAGGACTAACTTTTTACACCTATTTCTTTTATTTCTCTACCATCACCTGCAGCAACAAATACTCCTCTCACTGACTCCTGATGATCTTTAACAACGGCTGCATGAACTAAAGATGTCTTAGTAGTTAGGTGTGGTTTCAGTCCCTTCATTATAACTGGACACTGTTAGATATAGAAGAGCTATCAAGCCTAAAAACACATAGAGAAATCCATGAGTGATTCTTTCTGAACTCCACTAAGGTGCTTCAAAATAATCTTTTTGTCATGTAAGAAATCCCACTGCGCTATGCACATGCCCGTATCTGAAAATGCCATTAGACTAGTTAACATCTCCCCTAACTCTGGTGTTTTTCTGCTCTAACACTATTGATCGCTCTATTCAGTGGCTCTCTTGCCATTTAGGCCATTTTAAAAAAAGTGCCGGGCTTAGCCTCATTTTGTAGATGAAGATGTTGAGGGAGACTGGCATATGGCAGAATCGGAACAGGAATTACATACGGGATGCGGAAGAAAGCACCCTTCAGACTTTAAGCGAAAAAAACCTCACTAGATCCTTTTCTTGTTCTCAGGCCTTTACAGGAAAAAAATAAGCTACAGTGAATATTCCACTCAACGGTGAAATAATTTTTAGATGTTACTGGTAATAAATGCCAGGTGCTTTTCATGACTAACGATGGGGTTGCGCTGTACTTCATATGGCTTTGTGCATGTTCACTTTTCTCTAATTCAGGAAAACTCTTGAGAAGAAGAATCATCAGTGCTGTTGACTGGTAAACAAAAGCAAGTTACACCTCTAGGGCTCAAAAAAAGAAGGTAAAAAAAGCCAGCTATCTAGATAAAAAGGGAACAAATGTTTTGGAGAGAGAACATTCCTATAAACAGTCGTTATGACGTAACGCACAGACTGCAAAATTAAGGAGCAGATATAAACTCAGCTTAGTGTGTAGTCTGAAATAGCAACTGCTTTTGTACAACATATGTTTGACTGCAATCGCAAGTGATTCACTTACTGCTTATTTCACGTACTCAATTAGCATGCAGAACAACTGTGGCATTATAAATAGTATCTCACGCTTAAAGGTGTTTATTCTGTTTAGCAATTTAGAGGTATCTCAAGTTTTTCTATTCCTCCTGATGCCCGTCTTCACTCATGTGTATACTTCTTGGAAATTTTGCATCTTTCTGCATATAGAAGAGAGACATTTTGCATCTCTTTGCATATTCATAAATGACACAGACTTGTGGCCAGTTGTACCTTTGCCTGATTTAGTTACCTGAGCACAGATAAATGTCTATTCAAGTCGTCCATCTTTTGCATACCAGACTGATGGTTTAAAGCACACCGGGAGAAGACTTCGGTTCAGTTCTCTCCTCAGTCTGTGGGGACTGAAACCCGTATTTCCATGTCAGCAGAATTACCCCTGTTAGTCTCTAGGCCAGGCTGGGGCACTCTACGTTTCTTGTTTAGACTTTTAAGAAACTGCATAACTGCTTTTAGTGTGGGTGCTGCTGCAGTCCGAAGAAAAGAAAAGGGAGTGGAAGCAAAGGGGAACAGTAAACGCTCTAGTTTAAGCTATGCATAGTGCTTTTACGGACTCCTCTTACTTGCATTTCATCAGAAAATACAGTAATGATTCAAGTCTTCCAGGGAATATTTTTATTTTGCTGAAACAGCATGGAGCAGTACTGATACAGAGCTCTAAAGGGTGCAGATCGGACTCCTTCCAAATGAGATTTAAGCCCACTGCTCTTACCTTTGGATAAACTCAAGCTGACAGGAAATAAATTACTACAGATAAGTATTATTTTAGTCCTGACATACAAAAACTTCATTTGAAATCTACTCTCAAGGGCATGGGCTAAAAAGAAATACTGCCAACAGCCCCCAAAAGCTCTGTTAGCATAAATTCAGCAAAGGCATACCTGTTTCAAGGCATAGATTTGATGAAAGAGGGTTCGTGTATGGTATTTTACAGATCGTAATCATATTACTTGCATAGATCAGTACTGTGAATGTCCAACTGAGTGGCAAACTCATGTCAGAAATAAAGATTCACACAGGTTTTGCTTTGCTTTGTCAGTGGAACAGATTACTCCAGCTTTATCATTCAGGACAGGGATGGGGAAAAAATAAATTCTTCCTAATGCAACTAAAACTAGAAGAAGATGGTGACTCAGGTTGGAATTTAGCCACAAAATCCTGTTTACAATCCTCAAAATTCACAGAACTTGCCAGGTTTAATGGCTCTGAGGGCTTCAAGCCCAGTCAGCACTTCCTAATAACATGGTCCCACGTATATGATGCTGGTTTAGCACCAAGTCAGACAGGGGAAGTGGTTTGCAACAGGCTGCCAACAGCTGCAGAATGTGCATTTTTACCATCAGCATGGCGATTTGTGTTGTTCATGCAATTACAGCTTGGGACAGTACAAATATATTTATCTCACTGTATTTTACAACAGTAACAAAACGCTTCTTTATGTTTTTTTCACAGGTCGGCTTAATGTAATGACAAACTAGTTACTTCGGGAAACAAGAACATGAACAATACTGAGCTTTGCAGCCCTGTGCTAAGAACTTTTGGAAGCACTAAAATTCTAAACTCAAAACTTGGTTATTGCATTTTCCCTTCTATCTTATTAGAGATAATGGGAAATGTTCCAGAGGGTCTGTCATGCACACATAGCAATCTGGTTAGGGAAAGACAGCTGAGATACTTTTAAACATAATTAGCTGAGAATGAACCACCTTGAATGTGGCACAAATGATGTTTAGAGCTAACACGCAGCTAGTGGATTATGATCTTCATTATAGCACAGACTGTGCATGTAGGAAAGAGCTTGACCACTGTCACCCCCTCTGGTTTCCCACTGCCTTACCTCCGACAATCTGACACTAAAGCCAAGCAAGCAGGTAAAATGCTGCCTTAGTGACCTCACCATTTCACAATGACGTGAAAAAAAAAAAAAAGGCTCAATGTACTGGGATAGGAAAAGTGAGCCTCTGGTTCTGTAATGAAAAATACTAGGCCTAACCTGACGGGAAAGTTGTCTTTTCAGATGGAATCCATCCTACCCAGAGAGCATCCCATGCACTCCAGGCACTGCTGAAGGGAGACGTGCCCAAAAGAAGGCCATGCCCAGGCAGAAGAGGCTCAAACATTCAGAAGATACTTGGGGCCTCTTAATGTCTCCACCTCACAAAGAGTTTTCAGTAGCATCCTCCAAATACAACATTGTAAGAGAAAGAAAAGGACTAGTTGTCTTGGCTGCCTTTGGAATGTAAAAGTAAAGGTTTAAGAGCATCCAAAGCAAAGTTCCCCCACCAGCCACAATCTTTTCGGTTTGTAAGAACACCATTTTCTCTCTGCTATGGGTTCCTTGGTCATTCTCCTTGCCAGTCACATCATTCAAACATGGTTTTCCTGATAGCAGAACAGAGCAAGGGTTTCCTCACAAGGTTCAGAAAAAAAAGAGTCAGCTTCAGATGGTGACAGAAATCCTTTGTTGAGCCCAAACAGACAGGATCCCTTACGAATTTGCAGTTTGCACCATCCTTTACAGTTATATTGAGCGTGTGCATGTGGAGAGGCTTCTTCCTTGTGGATCCAGCCAAGCTTCTTGGATGCTCTGGGCAAGTGATATGGGAAGACATCGAAAATGTGCGCCCTGGGCTGTCCGCTGTGCTGCAGCTCCATGGCACCTTTCACCGCATCTGATCTCCAGAAAGCCTTCCAAACCTTGATTACTGAACCCTCACATCACCTTTGCAACATAGGTTAAGGATCACGCCCATTTTCCAGCTGGAAAATGTAAGAAGGACAGAAGTTAAGTGATTTTCCCCACAATTGTACAGCAGGTCAGAGGTGGAGGCAGAGACAGAACCAATCCTTAATTCAGGCGCTAGACAATATTCCTTCCGTCTAGAATATGGACATATTCTGAAAGCTCATATTGGTAAATACATTAAAGGAAAATTATCTCCCTGTTAGTGACTCTTAATCCAGATAAGCATGATTCTGAATTAGGCTGTAAGTATGTTTTAAAGGGAAACACTTAACCTGTGTTATCTCCGTGCTGGCATGATAATAAACAGCCATTCCTACTTGTACCGAATTAGGCGAATAATCTTATTATTCATGAAATCTGAAGTATGTGGATGAGAAGAATCTATGCAGAAACCATCGCTCATGGCTATTTTTAGCACCTCTTCCACAAACACCTGGAAACTATTGATTTGCTTATTATCTGGCACCACCCAGAGTCTCTTTAAGTTCTGCCTGGTATACTCCTCTTCTGGAAGGCCTTCCACACTTGCAACCCAATCCAAGGTCAAATGGTTGGGGTCCTGCAGGTAGCTGGATATTGAAGAGAGGTTTCCGTTGAAGCAATAGTAAAGTTTGGAACCAAGAAGCTTCAGGAACAGACATGACGTGGAGAAGATATGAGCACTGAACACTTCCATATTGGAGGAAGAAAGGCTGTAGATCTGGGGTGCTTCTCGGACGGTGAAGTGAACAGTCTGGGTCTTCTGATCGAGGGTGATGTTGAGCATGGCATTCTTTTCTGCTTTAGAAAGCTCCACCTCCTTCTCCTGCAAGGCCTCAATCAGTGGCTGAATTTGATAAAAATCTACCTCCCGTCGAAGTAAGCCCATTTCCTGAAAGTCTTCAGGGAGGTCCAAGTGAGAAGTTCGTAAGAAGTTCAGGATATAGCGGAAGATTTTGCCATCTCTGTCAATAAAGCAGTTGCCTTGGCTGTCCTTCTTAGTTGGGATCTTCCCACTGAACATGGCTCCCAGCATGGAGTCTGGAAAGCTAGTCAGAGTGGACAGAGAGGTGGTATAGAGTTTTCCTCCAACATTGAGCGTGATGGGTTCTGACATGATGGAAAAGTCACGATGCTGGAACTAATTCTAAAAAAAAAAAATAAAATAAAAAAAATAATCCAACACCACACATTTAGCTGCATTTACCTGTTTGAAAGGTTAAACTACAAAGATAAAGAGTCCTAAGTCTGTAAGGGTAACTACATGGCAAGAATTCATTATAAAAATTAGAAGTGGGGAATTACTTTTCGAGGTTGTATCTTGAGAACAAGCGCAAGGAGGTTTTTTCTCCTGACAGACTTGAACAGGACTTTCTTTAGTTCAGTTTACTGCCAGAAATCATGAGTCTTCCAAAACTTTACAGTCATGCTAAAAGTGAAATCTCTTCTGCGGATGTCTACGGCAGAATGACTGCTGTCTTCAAAGCAAGAGTTGTGTCCTGGGCTCACCTGGTCCCACCTCCCTCATGAACGGAGAATTTAGAGGGGGAAAAAGGGACAGGACAAGAACCAGACACATCCCAACATCTTCCGTGGCACCTGAAGCTATAATTAAAGCAACAAAGCTGTTGCAGCAGAATCCCCCGACACACATTTGAGCACAGTCAGCCTAGCAGGGAGCCAGTGAGCAGCGCTGCCGTAACCATGCGACAGTCTGCGGCTCCATTCAGTAAAAAAACCAAACATCAGGCTTTCTCCTTCCAACGTGCTTTACCTTAGAAAACATTTCCTAATTAATTGGGGCTATATCCCACTTGACGGAGTTTCCACGCAGCTTCTCTGCAATCAGCTGAGACGAAAGGAGGATGTGGTTTTATATTGCAGTTAAGCATCGCTGCCTCTGGAAGGGACATAGCTCCCTTCGCCCTCCACCATACCTTCCTCCTCCCTTACACCAGCTCTGGTACTTAATGATCACACAGTGAGACAGTTCAGGGAGAAAAACCCATCATTTTCTATTCAGGATATGTTTCTGCTACATCTTGGAACCAGATGAATACCAGGGCTGGTGAAGAGAAGAGGAAGGAGCTATGTAGCCCTTTCCATTGCAGATCAGCTCCGCTGCCTTGAAAAGCCGGGCCCTCGTTCCTGCTAGCTGAGGGCCTGCAAATCGGTTTTTCCTTGTTTGCTGAATCCAAATCATTCAACAGTTAATTCCCAGTTTTATTTTTGACTTAATCAGCAGGAAACCCATCCGTGTTTGCTTGCAGAGGTAGGAGGTAGCTCTTGCTGTAGTAACTACAGTCATTCAACAGAAACCTGCCAGACAGCTCCCTTAAAATTAAATTTAAGTGCAGGCATTTTCCTAACTAGTTATGCAATAATCATAGACACTACGACACTATTATCAGCTCTGGAGTCTCAGCAAAATAAACATAGGAAGAATGTCATCTTGTGCTGGAATATCAATTCTTTTATGGCTGCTAAAACCCAAATAATAGTGGTGATGGCACCCTAAAACAAATAAGCTTCAAGATAGCAAGCACATTTTGCTATGAAAAACTTGTCCAACCTAGGGCAGCTAATGACCAGGTCAAAGGAGAATCAGTATTTCATTTCTAGTTTAAGACTAACATTCCACTCTGTTCTTTAGCCCGCTTGAGCCCCTAGCACACTGTGTATCTCACGGCACAAAAATTAATGGAAAGAAGCAGGTCTCTAAATCCAGTGAGTGCTTTGCCTATGTGTCCCTTAGTCATGGAATCCTAGAATGGTTTGGGTTGGAAGGTTGGAAGGGACCTTAAAGATCATCTAGTTCCAACCCCCCTGCCATGGGCAAGGACACCTCCCACTAGACCACATTGCTCAAAGCCCCGTCCAACCTGGCCTTGAACATCTCCAGGGATGGGGCATCCACAGCTTCTCTGGGCAACCTGTTCCAGTGTCTCACCACCCTCACAGTGAAGAATTTCTTCCTAATATCTAACCTATATCTCCCCTCTTTCAGTTTAAAACCGTTATTCCTCATCCCGTTACTACATTCCCTGATCAAGAGTCCCTCCCCATCATTCCTGTAGCCCCCTTTATGTACTGGAAGGCCGCTATAAGGTCTCCCTGGAGCCTTCTCTTCTCCAGGCTGAGTCCCATGTATCCAACAAAACTGGCAAATAAAGATGTGTGCGTGGACCAACACACCGCCCCCTCTACCCTTATGAGCAGAGACCATCCTTGTTACTAACTTCAGCCAAATATACCCTGGAAAAAAATTCTTTCACTGTTAAACTCCCCTTAGTACTGTAGTCTCAGTGTACTTCCCACTCTTGAAGACTTCTACCCAATTTAGAGTCAAGAGCTGCTCAAAAGACATCGTACAGGGGCTTCACCTGGTCTAATTCTGTAGTACGAGTGGCTGCCGTGTGTTTTTTCCCCTACAGCTTGCAATATGTCTGTAAAAGCATTGCTACAAGCACAACCTGACATTCACAAAGCCAACCTAAAATGGATTTTACTTTTTTCCAAGTTTCATCAAAGAACAGAAGCGTTCCCTGCAAATAGCGCTGCCCTGACAATGACCCCAAAGGCTCTGTTCATTGCTTCCCTCTTCTGCTACCACTCAGGCTGCTTTAGACTAATAACCTAAATTTTTCTGTTATTTCTCCATAGGTCATGCTTTCAGTTCTTTAAGCCCAAGCCTGCTTATCTGCACCACGGGAGTAGTTTTCTCATGCTCTCTGCCAGCCTTAGCCAGATGCAGAGTGAGACATTTCCCTTGAAGGTAACAGCCTTCACTTTGGCAGAGCCTGTTGTCAATGGTCACAACCTACAGACCATCGGATGGTTGAAATGTTCAGTGACAAGATACAGGTTTTCATTTCAAACTCGATATCCACCCTAGGTTTATTCTGATCCAAAGACTAGCTGGCTATATCCGTTGAATGAGAGGCAAGACATCTTGGTCCAATCTGAACAGCTAATGTTAAAATATCTTGTAACTGGTTTCTTTATCAGCAGCCTCAAAAGGGAGGCCGTCAACAAAATATGGCGGTAACATGAGCTCTTCCAAGCTGAAGATCACATCTATGCTGCCAACAACAGCATCAGAAATTTGACCAAGCTTTAGCTCTGGCATTGGAAGAGTTGCGGTTGTAGCAGCACAGGGCTTGCCAGGCATGATGTTACCCACTCCCCGTGTGGGCTCTGCTCCTCTCCCACCTCTGGACACTGCTCAGACACATGCCCTGACTATTTCATTCTGCTTATGGCTATTCTGCAGTCTACAGACCCATCCAGGCTGGATTCCAGTCTCCCAGGACACCAGCTTGCTCTTATTTTGGACCTCCCCGCTGTCCCCACACCGGATTAAATTTCAAACATTTAATGATGCAAACATCTGGCCCATGGATAAGGCTGCAGGATAACTATTGCACAGCTGTTGTTCATAAAATGGAATCGACATATGACAAGTTAACCATTGGCTTTTGCCTAATTCATCCCATTTCTTGCAGGTTTATATTTTCACAGTGTGAAGATGAATCTGATAGTCTGGCAGCCTTGGAAGACTCAAAACTGCAGCACAAATGAGCGCGCAATACGTCTGCTGGATGCATCATCAGCCTGGACTTAATGCATTGACCAACTAATGTTACTTGAGAGTAGCTGAGGAAAGAAAGTAAATCTTTGCTGCTTTTTTCTCATGAACTTGTTTACGAAAAAAGGTTTTCATAAACCTGTATAAATTAAAATTAAACGGGTTGTCAGTTTTCTCTCTTTGCTCATCCAACCAGCATTTGCAGTCCCTACCCCAGTTTATCAGTCCTGGGTACTTTCCTAATGCAATATAGAGGTTCTCCAAGAATGCAGCACGGAAATCACTTCTGCCTGGTGGCATTTCCGCAAAGAGGAGGTACCAAGACAGCATGTGATCTGGGACACGGATGGCTGTAACCTGCAGTCACCAAGGAAAAGTACAAATTGGGTTACGGTTCTTGGAAGCAGAGAATTACAGTAAAGCCTTTCACGTAGCTGCTCCCCAAGCAGCACTTAAACTTCACTTAGATTAGATCAGCTAGAGATCTAACTTGAGAGTTGAAGATGTGAATTTAGCCGAAGAGTACAGGATTTATTTTGTGCCTTTAGAATGACTTGTATTTAAATACGTCTTTTTTAAAAAACAGATATATTTAATATGATGGGGAAAAAAACAACCCTACGGTTGATTTAAAGTCATAGTCTTTTCAGGTGATGTAAATTGAGGGAAACAAGCAGCGGTGAACTTCTTGGAAAAGTCAAGCTACTGAACAGAAGCTGCTGTCTGAGAATTTCAACAGACCAGGGTTTGTAAATTTACACGGGTTTTACTCACAACATCTCCAGAGGATACAAAGGGAACATTCCTGTAACAACCACCTACCCCAGGATTTTAGCTCAGCAGATAATCGGTTCGGACCTGGGAGAGCAACGGGGCTTGGCACAGCAGGAAGGCATGAAAGAATGTGTGAAATGACAAAACCTGCCTATTTTCACTTACCGATGCCTTCGCGTATTTAGAACCATCAGCTCAGTTCCTCCGTTATCCCTAATGCCTCCTTTGTTTAATAATTTTAAATGTAGAACAGCTTTGGATAAGCTTATTTCCCCTCTCTTGCATTCACCACATTTGAGAGCACTTTAATTAGCTAATAAATAAAAATCTGTATACATAATTTAACTGAGTACCTGTTTCGCCCAACTTGGCAAAAACCCACAAGTGTATAAGTCATCATCCAAAAAAACCCCGCATCAGTCATGATTTTCCAACGTAAGTAAAATTTAAAGAAATGGAACAAACATTGCTACATATTTAACCACTCTGAAAAATGGGTACAGCTGTAGTCTATCCTTTTTAGCCAAAAAATGCAGTTTAATGGAAAGTCTAAAGTTATAAATATGTTTATATGATTTTCAAAGAGATGTGGATCTTTCCTAAAGACATCTATCTATCTATATAAAGACAATTTTTAACAGGATTTTTCTGGTTACTTACTCAGATAAAAAATGATAACTTAGATCATGCCAGTTAAAAATAATCTACCCCGAAACAGCAAGTTTACGAAACACCAAAGAGATACGGTGTGCCTGGTTCTGTTTCACAGTCTCATTGAAGATCTGAAGAAAACTCTCTCTGCATTAATAAAATAAAGCTAATACTAGTTTAGCCAAAGCTATAAACACCAGTAGGGCAGAGAAAAGGTACTAAACAGATCAGAAAACAACAGAAGAAGTTTTTATTTGGGAAAATGTGTAGCAATGCCTTGATTTCCCTGACAAGTAAACACTAATACAAGTATTTCTTGGGAAAATAACTGCTTGGGAAAAGCAGCAGTAATTGGTCGCAAACACAAATTTCACTTTACAAGTGGCAGGGAAGGAAAATGAATCAATTCTTTGGGATTTCAGAGGTAACGCCTACGACAGGGGTTAACAGGCTGATCCTAGTGTCGTTCAGAGTATCTCATTAATGAAATTAATTAAACACGGAGCAGCAAAGCAAGAGCGATCTGTAATTGGGTAGGAATGGATCACGACAAGTTGTTAGGGTTTCCAAAGTCCATCCCACAGGCTGCTTATGGCCTCTGAAGCCTTTACACGTGGCATTAAAGGCATTAAAAACTGTAGCACCCCCTGAAATATGAGTTAATGGATGCTGTGACAGCAACAGGGTCTTTTGCTGCCCAACACGGCGACACGTGGCCATTTACACAGTCATTGCCCCTGGTTTTCATTTTATACATAAGGTATTGCACTGCTGGTTAATTTTACAGTGTAGCCTTCAATAGCTCACCTGTAAAACATCCCCCCACGACCAAAACTTTGATAACCTGTATTTAAGGCAATGAAAAATATGGGCAGCTTCGTTAAGGAATAGTCGAGGAGTCGCCGTGAACTGCAAAGTGCGCATGCAGAAAAAAAAAAAGAAAAAAGGAGATGAATTATTTAGGCAGGCACAATGAAGGATGCCTAAGCAGCAATAAAATTAAAGCAAGCCGGGGACCGTTTCTGCTAAGCATCAGAAAGAGCGGCCAGACTAAAAACCTCTCTGGCTTTTGAAGTATTGCCCAAGAGAGCTGGTGAAAGCCACATCAGCCGGATAAATGTTACGGGAGGCCGATCAGGTAATGCATTATAGGAAGTAATTCCGCATCAGGAGGGGCAGGATTGATTTCAGCTAAAAAGGAGGTATGAAAAAAAGAAATTGTCTGGGCACCTGTACGGCAGCTGGTGACTTTAAATGTGGCTCGGCAGGAGAAGATGGTTTTTCGCAGGACGGGGCTCCGGTCTGCTTCGTTAGAACGCATTAATGGCAAACGCATAATCAGCCCAAAACATTTCTTTCTGCATAACGCTCGTTCTGCTTTGGGTTTTGCCTCAGATACCCCACACTCGGCACGTATCGCTTTGCTCCATGGCATCTTACTAAAACCCTCGTTTCCGTTTGAGGTAAAAATTCCAGTTTCCACGAAACATCTGAGTCCTGAGAAAAAACGAAACAAAACAAAACAACCAAAACTCACGAAGTCGTGAACTCCAGATCTGGGCACACGCAGCCCCACGGCACTTGCTGCGACTGCACCTCCAGACCCGTTTTGTGCCTTGTCCCCGCTCAAGGGGACAATTCCGCAGACAAAATCCAGACCCTCGGCTACCAGTTCGTGCCCCACCGTGTTCCAGGGATTGCAGGCGAGGCAGTTTGAAGCCTGGAAGTCGCCCCACGAAAGACAGGAGAAAAATAACAAAAGAACAACAAAGGGAGGGCAGAAACAAAATAATTAGTATTTAGGGGATTAAAAAAAAAAAAAAAAAAAGGATAAAAATCTCAGTTGACCACTGAGCAGCCAGCAGGCATCAAGTGAGAGCTGGGCTTAAGGAAGGATTGGGAACAAAATCCATCGTAAGGACAGACTTACCCTCCCTTCACGTACCCCTGATGCCCATTGACTTATCTGAGCTCATCCTCAGCTACCGAAGGTTAAACGTTTACAATATGGTTTCTACACCCTATCTGCTTATTTATAGTCATCTTAGAGGGGAAAACTCATGTTTTCCCATCGCTGCAGGATGGACCCATCTAATTTTGGACACTCATTTAATATCATCCCCACCAATAGTTATAGTGCAGCACTTAAAGGCTTAAAATTCAGTCGGTGAAGCAGAGCGTGGTGTGTCTGCCAAGAGCAATATATCCCGAAATGCAGTGCCGGAGGGGGGGCCAGCAGCTGCTTTTTGTTTCGGGACCGCTGTGAGCCACTGGAAATTTCTAGGCCATGTTTGGAAAAAGGCCGCTTACCCCCGAGGCCGGTGCCGGGGGACACGGGTGACGAGCTCTGGGAGCGGACTCAAACTCCCAGCAGGCGCGTGGCAGGAAACGACGGCTCACCCTTCCCTTCTCGCTGTACGAGGGGATCGTCGGTATGGATCTGCCGGCGGCTGCGATACCCGGCGAAAGACACGCCGACTATCCACCTTTGGCGAGCAGCTGCTCAGCCACCGCTTTCTATTTATTTACATTCAATTTTTTAACTGGGTTTCGTTAGACGGGGAAACGCTGCTCTGCCAACGAGACGCACGAACAATGGGAAAGCTCGAACGGGAGTTTCATAACATCCCTGGTTTGTTGTGGGTGCAATGCTGTGTGTCCATCCCTTCCCAGACCGGCACCTTGATGCTCTTGAGCATCTCCTGGGCTGCCTGCTTAGGGATGCAGGTGAATGCAAAAGGCTGCGCCTCCGGCTCTCTGCGGACACTGAATTGAAGCAATAAAGAGATGGGGGTAGGGAGACGGAAGCAGGAAAATAGAGCCGGTGCCCGGTTGGTAGGAGGAAGGAATGATCTAAAACGAAGGTCAGGTTCCTCCGGAGAGGAGAGGAATGAAGGCGGCAGTGGACGGCGGGGAGGAGGAGAATAAAATGAAGGTTAACAGCTCCTGAAGGAGAACGGCAGAAGACAAGATGGAGGGGGAGAGGGAGCGCAGAGCCACAGAGATGCGGCTGCAGCGAGGTTTGGGGAATAAAAGCCAAAGTGCTGCGGTGCTCGGCGCTTTCCTGGCGTGACCTCCCGCAGGCTCAAGGGCCACTGTGTGGGCAAAACATTGCCAGGAGAGCATTGCCACCGGCTGCCAGGAGGGAGCTCGTTTGGGGTCTCATGGTAGCAGGAACACCACTTTTCCTTCCAAGCAGCTGATGTAACCCTTTGTACGGTCCAATATACCAATTTAATGCCAGCCCTGGCAAAGGTTTTCCCTGATTTCTAACGTCCTGTCCCACCATCCACATGGGTATCACTTGGTACCCTTGGAGCATCTTCCAGATACTCTTATTTCTTTCCTGGACCATTTCACCCGCACGCGCATGGTAGACCACCACCTGCTCGATGCACTCCCGGGGTGGTTCGGCAATCCAGCTTCCACCCCATTGCCCACTGACACCCTCACTTCCAGGGCGCCCGTGCAATTAAGAGGGCAGCTAATTGCCAGCACGGCTGCAGCAGCGCGCTAGCAAAAACCGCTCAGAAATGACACTAACAAGGTAGGTGACGTCCAAAATTAGACCCTTTGCAGGGTACGGCTCACGCACGTTGTCCAGCCGGCCCTACGTCACCGTCCGGGGCTGGCGGCAGCTGGGCTGGATGCAGAACAAGCCCCGGGTGTGGGAGGCTTGGATTTGCTAAACTGCTGTAAATCCTTTCATTTTGGAGCTGTTTCACTGAAAGGGGAGGGGGGGATGCAAAGTTTGCGGAGTGGCGCTGAGCCCTACCCTGTTAAGGGCAACCACAGGTAGGGCTCCTCCCTACATAGCCAGGCATTCACGCTCTTAAATTAGCTTAAAATACTAAAAAAAAAAACCAAAATCCCCAAAGCCCCCTCCCTAGAGTGGGGGATCACCCGTCCTTCCCGCATCCCACAGCCGAGCAGCAGCGCGGCTCTCCAGCCACCGCTCCCCGTGCCTCAGTTTCCCCACCTCGGGGGTGGCGGTTACACTGGGGTGACCCCAACCCCTTCCCACACCCCCCCCACCTCAGCCGGGAGGATCCCATCCCCTCCTCCCATCCCATCCCCCGCCGCGGTACCCACCTGCGCCCCCTCCAGCCGCCGAACCCCGTCGCTCGCCGGGAGGCGGAGGCGGCGGCGGCGGCGGGAGGAGGAAGCGGGGGGCGCGGCGTGGCTCGGCCCGGCCCGGCCGCCCTGGGATTTGTAGTTCACCGCAGCCCTCGGCCCTGCCCCGGAGGTGACCGCAGGACTGCGGCTCGCTGCCGGCAACGCCGCAGCCTCACGGGCAGGGAGGGAGGTAACGTGGGGCAGGTGGGGAAGGGGGCGGTAGGGAGGGCTCGGTCAGGGG
>VFFE01006580.1:63270-143263 GCA_008921705.1 Burhinus oedicnemus | reverse complement strand
AGAGTGAAGGACGCAGGAGGGGTGCTCGGGGGTCGGGATGCAGGAGGGATGCTCGGGGGAAGGGGCGCAGGAGGGGTGCTCGGGGGTCGGGATGCAGGAGGGATGCTCGGGGGAAGGGATGCAGGAGGGGTGCTCGGAGGGAGGGATGCAGGAGGGGTGCTCGGGGGAAGGGATGCAGGAGGGGTGCTCGGGGGTCGGGATGCAGAAGGGGTGCTCGGAGTGAGGGATGCAGGAGGGGTGCTCGGGGGAAGGGATGCAGGACGGGTACTTGGGGGTTGGGCTGCTCAGAAGGAGGGATGCTCAGGGGAAGGGGTGCAGGAGGGATATCCAGGGGTCAGGATGCAGGAGAGGTGCTCGGGAAGGGATGCAGGAGATTGTTCGGGGGTCGAGCTGCTCCAAGGGAGGGATTCTTGGGGGTCAAGATGCAGAAGAGAAGTTTTGGGGAAAGGGGTGCAGGAGGGATGCTCAAAGGGAGGGATGCTCGAGGAACTGGCCCAGATGGGTGAGGTTTTCCTCAAGGAAGCTGACCTGGGGAGAGACACCAAGGGATGTTCCCAT
The DNA here is from genome assembly GCA_008921705.1 of Burhinus oedicnemus. NCBI lineage: Eukaryota > Metazoa > Chordata > Aves > Charadriiformes > Burhinidae > Burhinus > Burhinus oedicnemus. The sequence goes on along the minus strand of VFFE01006580.1, from coordinate 142,705 downwards.
CCCATAGGGAGCCAAAAGGTCCTAAAAGTGAGGGTCAGATTCAGAGCGGTCCAAATCCAAACCCCTTTCAGGTTAAATCTATCCTGGCTTGGATTTTGTAGGTGCTACCAGAGGATAACATGTTGAGTAATCTGGTCTAATAGAAGGTGTCCCTGCCCATGGCAGGGGAGTTGGAACTAGATGATGTTCAAGATCCCTTCCAACTCTAACCTTTCTATGATTCTGTAAAAGCAGACGTTGGAATATTTGCCACTTCTGTGAGGTTTTCGAAACGCTTTGGGAACTCAACTATATCCTACTGTATTTGTATCACGGAACTCATGGCAGAGAAATTTCAGCTTTATGCCCTACCTCAGGCTGAAAGGATGTAGAAAGGGGCTGAGCTTTCACCTGGGGAGGGGGTTTGAAATGCCTTGGACATTTTGTGATGGACTCCGTAAAGTCCTCCATGGTCTCACGTCACCTTCCTAGTTTCTGGATTGGCTGATACAAAGCCAAATATGTTGGGGGCTGGAGGGAAACTGAGGTCTCAAATGAGTGTCATATCCCATTTTTCCTGAAGCCACCACCAAAAAATCGGAGATCTCTATATCTCCAAACAGCGATGCAGTGCCTGATGAATCCCAGCCAGCCTTGGCAGTGTCAGCCCTCGGTCTGGTATCCTTTGGTGGGCAGGATGTTTTTTTTTTGCCTTGGGTTAGATCCAGGGGGTTAATTTCTATACACAGACAAAAGCAGACAGAAATCTGAAGAAAGAAGAGTGATGTTAATGCTATAAATACCTTCAAGACAACAACCAGCTTTCCGGAGTAGATGTATTTACAGTCTCCAGGGATGATAATAGAAAGGACGTTGGTCTGAAGGTCAGTGCGGGATCTGGGTGCTCCTAGTATCAAGCCCCATGAAAGCAGGGTAGCACAGCCCTGGCTGAGACCTCTGGCTAAGGATGAAAGCAGAAGGCTTTTGGGGGAAGAAAAGGAAGATATCTTCATCTGGGGGATGTGAGGAGGAGTGACCACCCTGGGAAAAACTTACCTTGTGCGGGGCAGGAGAAAGCTTTTGGGCATCCAATGCCAAATACATTCAGAAAATTAAAAAGCGACTGGGGTGGGTTATTTTTGTCTGCGGTTGGTGCTGTAGAGCCAGTGGTTTGTCACTGCTGGTCTAGTGGTTAGAGCAAGTCCTGCCTTATGTGCGTTTCTCTGCTGCTGGTTTTCAAGTTAACGGGAGAGAGGAATTTAATCCCTTGTGCCTGCATCCATACCAGGATGGCTGGTAATATGCTAGTGGTGGTTTTGAGATGCTTTATTAGGAAAGGATAACAGTACATATAATAGAGATGCGTGTATGTAGCTGTTGACTGGAGGGGAGGAATGGAGATGGGAGGAGGAGTCTGTCCAGAGAAAGAGAGGATGAAATGTTAGGGCCTTGGGCTTTATTTGGTATTATTGTGCTGATCGCTTCGACATCCAGCCAAAGCCTTTTTTTATTTGATGACTGAGTGCCTAAGAGCAAGAAACACAGAGCGAGAGAAGAGACTGGGGGAGTTACGTGCACCAAAGGGATCAAAGAAGCAGCACCGGAGAGACAAGAGAACAGGGCAGCTAAGATAGCTGGGTAGGACAGCCAGTCCAGCACTGTTGTCCATGAATTATGGCCACGGTAAGTCACTTGGAGATGGCTGATAGAGTTGTGTGGTGTGGTCAAACCTATTTATAACGTTTTAGAGGAAAAAGGATTTGAAATACGTGGTACTGCAGAAGAAAGGAAAAGGCTTCGCAGTTGTCCCTTAGCCTGGAGAAAAGGAGGCCGAGGGGAGACCTTCTAGCTCTCTACAGCTACCTGAGAGGAGGGTGTAGCGAGGGGGTGGGTCAGTCTCTTCTCCCAAGTAACAAGCGATAGGACAAGAGGAAACAGGTTCAAGTTGTGCCAGGGGAGGTTTAGATTGGATATTAAGAAAAAATTCTTCACGGAAGGGGTTGTCAAGCATTGGAACAGGCTGCCCAGGGCAGTGGTGGAATTGCCATCCCTGGATGTATTTCAAAGCCAGGCAGATGTGGTGCTGAGGGACACAGTTTAGTGGTGGGTTTGGCAGTGTTAGGTTGATGGTTGGACTTGACGATCTTAAAGGTCCCTTCCAACCTAGGGGATTCTATGATTCTATGGTCTGTGGATCTAAAATATCAACAGATTTTAGTAAAGTTGTGGACTACTATATGGTAACTTTAAGCTGATTGCAAATAGATGTCTTTTGGCTAGTTACTTTTTAGGGACCCCTTAGAAAAGTGTGTGGCCGCAGGAGAGAAACTCACTGTTTCCAAAGTGGAGCTCCTGATGTACAGCACAGCCATGCAAAATGCCAGCTGTCCAGTTGGGTGACGATCCTCAAATAAATCTTTACTTTTCAGAGAGGACAGAAAGCTGCTGAGCAGGGTGGAAGGTCCTGCAGAGCGTGGGGACAACATCCTGCTCCAAATCTGCTGCTGCCTGTGGCTGAAGGGACATCTCCATGGGCGCTGTACCCTTTAGGGCGGTTCTGATTCAGAGCAAGAGAGGACAGGAAAGCACGGAGAGCCTTGCCAGCCAGAAGTAATTAGCTCCAGTGAGTAGGAGACACTCAACACAAGTGCAATCTGTCACTGGAAAGCAGTTTGGGACAGGAAGCGAAGAATACGTGATCTCCTTGAGAAGAGAAGGTGAATTTAGAAAGGCAGATTATAATTACATGCAAAATACTTTGCCAGGCTTCTGCGCTGGCTATTTTTCGCTGTTATGGCTGCAGGTGGGGAGAGTCTCACTTCTGTTTTGAAAGGGGTATTTAATTGGATTTTTCTGCAGTTATTAGCTCTGAGTGTCTGCCCAGATCTCATAGAAGCGGACCTGATCCTCTGCTTTGCCGTGGCACTTTATTGGGTGCAACTCTGGCAGCAGCTGAAGCGAGCAAAGCGAGGCGGAGCATTGCCATTAGTGTATTTGCAGGTCTGGAGAGGTTTGGCTGCTGGGTCTGCCACAACCCATTGCACCTCCTTGAGCAAATGGTTTGATCTGGATGTGCCTCAATATTTTACATTGCTACAACAGCCTGAACTATGTCTGTTGTGTCGCTTGAGTGAGATATATATTCCCTTGTGTGCATTCCTATAGATATATATAGAGATATATAGTTTGTAGGCCAGTGGGCTCTATTTCAGTTGAAGCCTCCAGGCATTAGTACAGTGCAAATAATATATAAGGTAGGCTGAGACTTTAGAGACTAATGAGTAGCTGGAAGTGAAATAATTAGAATCATAGAATCACAGAATCACCTAGGTTGGAAGAGATCTCTAAGATCATCGAGTCCAACTGTCAACCTAACACTGCCAAGTCCACCACTAAACCATGTCCCTCAGCACCACATCTACCCGGCTTTTGAATACCACCAGGGATGACGACTCCACCACTTCCCTGGGCAGCCTGTTCCAATACTTGACAACCTTTTTGGTGAAGAAATTTTTCCTAATATCCATCCTAAACCTCCCCTGGTGCAACTTGAGGCCACTTCCTCTTGTCCTGTTACTTGTTACTTGGGAGAAGAGATCGACCCCCACCTCTCTACAACCTCCTCTCAGGTAGTTGTAGAGAGCGATAAGAAAGAAGTAAAGAGAGAAGCAGCAATTGTGTCATTGAGAGGACTCGAGGTAGAAACCACAGCAATAAGTCGCTGTGAGTGCTTGATGTATACACAGAAGATCACTGAATTGGAATCACATTGCTTACATTAATTAAGGTTATTTAGCCAGAAAAACTAGATCTCGGCTAAATGAAGAGTATAATCCCATGTGTAAAGTATACTAGATCACAGGGAGGCAGAAGTAGGAGGTGCAGTAGCATGGATGAGGGCCTAGCAGTGGCCTTTGTTTGATGATTTCCAACTCTGTAGGGAAATTGCAATTTATTCCTAGTTATTTAGAGGGCTTTTTAGCTTTTTAGATAAATAGTCATGGGGAAGTGACAAGAATGCCTGCCTGTGACTGTCCGATACCTGCTGGTCAGGCTGTATCTATTGGATGTGGTAATGAGGAGGTGCAGGCTGTGGTTTCTCCTCCTTGGCTGGATGAACAGGCAGGTACTTTGGACCAAAAAACCATCCCTTTTTCTTATGAATTAAGGGGACATTTGTTCCTGAAAAAAAAAAAAAAATCAGTAGGACACAATTACTTTGACGTTCCTGGAAAACAGACCTAGAGAGATGTGTGACAGCAGAGGCCGGTCCTTTTAAGAAGTTGTATACCAGGTCATGGCAAATTTTGTAGACATTTTAGAGACTACAGTATTTTTTTGTGCAGTATTTTGTGCTCTAGCAAGGCACTGTGTGCGCTCACTTCCAAACTGCAGCAGCTCAGCATGCGGCAGGATTGAGCCCTAATTGCCTAGCTGCCTGGAGGATGCAGCAAGAATAACAGTAATGTCTTGGCTGACATAAAAGAAACCGTTTCAGCAGGAGTTAAGGACAATAAAAGGTGAGTCTCATTTCTGTACTTCCAGACCTCCAGAGAATTCAGGGAAGCAGATCATGATTTCTTTTTCTTCTTTCTAAGTAAGAAGCAAATCATTTTATTTATCGGTCTATGTTTGGATGCTGGGATTTTTTTCCTCCTTTAGTGGTATTTATCAAACTATACAAGATGCCATTGTAGGAAATGTGCTGAATTTATTACCCAGATTTCCTAAAGGTAAGGTACATCTCAGATCTGTGTTTTCAGAGCTTTGTGAGAGCTGGGGTGTGGGAACTGATACTGCATTCTGCAAAAAATACTGAGGAGCCTTTACTGGAAATCTGCTGCTGGCAGGGATAGGGGAATGAATTGATTTAGAAGTAATTGGATAGACTTCAATTGAAGTGAATCCTAATTAAAGAAAAAATGCAGACAGAAGAGAAATATAAGGACGCCTCCGAACAGCACAGATTATGAAGATTAGACCCAAGCAAAGCCCAAGGTGACTTTTCATCCTGAGGTTGGTTTTGGGGATTTTTTTCGGCAGTTTACTCAGTTTGGAGAGTGAAGCTAAGCTGTTTGATGCTGCTTTTTGCTTATATTTCTTTTCCCTCTCTGGTTTCTAGAGCATGGTTGGGTATCTGTCCTTGCAGGGGCACATCTCATGGGAAACAATGCCTGTTTCAAATGTTGGTGAAATACTTCATTTTATTTGTGGCTTTAGAGCACACTGTCTTGGAAACTCTCTCTGGGCACATGAAGGAGGAGGTGACTGGGAAGGACCAGCATTCATTTACCAAGGGTAAATCATGCTTGACTTAAGTGATGGCCTTTAAGCATGGACAGATAGATCTGTGCATGTGGGGAGTGCCACCCATGTTGTCTGCTTTGACAACAATATGGCTCTTAAGGTGACATTCCACAGCATCCTTGTATCAAAGATACAACAGAAACTGCAGTCTAGATGGGTGGATTCCTAATTGGGTAGAAAACTGGCTGGAACTATCCTGGGATCTTTCCTTTTTAGTATTTTTATCAACAACCTGGAGGAGTAGATGAAATTGCCCTCATCAAATTTGTGAGTGACACCAAACTCGGGGGAATAGTCAATACGCTTGAGGGCAGGGCTGCCATACAGAGGCACCAGGACAGGCAGGGGTTGACAAGAACCTCATGGAATTCAGCAAGGACAAATGCAAAGTCCTGCACCTGGGATGGACTCACCTGGCATGGATTCACCTGGGATGGACTAACCCAGCATGGACCTACCCAGGCAAACCCCAGTGCCTACAAGGAGGTTATTCAGGAGATGGAGCCAGGCTTTTCACCACGGTGCATGGCAGGAGAATGAGAAAAACCAGCCATAAATTGAAACAAGGGTTTCCAACTGGAAATAAGGAAAACCTTCCCACTATGAGCTAATTAGGCACTGGGGCAGGTTGTCCAGGATAATCTGCATCCTGGGATGTGTTCAAGACCTGAATGGACAAAGCCCTGAGCAGCTTGGTTTGTTTTCATCTTTGTGCAGGAGTTGGACTAGAGACCTCCCAACGTCCCTTCTGTCCTGATCCTGTGATTTTACCCATGTTGCTCCTGCCAGTCGTTCACTGGGCGAGCAGAACAGTTTTGCCATTTCATGGGATTTTTTCTTTTTCACTGTGAGGCTCATATTGTGTACTTTCTGTTTTATGTGAGCTACATAACAGATGGGAAGCTCAAAGCAGCTCTTCAGATTAATAATTAACACTTTGACCTTCTACAGCATCCTCGTGTGCTCCAGGAACTCGATTCTCTTCACAAGCGGGAATGAGCTGATCCTCCCAACTTTCTGTGAGTTATTATTGCTGGTGAGGAAGATGAAGTGCAGAAAGGTTGTTCTACTTCAGGAGCACGCATTATAGAAGCCTGATTATCTGAATATTTAGTCTCTTTATTTCAGTATTAAACTGAGGGGAGCCAGGGACCAGATCTCCGAGGCAGCATTTGGCTGCCCAGCAATGAAACTGTCCTTCCCTCTCCTGCAGTTCCCCGGGTTATTTACGACACACTTCCAATTTCTACAACAAATGAGACAGTGATCTTACAGGCAGCGGTCTCCTTCATTGCAAACCCTGATTCATTCTCCAGGCAGGTCCTGGGGGAAAAAAAATGTTAATATGAGGTCCTTTAAATAATATCTCTCTGAAAGCATCTGGAGCTGTGCTAGGGTTGAATTAGCCATCTTAATTTCTAACCTTTGACATGTGAATGATGTTTTAGTGTAGAATGCTCTTTTAGTGTAGTTTTAGGACTGTTATATTTATTGTTACATATTACAAAGCAACTTGAATGTTTTTTTAATGTAGTTGTAAGATTGTAATATATATTATAAATGTCTTCTTCTTAGGAGCTCCCTGGCTAGCATCCTCCATCCTGACTTTGTCTGGCCCACACACCAGGGTCGACAGAAACATAGGCTTGTTTGTCGCCTCCTGCTGACACCAGGGTAGTTGGAGAGGTGTAGCTGGGGCTGTATTACCTAAAGCCCAACCTTGTACTGTGAAGTCTCTGGTTGGTGAGGAGAGCACGGACTCTTCCACCACAAGGTCAACTCAGGTGGTTCTCCCTGCATATCTTCGAGGCCCTAATGTCGATATGAGACATTAGGACATTTCCTAATGAGATAAATGGTTTGCCTTTACAGTCCTTGGATGCCCTCCACTGGGACTTGTTTGTCTTTTGACTACAGAGGGAGTTTGTTTCAGCCTTGTCCTTGCTGGACTATGTCAGATGAGACCTAGTTGCACTCCAGGCAACAAGGCTGGGGTGACCTATCCTTACGTCCCCTTCTGTGATTAGTCTGAGAAAGAACCAAGCCCTTTCTGGAACTGCAAGTTTATCTCAAAATTCAGATAGTAGACTCTTTACATTGAAAATTTGGGTGAAGTTTGGCAATGTTGAAACAGCTAAAAGCCCAGTCATACAGGGGACAGTAGTGGACAACCACCACCCCCGAGAGGGGCAGTGAGGCCACCCAACACCGTGTACACCAGTGGACTGTGGTGATTTATGGGGTTAGATCTAAAAGGTCTGTAGCCATTTTTTGACCATCCTGCCTGTGGGGTGTTTCCACACTGCCGTGCCAGGCTTAACGTGGATTGCTCCAGGGAAGAAACCACGTAATGGTGAGACACAACCAGTGAGCACTGTAGATCCTCCTGTCTCCTCCTGGTCCCTTATCTATCTGTCAGATGTCTGGGGTGTCAGGAAGGCTGTGAAGCTGCAGAGAGGAGGTGAAGGGGGTACCAGCTTGACTGCAGGTCTGTGCCAGTGTCTGTATGGCCTAGGTGACCACCGAGCTACAGCTAGGACAGCTGTTCCTCCTGATTTCTGGTCTGTCTGCAAGCCCCATCTACTCTCCAGGCTGGCTTTTAGCCTTTGCTGTCACTGTGGTACTTTCTGTTTGAGGTGAAAAGACATTACCTGTGGGCTTTTATTCTGTCCTCTTGCTTTGTCCTCATTTGTTACTGGTTTAATGTAGGCTGGTCCCTCAAGAGTCCTGCTTATGTCTTCTATCCTATGAAAACAATGGAGAGCCATTGCAGCATAAGCTCCTTGCTGGATGGGTGGATGGCCATGCATATATCATGTGTTTTTTTCACCCTGTGAGGTTGTGGGGGAAGCAGTGATGAGAAGAGGTGGTGTTTGGTCGAGTAGGAAGGCTTCCCAGCCAAGCAGCTGTGAGCCAGAGATTGAGGTTTGTATCTGGCATAGGTTTTCCTCCTTCAGCAGCAAGCAGCTGTCTACCAGGAGGGAAGATACCCTCTGGCTTAGATCCAGGCTTACTCCAGGGATGGGATGGTCCTTGGATGGCATCCTCTGAGGTCCCTGCTGGATGTCATCTGTGAAAACCATCCTTGGGGTACATGTGACCTTTGTGTATATTTTTCATTAATATAACACTACCCATTTGAAAAGCTTCAAATGCTTTCCAAGTGCTAACAAAGGAAGTTTCAACCAACCTCGCTAGGAATTGCTGTGTGTTGTCCTCATTTCACAGATTAGGAAACTGAGGAACAGAAAGGTGGAGATTATTCTTCTGGTCAGACACACATGAGCGTGGATGGATCTGTCCTGCCTCGATCCCTCCTTTAGCGAACAAAGATGATAGATACCTTCCTTCTCCAGTCCCCATGGATCATTTCAGGCTATAGGCAGGAAGGGACGTTCTCCAAACGTGTATTTGTGCAGCACATCGCACCAGAGGGACCTGCTGTGGGTGAGCCTTTATGTAGTCCCTATAATACATTTTAAGAAATCCTGGCTATGTAATTTTATCACTCTGTAACGGGGTTTCTTGTGCAGTAGCGCATCCAACACCTGGTTATAAATGTTCTGAGCTCTTCCAGGGAAACCCTTTGGGTATTTTTAAGCACTTTCTCCTCTAACACTTTATTGCTGGTGAATTTGTGCTGTGAAGAATGGGAAACTTTGCCTGACTCTGCAGTTTCTCTCCCCTCTCGCTTTGGTCCTGCATACAAATGCGGCAGGTCCCTGGGGAGCAGCCAAGGCTGCACCACTCAGCCGGGGTGGCTGGCAGCGAGGTGTAAATGTCAAATATACGTCTCTGCTATTGCACAGAAAGGCTGCAATCCCATCTCTGCTTCCCAGGGCTTTTCTCTCCTTCCCTGAATATGAAGACAATCAGCAGGAGCACTTTTGCCTCTTGAGGACACCTGGGCCAGCAGACACCAGTGGAAGACCTTGGCTCCCCTAATTCCCCACGCAGCCCCTCTGTGGGTCTGTGGCAGGCTGTCTCCAGAGGGGGGAATTGGATTTTGTGAAACATGGGACACCATCTTGACTTGATGAACCCATGGAGGAGAGGGAGCTCATCCATCCCTAGGGTGATGTGTAACATTGTAGTCGGTTGTTTACAAGACAAAACTGCTCAAGTGTGTGATTAGTCTGAATAAGCTCTGTATTTTTTTATTCATTCGGTTTGGGGGCTTTAGTCTCAATCAAAGATCGCCAGAGTGGAAACTTTTCTGAATGCCACCATGAAAAGGGCACAAAAATTATCATCTTCATAGTGGTCCCAGACAGCTCTCAAGCTCTGCTTCTTTGACCTCCCTTGCCAACCCAGGTGTGAAAGCTGAGCAGACCCTGCTTGAACTAATCTGCTGCTCTGTTCCTCTCTTTCAGCAGCTAGGAGCAGAGATGGATAAGATACTGGAAGCCGTGGTGATGTCCTCATACCCCAACAACGTGAAGCAAGGGCTTGTGAGGCGCGTCATTGAGGCAGCGAAGCAGCCCATGGACAGCGAGCAATGCTGGTCCATGCTGGAGCTGTCTACCAAGCTTTATCTCACAGGGGACACCAAGTATAAAAGAGAGATTGGGAAAGAGGTTTTGGAGGTCTACGGCCACTACCACCCAGAGGAATTTGAGGAGTTCTTCAATGTCCGCTTCCTGCTGAGTCTCCTCCAGGAAGGCTATGGACCTCTGGGGAAGAGAAGCCATTATGTACTCGATTATATCCAATTAGGACTGCAGTTCGTCTTGGAAAGCCCATCAGCAAACAGCATCTTCAGCTTATTGAGGATCGAGGTGCTCCGGAAAGTCTGTGAAAGGCCCAGCCCCAAGCAGTGTGCGAAGATCAGCAAACTCTTAACCCAGCATCCTCAGTGCATTCCCACAGGCAAACATCAGGTCTTGTTTTGTCAGCAGCTGATCCGGTGCATCGGGCAGTTCCAGTGCGTCTCCGAGGGGGAAGAGGACATCATGGAGTTTTTGGAGCAGGTGAACAAAGTGAGCGGTCTGCTGCAGAGGATCTGGAGGACTCAGACCTCAGCCATCCTGCCCTCTTTGAAGGAGCTGTTCACTATCATTTCTTCAACAGGTAATTAAAAAAGCCAAAGGCTGAGAATATAAATTTTGACTCTGATGAAGTCAAATTTTATTAGTTTGACATCTTGCGTGGTTCTCATCCACTCCAGAAATGCAGCCACAGCTGAAATATAATAAACAAGCGTCCCTAAAAGTTACCCAGGGCTTTAGGCTAGGAAACCAATATTGCCTGAAACTGTACAGAGTCTGTACAGAGGAGTTGTTAACTGGGTTGAAATATTTGCAGCACAAGTTTGTGTGTTCAGCACTTTCCAGCACCAGCTGGGCTTAATGGAAAGCACCTTATCCGCAGCAGGTTAGAGTGGGACTTGAAAGCTTTTAAAAATGTCACTCTCTTTTGGCTGACTTGATGGGACCCCACAGCCTGCTCCTTACCAGAAACTAAGGGTAAAGCTAAGAAGTTTATTTCTCACCAACTTAGAGGTAGGAAGCCCTACTATCTCTCTGGAGGGTGGTTGTAACTTAAGGTGGGACAGAAAATATTTATCCAACTTCTGGGGCCTTTAGGTTGTTACAGAGGGTCTCAGAAGATTTTTGGAGGTACCAGTGCGATGAAAAGCTGCAGTCTGCTGGCAGGTGAGCTCCTGCTCCAGCTATTCCTAAGCCCACGAGGAGATGGGTTTTTCAGTGCTGTCTGTACGAAGGACTCATCCTTTGGAAGGTGCTCCAGGCAGCCAAACCTGCAGTTGCATCCCATTGCAATTATTTGTGGTACTTAGTATAAATAGAGCACGCAGAGGAAATTTGGGACCAAGGGTTGGCCCAAGAATGTTCTTGTGCCTGTGATCTCTTCCTCCCTTTGGGCTGTGTATGGCTTTATGCAATAACCCATCAGCTACGACCCAACCTTGTTGTGTGCCGCACTGGGATTTGGGGAATTGTCCTCCTAGCACAGCTAAGTGCGGACTCCACGTTGCTCATTTACACCAGCTGACTACCCGCTCCATTTATGTAGGCAGAAATGATCTGGCTTTTAGAGACGAGAAATGACCTCATGTGCCTGGTTTTCCTGGCGACTAACATTTTCATTGCTGGCGTTCATCCATCTCTTGCAGAGGAGCAGGAAGCACCATCCAATGCCTTGGCCAGCGTGGTCCAATTTGTCCCTCTGGAGCTCATGGATGGTGTCATAAGAAACCTAACCAATGATGACAGCATCACCGATGTGCAAATGATGACGGCCATTGGCAGGTAGGAGAAGCTGTGGGAATGAACATCATTCTCAGTTCAGAGAAAAACCTGCCCTAAAGCTGCACTCAGTTCCTCCGCATGGTTTTATCCCAACCAGTTTGGCTGGTGCTGTCTAGTGAGGAATGTGTGGGGAAAAAGGGAGTTTCTGGACCCTTCTTTTCAGCCCTGAGGGCCTAGAGAACTAGAATACTTTATTATTATTATTATTATTATTATTATTATTATTATTATTATTATTTATTGAGTTGATTTATTTTTTCTTAGAAATAAGTAGTGTTATGGGATGCCCAACATAAGATCTCTTGAAGAGTTTTGATTTTTTTCCAAAAGCTGTTGAGGGCCTTTTCTTCACAAAAAAACTCCTTTACAGAATTTCATGTTGATCCCTGTCTCCCTTCAGAAGGATATCATCCTAAATGACCAGTCACAGCTAAAAATCTTGGAGAGGGAGGTATGGCCAACTGTTTCAATGACCCATCTTGACCTTGTCAGGTGAATGTGGTGCTGCTGGTCTGGAGCTTGGTCCTGTACAACACTTATCCCTGCCCTCTGTGCAGGCAGAGACAATGGAGACGTCAAGGTATGATGAAGAGTAGTGGGTGAAATACTACCTGACATGCTAGACCTGGTCTTTGCAGAGCCAGTGCCCTCTTTGGCATCACCAGATCTTCCTTGTACACTTGTGTCCAAGTCCTACAGCTCTTCTGTGCTCCAGTGCCTTGCTCCAGACTTGCTTAGGAGCATCTTCAACCCATGTTTGCCTTAGAGGATTCCATTTACATGGGTGATGTTCACATGCAGTAGCACATGCATTCAACCCAAGGGAGCTGCTGTGATCTGGTCTTGCTGGAAACATCTCTTTTGCTCTTCTTATTACAGGCTTTGTGTCCCCCGCAATAAGATTACATGACAGAAACACACATTACTCCTGGTGGGAACTTCATGTATGCAGAAAGGGGTTGCTTCTTTTTGACTTGCTGGGGAAGGTCATGGTTTTCCCAGAGTCCAGAGCAATCCAAGAGAAAAGATTATCAGTTCAGTTCTTAACCCTCTTCTCCATCTTTTCCTCCTTCTGGGAACCTGCTGCTGCGAGCTCCCGGTGATAAATCCTCTAAGAGCGCCAGTGTCTAAATATAGAGGTTGCAAAATCAATTGCATCATTCCTTAAAACATTCTTTGTTACGCAGAAGGATGAGTAAATGATTACTCAGAGTTAGCCAAACATTAAGCAGAGCCTGCAAAATGTAATTAAGATCACTTAGGAGAAATGCGGAAGTTTTGGCGGCGTGTTTATGGCAGACAGGTGCCTCAGAAAACTGCACGACTCTTGGTCTTTCAATGAGTGTGTGCTCCACGCCTAGAAAATCCAAGAAAACATGTACACGTTGAAAGGATCTTTCAGTTTAGGCTCCCTGACAAACTGGTTGCATACAGAGGTCTCTTCCTACGAAGTCTGTGTTTGGGAGTTAGTAGCACGGGATTAAACAGGACATGGGGTGGAGCTTCTGATCAAGCGTTTGAAGAAAAAATAGTGGTAAAAAAAAAAAGCAAGCCTGGCACCTGCTGGTGTAAGTGTACACCACAGCCGCTTTTCAAGCTTGTCTCTTTTCAGATAAATTCTGTTAATGTGCATCCACGACTTCAGAAGTACTCACTGATTTGGTTTTTTAATCTTTTTTTTCCTGGTGGTGGATCTGTTTCAAGGAGCCCGGGTCCAGATGAAGAAGGCATCTGCCGTCACGCAGCGATGCAAGCACTTGCTACCTCTGGAAATCCAGATCTGAGCTTTTAAAAGTGTAGCACACCAAATCGACGGCTCATTTGGAGAACTAGGGCCCTGGTTTCCAAAACATTTGTGGATCTTGCAATGTGGAAAGTGCAATGTGAATTTAAAATGTAATTTCTTCCTACTGTAGCAACTCAGACAGGCAGCAGGCAGGACTGTAACTTAGCCACTAGTGCTGGTAAAAAATAGCTTAAAGCAGACAAGGTTATTTTATGCCTGTGTAAAAGAAGATAGGGTGAAGAGGGACCTTTGGATCTCTGGATCCATCTCCCTGCTTTATCGGTGTTGACATTACAGACTCCTTTCATGGCTGTTCAGCTACACTCCTCAAAGCAGGAAGGGCTTTTGCTCCCACTGCTCTTCTTTCATAACTGTTCCACCATGGGGTTGCTTTAACCGTTCAAAGCGCTCTTCTAATAGCGAGCCTGCATGTATTTCTGGCCATCTTATAGTTCATTTGCTCTTACGGCAACAAAAATACCTGAAATAGCTCTTTTCCCTCCTTGGTGTTTATTCCTTCAATGTATGCAGGCAGAGCAGCCCCTTCCCATTTCTGCTTTCCTGTGACTGTGCTAAACAAGCCAGGTTATTTTAAGCTTTTCTCACAGGAAAGGTTCTTCATTTCCCTGACCACCTTAACAGGCTTTTTCAACACCTGCTCCCACTTCAGTTCATTGGTCTTGGACATGGATGGTGAGATTTGTGTGCCATGTTCCAGGTGCTGTTCATCATGGCCTTAGACACCAGCTTGAGAGGTCATTGGTTTACCATAGGAAACACCTTTTCTTCTGCACCACAGCATGGTGCTGGTCTTTTCCACGGCTACTGTTACACTGGGAACTTTTAGTGACCTGGTGTCTGGCTGGTTGTCTTCAAGCAGATGAGTCACCTTCACGTAGCATCCATTTCTTGTGCCTTGCATGTATTTTGGATCGATATATTTCCTCCCCATTCTACATCTCAGATCCTCAGGGTCTTCCTCACGATGCCTTGATCCTCCTCTTGTGTTGATGATGTCTCCTGGTTTTGCATCATCACAAATTTCACTGCCATGTTCAGGATGTTTTTGCTAACATCATTAGATTGCGAAGAACATTGCTTGTAACCTCCTCTCAGATAGCCAGTCAGATATGATCTACTTCTAGACTAGAAATTCATATACCCTGACAAACCTGACTTTGGCACCTATGGTAACCCTTTGTGGCATGCTATCCCTTCTTCCCAGTCATCCCTCTCATTGCCTGTCTTCATTATAGGAACTGTCTTCCTACTCTTCCCACGTAAAGCACCATGCTGAAATTAATAGTGTCATTAAAACTCACCAGTTGAATTTTACGTGATGGAAATCACCACCTCCTCTTGCTTGGAGTTCATGAGCTCCTCATGTTTCACTTTCCTATCACCTGTTGTTCCTCTTGTTTCCATTCTCAAATCTTTATCTGCCTCCTCTTTGTTGCCCTGATCAATTCCTTCCTCTTGCTGAAAGTGGAGGCAGAGGACGTGTTTAGTTTGGAAGTCACATCTAGAGGCCATATTATATCTTTAATCACCATCACATCCTCTGTATACAGTGATTGCATGGCTTTCCTTATTCTCCTCTGATGCAAATGCCTGTGGAAGATTTTCTGATATTTCCTTAATTATCTAATTTGGCTTGACTTTTGATATTTCTCAACATCCCAACATATTCTGCTCTTCAAGCTTTCTTTATGGGCTAGGCTTTTATTTTTCCAGTTCTTTGTAGACTTCACTTATTCCTGCTCTTTGCCTCGTGGGGGTTAGTTATCCATGTTCCCTTCATATATTTTGCACAAGATATAAATTGATAAGCAAAAGGGACTGATAGCTGGACTGAGGTGGGAGACTGAAGATCCGGGTTATCTTCAAATCAAAAGTACTGAAACAGTTAGCAAAGTTTGACCCTTGGAGATCCCAAACCTTAGTTACTTCCCATTTTTGTTTATCATTAAATTTAAACAGAAACAACCTGTCATCACTCAGTCTGAGGTTATTTTTTTATGAGCGACTTCTGTAAAGTACTTATTACTTGCAGAAACATGACGACATTTTGGTTGAGTGGCTATAGAAGAAATTTGTTAGCTGTGACATTCAGGAATAACTGGCTTCTATTAGAGTTACTAGTATTTTTTTAATATGTTTTTGGATATGAATGTTTCCCACACACAGAGTTTAAAGATCTGAATCTGAGTGGTTTTTCCTTACTAGTAACAATGCAGAGATCATACCAGTATCACTTGTTTTCTAACTGTGACAATACAGAGACCGCAATCAACACCTCATGCAGATACAGATATCCATCACTACCTCTTTAGATGGATCTCCCTTATGATTCTTTAAAAACAGAGGCTGTCCTTCTAGGGCCTCCTCCGGAAGATATATTAGAAAATCCACAAAGCAGAGCTATGGTATATAGAACACCATACTGATGTCAAAAACTTGAAAAGTTGACTGAAGTTAGTGGAAGAAATTCCCACTTTCTTTTGTGGACTTGGGCCAGGTCCTCTGGTGAGCCACAGTCTGCCGACGACATTGGGGTAATTCAACTTCAGGCTCTGTTGTGCTTTGACTAACAGGTGAAATGCCTTATGTGGAGCCCATCTCTTTCTTGGTCATCCCACTGACTGGACATGAATTTGCAGGAAGTTTAATCCAGAGCAGAGCTTGGCTTTCATGATGTGTGCATTAAATTTACTTTAAGAGGTTGTATTTCATTTCAGGATGATCGACTGGGTGTCATGGCCCCTGGGAAAGAACATAGACAAGTGGATCATTGCTCTGCTGAAGGGTTTGGCTGCAGTGAAAAAGTTCAGCATCTTGATTGAAGTCACTCTTTCGAAAATTGAAAAGGTCAGTGGGCTCTTTTAAACACAAATGTGAACAACAGACTTCTCCTTGCACCTGAGGTATCTTCTTGCCTCTCAACCAAATGAGGATGAGGTGTGAATCGAGCTGTAGAGAAAAGAGAAAAGGGGGTTCGAAGGGACCGTTATTCCCCTTGCACCCTCTGCGAATGCTGCGTTGCTGTGTATGGGGTGGTGGGCTGATGCTGTTTTTGCGACCAGGAATGGTGTTCCCCAGAACAACCTGCAGTTTTTTAGGTCTTGGTTTGCGAAGGTACCGATGTCGTAAATGTTATGAAATGAAACAGGCCAAGAATTTTCAAGCCAACCAACCAGTTTTCTTCCCATACTACGGAGCTCTTGTACAACCTGCCTTTGGGAATGTGACACGCTCTCCTTCAACTGTGCCTGGATCAGTGCTGGTTGACACAGTCAAAATACATACCAGTGAGCATGTTAACAGTCCACACAGTCACAGGTCAGGTTTAAAGCCTGTGCCCTGGGCTTAGTTGATTTACTAGTGTAGATAAACCACTGCCATTGCCATCACCTGTTTCAGCGGTGAGTACTTGCCACTCTCTGAAAACCATGTGACCAAGCGCTGAAATTGGTCACCACTTCAAAAACATTTTCCATGCTGTGGTCCTGCTGTTCCCTCCTTCGTAAGACAGGAATAACACCTGGCTGAGCTTCCAGTGGAAGTCACCACAGAAGTTATCATTACCATAATTGTCAGTATTAGAACATCATCAATAACTGCATTTGTCCCTGTGATCCCCCACGTGCATTGAGCAGTGGGAGAGTAGCCAAGCATCTCTGTTTTTTCTTTATCTCACCTTTTGCTGTTAATGCATAGGAAAGGGACACAGCCCTTAAAATAACATGCTATTCTCGGAAACTCTCAGAAGTATGGTCTGAAAGGGGTAGAGGACATTGTCAAACTTATGCCATTTTCTGTAAAGTAGGATAAATACCGTTACTTAGCCTTTGGAAAAGGCCTTTGCTTTCTATCTCTTTGCCTGAAAGGTTGGTGATAAAGTTCCAAATGTCACAATAAAACACGAGGCACATTTTAGAAAATCTACATTCGCTCTGTGCTTGCACGGCCTCGTCCATCAGGAGGTATGGAGATGCAGTGCTGTTACAGAGCTCTGCACCTCACTGTCTCAGGCATTGCACAGGCCTGAAAGAGTAAGGGTCACCCACATGGTATTTTTAGGATGCCCTGAGGCCATGCTCTGGACAGCAGATGACTGGAGAACTGGCTGTAGGCTGCTTGCTTTGACATCCAGCGCGGAGTAGGGACAAACCAGCAGCCCTGGTAGATGCCCAGTGCCTCACTTTCCTGGTGGCACCTTTTCATGCATGTTGAGGTGCCATCCTGCCTTCTCATTTGCTTTTTTTCCTCCCTCACCAGGTCTTCTCCAAGTTGCTGTACCCCATCGTGAGAGAGGGGGCTTTGTCTGTCCTGCAGTACATGCTGCTGAGCTTCCAGCACTCCCACGAGGCATTTCACTTGGTAAGGCTGCGTACGGCACTCGGATGAGGGCATCACCCTGACTGTAACCATGCCATGGGGCAACATGGGTGGTAGGGAGCTTAAGGTGCTGAGATATTGGGAAATATTTCCCTCATCTGCTCAATTTCACCAAGTGATGTAAACCCAACCCTGCCTGTCCAATTGCAGCCTGTCCTGGCAGTTGCTCACCATCTCCTGCAGCCCAAACAGCCTTTTGGGCACCACGCAGCTGGTGCTGAGATGCGGAGGCAAGTCCTGAGCCTAAAAGGAGTTGGTTGCCACAGACAGAGCAGCCACCCTATGTCAGAGAGCGAGGTGCAGAGGAGAGGTGAGGCTTTGCTGTCTCCTCAGATGGTTCCTCCCATTTCTCTTGAGGGTTATCAGCTGGATGGCTTATCTCTGGGGTTAAATCAGTATAAAGCTGGTTGAGGCTTGGTCCTTCCAGATTTGAAATGCGTGCAATGTGTGCATGCTCTGCTTTTTATCTGCAGTGCTCTACCAGCTGGAGGAGTGGTCTCTGTGGGCAAGTGCATCTCCATGGTCCTCTCTCAACTTCAAAGCCCATGAGCCGAGGATGCAGTTAATGCAAATATATTGGATGGCCTGTCAAGCCACACGCAGCGTCTCATCAGCAGTGGCTATATTGCTCTTGCGGTCATTTTAACCTGGCGTTTGCCAGCCCTGCAGGTGGAAGAGGAGGTTCTCCTCTTCTCTGCTCTTGCTCTTAGACCGCTTGCTTCTACCAGCCACTCTCCCTTGCGCTGAGCCGTTGCTACGGCCATGTGCTGAACTGTCTTGTAAAAGGAGTCCAGGTGAAACGTGACCTAGCAGAAAATCATGATGGTCAGTATTGACCAGCTTGGTCTGGGTCTGGGTCAACCACAAACCTGCGCTATTGCATTTGCCTGGAGAAGGAAAGGGGAGGTGGAGGGGTGGCCTGGGGCAGGAAGGTGAGCAGGGCTACACTGAGCCAGGCTGGCTTTGGATGTAGTTTCAGGGTCAGGTTTAGAAGATATGGCCCCATGTTTGCTCCCACCCTTTCAGCTGAGGTCTTGTAGATGTTGCCACTCTGGCTTTGGGATGCATTAGGGGAAACCTTTGCACTGAGAGCATCTCAGAGGGCTCAGGCAGTGGAGGACAGGGAATATATTTTTAAACAGCCCTTGCTGTTTCCTAAGCAGGTGCCTGACTGTCCCTTGGACTCAGGGGGCCCCATCCCACATGTGACTTCAAATTCTCACCAGTATGTGGCGCCCATTACCATTTCTTGAAGTGATGGGGCATCTTTCCAAGCGTTGCACAGCATCAGCGCCATAAAACTTGAAGACTGGATCAAAACACTTCTGCTTCATGAATTCTTCGGTTTTAAAGGCAAAAAGCACTTTTAGCAACATCTGAATCTCCTTTTTTCTTTTCCACAGTAATATTTTATATTTTATTTTGCTGTTGACACTAAAGCACAGCTCTGCTTCTTGTCGGTGTTGCCACTGGAATGCTGTAATTAAAAAGCAGAGTTGAAGGCCAAAGCATGTTTGTAATGATTGAACTGATGAAAGAAGTAATGGAAAATTACTTCTATTAATGTTTGATTTTATCCTTTCTTCATTAAAGCCCTTACATTTGGCTTTTCACCTAAATTTCACAGAATAAACAGATAAGGCTGGAAAAAAGTAAAGCTAGCCAAAATTTTCAACTGATGTTTTTTTTGTTCCTCAGCTGGAGACACTTTAAATGAGCCTGAATTTCTTGAGAAACTCTTCGGTTTCTAAAAATAGGGTCGTTCCAAAGGATTGTCTTCAGTTGGGCGTCCAAAATTTGAAACACTCCAAAAGCTGTCAGTTGCTCTTGGCTTTAAGTTTCCATCTGCAGCCCAGCAAGCACAAATATCCTCCCCTATTTTTAAAAAAACAGGGCAAAAACCTGTCTTGCTTCTTATCTCTTTGTGTTTGCCCTGGCTTTTTGGAAGGGTTTTGAGAATTGTTCCCATCACAGCTTGGCAAAATATTTGTTTATAAAATGGTACTGGGATTCACTTGCTTCCCCAACAAAACTTTTCTGATGGAAAGGAAGTAGTTAAAATCACCAACATTTTGAGGAGAAAGAAAGTGAGAGAGAGAAAGAAGAGAGGAAGATGGAGGGAGGAAGGCAGGACCAGGAAATGGCCGGACTGGGGATCCTGAGACTTTACTCCAGAATTGTTCTGGGGTAAAAATGACATAAAGTATAAATATGAAAAAGGTTGTGTAAGTGCCCAGGGTCACTCTAGCACATCTGCAGGGCTGGGAATAGGTTATTAATTCTCTGTGCAGCTGCAGAGTCAGCAGAGGGTGCCCGTGAGCAATGTATCATTTGTGTTTGCATCTGCTTGTTCATTTTTAAATTTTCTAGATGGAAGCAAAATAACAAACGTGCTGTTTACGTGCCGGTCGCCACCCATCCGACCATACCAGTTCCAGTTTAGTTTATACAGTATAAAATAAAATGTAGCCCACCAGACAACACTTCTTGTAGGCTAATTCATCTGTCTTGTAGGTTTGAATCCCTACAATTGGCAGTCAGCAAATAATGCTCCTTTCCACCCTGGGTTTGTGTTTTAGTAGAGTTTGATCTGCTTAAAGAATGGAAATCACAGCATGGCAAAGCAGCAGCACAAACATGCTGCATGAAACCTCTAAGGTCTATAGCATTTGCACTACTAAAGTCAACAGAAGAGTTGCTCTTGAGTTCATAGGGTGAAAGATGAAGTCCAGAATGGGACTGAAGTCAACTCCTGTTGACTGTCCTTTCTGCCTGGGGGTGAATTTCATTCTCCTGTGCGTGTGTTAAAGCTCTGTGAGTAATTTGGAGCCATTTGTTGATGTAGTGAATTTTCCTTTCCCAGCTGCTCCCTCACATCCCCAGGCTGGTGGCCTCTCTGAAGAAGGAGGACTCCAACTCTGCCACTAGCTCCCTGGAGCAGCTAGCCGAGCTCATCCACTGCATGTTCTTCCGCTTCTCCGGATTTCCAGATCTCTATGAACCAGTCCTAGAAGCGGTTAAAGTAAGACACGCAGCTCTCAGCCATTTTTCTGTTTTCCATATAGAAATGGCATCTTAGTTTGCAGCCTAGTGCAGAGGGACTGCTGTACTGGTAGGGATGTCCTAACCTCAATACCTCAAATTGTGGCAGAAGAAAGGGTTTAAAATTCTGGGTTTAAGCCCCACATAGACAAGTTGCCGGAAGATACTTTTACAGTGGGCCTGCAGAAGTTCTGATCATGCCTGTGGGTTTTAGCTATAACTTTAGTCTTCAATGCTTCTAAAGGACTAATACCAGCAGGTAAACACTTCCTTGCATGGATGCATGTTCATGCGAAGAGCAGGGGAAGTTGCATGAACACCTCTAACAGAGGAGTTTTGCCATTGCTTGTTACTAATTCTTCATGTGGAAAGATAACGATTTGTGACACAGATCTCTCTTTCCAAGGCTCTTCCTATTCCAAATGAAGACCGGATTAAACATCTCTTGGGACAAAATGCTTGGACCTCCCAGAAGAATGAGCTGGCCTGCTTCTACCCACGCCTGGCGTCCAAATCGGAGACGGGAAAGATTGGGTTAATTAACTTGGGAAACACCTGCTACATGAATAGCATCATACAGTCTCTTTTCATGGCTTCGGAGTGAGTTTTTGCTCCCTTGCTCCCACTCAAGACTGCTCCAGGGGTGTTGCTCATCGCACTGGCATTGCGCGTCCCGCACTGATTTTCCATCTTACGGTTTGCATCTCTGCTTTTCTTTTGCAGCTTTCGGCATTCGGTGTTGAATTTAACTGAGGGCAACTCCCAGCCCCTGATGACAAAGCTCCAGTGGCTCTTTGCGTTTTTGGAGCACAGTCAGGTAATTATTTCATGTTCTAGCTATTTGTTTGGACTGTCGGCTACGGAAAGGCTCGTCTCCAAGTTGCTTCCTGCTGACTCCAATGTGCTGATAAGGAGCTGTGGATCTTGGTGGGTTTTTATAACGGGACGAGTTTTGTTTATATGAAAGAGGCTAATTTTGGGGGTGGAGGAGGCAAGCTCCTTTTCCCCATGAAGGCGAGCTGTGTTCACACCAGGCTGCCTGTCTTCAGCCTGTGGCCTTCCTGGGTTGGACTGATGTAATAACTAATAGTTTTGACAATTAAATCCATGCGGTAATAGTTTACATATGTGGCCAGCTGAAAAGCTTGTTGGTATAAAGCAGAGGTTTTTGTTTCTTGCTTTGCAGCAAGGAAGAAGACTGGAGCAGCTCGCTTGTCCCCTTGGTTCACAGCAAAGGACAGGCAATTGATGAAAATTGCCTTAAAAGTGGTTTTGTTAAAAAACCCCCGAACACAAAACCCCCTCTTTAGATTCCAAATTCTCTGTATTTGAGGGGAATTTAAAAAAAAACAACTAAACACCCTTAAACAAATTAATTATGAACGCTTTCTTGACGAACCTGAAATTTAATGAGTGGCTCCTGGAGATACAGATAGGTCATATCTAGCTCCTCTCTTGAAAATATATCGTTCTGTCTCTAGAAAGGCAGGATTTTGAAAATCCAATGAATTTTCTCCTGCTGTGAAACCAGTCATCTTGGCTTTTCTGTTTTCCAAGCCTCGATTGATAGAGCTGGCTTGTTGCATTGTGGTATTATGCCATTATAAATGGCTTTGGGGGACAAATATAGACAACCTGTTAAATTTAATATTTGGTCATAGAGAAACCTAGTTTTTGAGGCAGGTTAGGGTGTCTGGGATCTCCGATGAGCAAATACAGAAGCTTGTTGTGTAGTTTATGGTTAATAGCTTTCTGCTAATTTCCTAATAGACTTCTAGTGATTTTTCTTCTTTGGGCGGTTCTTAAAATCACTTCTTTGCCAAAGATGAGTCTTTTTCCATGTTAATTAGACAGCAGCTTCCTAACGGCAGTGATTACATTATCCGGTAATGCAGATTACCTGCCTCCAGTGATCAGAATGGAGGGTGGAAGTTTAGTGGATATTTTGCTTTGTTTTTTTTATGAAAGGATTTGGTGAGAGAGATCCTGATCAAATTAAATGAAGCATCAAATTAAATTCAGGCTGAATTAAGTAGAAGTCTCTGGGTCAGGCCAATAAACCATTTTAAAATTGAAGGAAGAAATAAACATGTGGATATTTTAAACATGTGTATGTATGTGACTGAAATTCATCCTTACAGTCTTGGCTTTCAGCAAACCAAGAAAGTCTTCCCATGCACTGGGGTTAGCCCTTGTAGGGGAAAAAATGAGGACCTTATCATGCACACAGGTTCACCCTGCTCCCGGTAAAGCAGCCAGAAAGACCCTCCTCTCCCCTTTCCATCCCCTTATGTGAAGTGAGAACCAAATCCCTAGGATTAAATGCACTTCTCCTTCTTCTATTTTGCTGCCAGAGACCTGCCATCTCACCCGAGAGTTTCCTCTCTGCCTCCTGGCCGCCCTGGTTCACCCCGGGCGCTCAGCAGGACTGCTCGGAGTATCTCAAGTACTTGCTGGACCGGTACGTGGCAAGCAGCGTGATTTCGGAGCCTGGTGACAACGGCATCCCTAGACGTGATGTAATGTTTAACGCTGACCCACGTGCAAATGGGGAAAGCGGCTGAGATCTGGAGAAGCTGGGGGAGTGGAGGCTTGGGGTGAAAGATGGTGAGATCGGTCCAGGGCTCCTTGATAAAAACCTGTTTAGGCTGGCTCGAGGATAAGGTCAGAACTTAGTTCAGCTGGAAAATTTCTGCCTTTGCTCTGAAGGCAAAGGAAATTGCACCAAGGTCAGAGATTTGCCTGACAAGCCACTCAGCCTCCTCTGTAAAATTGATTTTGCCTTTCTCCTATCTAGAAATCTTGAATCTCTGGTGTCCCAGCTATCCCCCTAGAAGTAGGGGGTCAATGGCACACAGATACCTCAGGTTCCCAAATCCTGCCCGAATCCATCCCACTTCCCTCCCTCAGCAAGGCACATGGCACCAGACCCCTGTGCACTGGAGGGTTAACCCAGAAGAACCTCTCTGAGTGAAGAACAGAAGCCCTACTTTAGAAACTACCTCTTGGTACTGCATCAGTGGATAACGCAGCTTTTTTTCCCCCTGTCAAAGATTGCATGAAGAAGAAAAAACTGGAAAAAGGATCTACCAGAAACTCAAGGAATCCAGCTTGATGTCTCAGGCGGTGGAGCATCATTACTTAAACAAGACATTGATTGAGAAGATGTTTGGGGGTAAAATGATGACAAAGATCCGCTGCTTGAAGTGCCTGAACGTCTCCTCCCGAGAAGAAGCCTTCACAGACCTGTCATTGGCTTTCCCCCCACCGGACAGGCACTTGCATGAGAGCACATCTGTTTTACCGGTGGAAGAAATTGGCCCACAGTTTATCAAGCCTCCTGAAAACCCAAGCCAGCTAACGGGGTCTCCCTGGATCCGGAGGAAGCCCCCCATGTCCGGAGAACCTGCAGCCCCACCGATGCTGGTGGAAACATTGGGTTTCCAAGAACCTGGAGAACGGACAAATCCCTTAAGCAGCGATGCGGTTGGTGTAGATGCAGCCAAAGATCCTCTCTCGGCTTTTGGGGAGCAGGCGTGTGGTCCCAAGGACTCCAGATCTGTCCTGGATTTAATTAACTATTTTCTATCCCCGGAGAGACTGACAGCAGAGAATAAATACCACTGTGAGAAATGCGCTTCCTTGCAGGATGCCGAGAAGGTGGCAGAGCTGACAGAGGGTCCACACTACCTCATCCTTACGCTGTTGCGGTTCTCCTTTGACCCACGGACTATGAAGAGGAAGAAGATCTTGGACAATGTCTCCATCCCTGTGGTGCTCAAGCTTCCAGTCCTTATCACCCCAGAGGAAACTGAGGATGTTTGCCAGCATGGGAAGGACAGGGCTGCTCCTGAAAGTGGCTTCATGTCTATCATGTACGACCTCTGCAGTGTGGTGGTGCATTCGGGCATCTCCTCTGAAAGCGGCCACTACTACTGTTACTCCAGGGAGTGCACTGACACTGTCACCCATGGGCATCCCCGGGACGGGACACCGAAACCAGCCTCTGACAAGCAGCTGGACTTTGAAATTCAGTGGTACCTCTTCAATGACACCAGGGTTTCCTTCTCCTCCTTCGAATCGGTCAGCAACGTCACCTCTTTCTTCCCCAAGGACACTGCCTATGTCCTTTTCTACAGACAGCGGCCGGGCAGGCAGAGCTGCCGACTGCATGAGGCTCTGGCCGAGGCTGGCCGTCTGCATGGCGAACCCTCCCTCCACAAGGACTTGATGGAAGCCATTTCCAAAGATAACATCCTCTACTTGCAGGTAACTCCCACTGCCGTGCACAGCAGGGTGCGATCCTGTGGCTGCCTGGCCCACGAGCCACATTCCCACCCATCCAGGTGGCAGCAGCAGGGTCGTGTCCTGCGGATAAATCCATGCGTGCAGGTATCCTCCCGCTCCCTGAAGCCAAATCTCTTATCCTTTTTAGCACCCAGGTATAAACGGGTTGCAGTTTCCCAATGAAATTGGGTGTTGAGGTTGATGCAAGACACCTCGTGGCTGTGCTCGGGGCTGACTTGCTGTTGCCTGAAATTTTCTCCTAAGTGCCTGGGAAAGATGGGTGAGCTGGGAATACAAACTAGAGCAGATTTCATTCAACTGGTGGAACTCAACACTTTCCAAACAGCAGTGTCCCACAGGACATGAGCAGCACCCGGAGGAATTTGAGGGGTCCCTCCTCTCTCAGAAGTGACATAGAAGGGGCTTTTTTTTGATCGCTGGAGAGATGCAATGCTTTGCTGCATCCCTCCTGCCGAGCTCTAGAGGTGAGCACATGGCCTTCTCACCCCAGTTTAATTTGGAGGAGGCTCCCAGGGGCAACCAAACAGAGTCCTGGCTTCTCAGGGAAGGTGGAAGCATCCCCCTACCTGGGTCATTTAGCCGCAGATATCCTTGTGTTATTTCTCCCCCCTTCCTTCTCCCAGGAGCAGGAAAAAGAAGCGAGGAACAGAGCTGCCTACATTTCCGCCTTGCCGAAATCCCCGCTGTGGTGGAGAGACTTTGACAGGGACAAGGATGATGACAGCTCATCGGGGGGCTGCAGCCCGGCGGCAGGTGGGGGAGGATCCGGCTCCTTTCATGGACTCGTCTTCTAGCCAACGGGTTAAACCAGATAGTCAATGTCTACGGGGCCAACCCGAAGCCAGAAGCTCCTCTTCCTCACCCTGATGACAGTGAGCATCTTGGAGGAGGATTTGGGGAACATTTCAATGGAAAAGGACTCAGGGGCTGATTTGGAGGCGCCTGGAGGGTCCCACCGCTTCCTATGCACTTGGTCTTCACGCCTTAATGTAACTAAGCTAACGCGGAGATGAACAGCTGCTGACAGCTTGGAGAAGTGCCCTTTTGCTTCAGCGTAGCTGTGTGTTGCCTGCTGTGAGCTGTGCCACCAGTCTGGGGAGGGGACGGGGACAGGGATGGGGATGAAGAGGGACCCAGCGGAGCCCCAGGGATGGAGATGTCCCATGCAGATCCTGTCTGCGGCCCTTCCCATGGCGCTGAGTTGGTTTTGGGGGGAACCTCTGCTTGGTTCTTGTTTTTCTTTTAATGTGGTTTTGAGAACCCACTTTGCCACACCTCTAAAGGTAGAAAAAGGCTGAAAAATGCTGAGCAGCCAATGTGGCAATGCTGATCTGGTGGGGCGGTGAGCTTGCAAGTCTGCTTGGTCACAGCGAGCAGTGGCAGGTCAGTCAGAGGGGGTTTATGCAGCATTGCAAAGCACCCTAAAGAGACCGAGGGGCACAAACCCCTCCAGCCAAGAGACACTGACCTGGTCCAGCTGGGGCTTTTTGGGCTCCAGCAAAGCTCTGTTGTATTACTGGTGACCTCTGGACACTGCTAGCATATACGGCAGGCCCCGACACGCAGCTCTTTTTTCCAGATGTGTCTTTAGGACTTGGTTTGCCTCTTTCTGCTGCTGTCATCTCATGGCTTTCTGCCCTTTAAAACTTGGGGTTTACTTTGGGGTACCTTGAACTGAGCAGCAAATGACAGAGCTCCTTTAAACCCACTAGCTATTTTTTTAAAATGCTGATTTGCAAGGAGAGTAACCCAACCAGATATATTATATCAACCCAGTATAAATACATACTATGTAAACCAATGTATTATATAAATCAGTAATGGGACAGGGGCTGATTTTGGTAGCAGGAGGCCAACCCAGGCAGTGCAACTACAGGACCACGGCTCCCTCCCATGTCCCTCCCCAGCCGTTGTCCCTGCCTGTTTCTCCCTCATGCCTGTAGTAGAGATTTCTCTAGCTCAAGTGGCAGAGACTTGTGCCTTAGGTCCTGGGTGCAGGGCCTAATCCTGAGCGTGGGATATTGGGGTGGGAATACTGTGTTGCCGTGGAGGAAAAGGCAAAGCACAGACATCACTACGGAAAATACAAGCAGAAAGTCTGCTAGAGAGGACACTTGGGATCAAATCTCTAGTGTATACTATCATGTTCTTTTATTGCCTTTCCTATATATAAATAAAGGAAATTAATTAATTCAACATAAAGGTTTAGTGTCTTAATGCAATACTCGGCTATTAGGCTGATGGATCAACAACGAGATGGGGAATCTGATGGGGTCAAGCATCCAACCTCATGGACGCACAACAACCCTGCAGAGTGGTGGCTTGGAAGAGAGGAGCAGGCAGAGGTGAGATGGAGACCCCCAGCCCAGAGCTGGGTGCCCTCTGAATGCAGATCACAATCCTATTAGTGGGGTTTTGTAGGGTGTGGATTGTGTTCATTGTATTTAAGTCCGCTAGACTGAAAGCGGTGCTAAGAGAAAATAAATATAGAATCATAGAATCATTTAGGTTGGAAAAGACCTTTAAGACCATCAAGTCCAACCGTTATCTAGCGCTGCCAAGTTACCACTAAACCATGTCCCTCAGCACCACGTCTACACATCTTTTAAATACCTCCAGGGATGTTGACTCCACCACTTGCCTGGGCAGCCTGTTCCAATGCTTGACAATCCTTTTGGTGAAGAAATTTTTCCTAATATCCAATCTAAACCTGTCCCTCCTAAATATGGATCTGAAGCTGAAGATATACAAAAGAAAGCAGGAGACAGATCTTTTACAAGGGCATGTAGTGATAGGACAAGGGGTGATGGCTTCAAACTGGAAGAGGATGGATTTATAATAGATCTCAGGAAGAAATTCTTTCCTGTGAGGGTGGTGAGGCACTGGAACAGGTTGCCCAGAGAAGCTGTGGCTGTCCCATCCCTGGAGGTATTCAAGGCCAGGTTGGACGGGGCTTTGAGCAACCTGGTCTAGTGAGGCGTGTCCATGGCAGGGGGGTTGGAACTAGATGATCTTTAAGGTCCCTTCCAACCTAAACCATTCTATGATCCTATGAAAAAGTACAGTGTTTCCTGGTATTATAATCTTTTATGAACCTCCTGTCCAAAGAGGTTGCCGAAAGCTTTCATGTTGCTGTCATGCCAGCTCCCTGCTTTGTGCTGGAGGCATTTTCTGAGCCGTGTGCTGGATGGTGCTCTTGCAGAAGACTGTCTCTGCCTTGATGAGATCCTAATCTAAATAATCAAGGCAGATAATCAATCCAACATGGAAAATGGAGAGGCTGTATCAGAGCTACGCTCTTCCCTGAATATGTCTTGTTTTTTCCCCAAGATTTTCTGAGATGAGCAGAGGCAAACTGCATGCAGTGCTCAGCACAGATGGCAGCCTGGATAGTCTCAACAGCATAATGAGGTGATCTGCTTTGGTCTCTGTTCATTTCCTAGAATTCTTAGCATCGGACTTCCTTGATCATCATCTTCACTGAGCCATTGACTGTAACTCCTTTAACGCAGCCATCCAGCCAATTCCTTATCCATCGAATAGTCCATCCAACAAACCCCTATCTCTCCAGTTTAGAGGTAAGAATGTTATGGGGGACCCTATGAAAGGCCTTGCAGAAGTCTAGTCTAGCATTAGTATAGTATGTTACTATCTATGCTATACCAATTATAGTATATACTATACTAATATTAGTGTTAGTAATAACAGTGTTATTTGTATATGGTATATTGGTAAAGTATACACTATAGTATATACTATAGTATGGCCTGTAGTGTCACACATGTCTCTGGCCGAGGAGAGCCCACAGCAGAGTCCTCAGCTCCAGGTTCAGGATCCCAGATGTGCTGCAACATGAGGTGATGCTACTCTTGTCTAAAAAAGGGGGTTAAAGGGTCTGTGCTGTAGGTATCTCTTTTTTTTCTAATATAGTAGATATAAGTGTCTTGAAGGGGGGAATTTGAACTTTCAACTCCGGGGAAAATGATTTGTTCTTGTGCTTAGGTTTTATGAGTTATTTGGTGTCCTGACGGGGGTTCACAAGTGCTGAGCTGCTGATGGGTGAGGAAGGAAGAATTTGTTCACATCCTGCACACACCAAAGTGTATCCCTGGAGCAGATATATAGTATGAAATTCACTTTAGCAGCTGAAAAACACACAGTTTGGGTTCTGGTGTCAGGAAAAACCCTAACTGCATCCTGAGGGGCCTCACTGCACAGACAGGACACCTGAAGCTACAGGAGATACTTGGCAACACACTGGGAAGATGCTCTGAAAGCTTTAAAGGTGCTGCATAATTCAAATTGATCCAGTCATTAATTCCCCCTTTCTCTCCCCACTCCGAATATATGCTGGGAGTCACCAGTGAGAGATGTCTTTTTATTATCATTCTTTTATTTTCCCGTTGCTTTCCCGCTGCATATACAGTACTAAAAAATGAGATCACCTTCACGTCAGGCATGTACCATGTTTATTAACAGCAAAAAAGTATTATCTAGGCTTCACTCAAGACCAATTTACAGGATAAATAATTGTTTCAAATTACTTAAAAAAAACCAAACAACAAAACCCCAAAGAATAAATTAATAACTTAAGTGATTAGCTGTCCACAGTGATTTGAAAACTTAATAACCATTCAAACAGTGACACCACAAGAAGACACGTACTGTACAGTTTGCCACAGATTACTCTTGTCCTTCCTTCTACAAATGGAAAAAAAAATTAAAAATATTCCTCTTTAAGAACAGTCATAGGCTTTGAAACACACAAAACATCCCTGCGAATCGGCTGCTGATGCCCCGTTGCAGCAGGTTAAGAAACAAATGGAGAAAACTACCCTAATTTGGCTGGGTCTGTTCCCACGCAACGATGCCCAAAGTCAACGGGGACCCATTGACTTTGCCAAGGGCTGGGTTGAGTGGGATGTAACTACTCTAAAGGTTTGGTCCTAACCCTACGGGATTCATTGGAGGGCTCCCCATGGAGCCCAGGGTCCTGCTCCCTTCCCTTCTCCATGACGTGCTTCAGCCACCACGTCCAAAGGGCTCTCAAACAAAACGTGGTATTTTCAGGGTCAATGTGGCAGCAGAATGCTGAAACTGTGCAAATGGCTTTTCCCCACCCCCATCGCTCAAGAGAAAATCCTGCCAAAATTTTTCCACCTTGGTAACTAAGGATGAGGTGTTTTTAATGAGTTTTGCAGAGCGGGATGTGCAGTGTTGTGTGTGATGCTGGGCATGACAATGGGGTAGCACCACATGCTGCCAGGCCGTTGCCTGCAGACTCAAACCAGCTCTTTGCATTATTAATGTCAATTTATTACACCTCATGACACATCTGTGAGGTGGGGAAATAAGTACTAAAAATCTTCATTTCACAAGCCGGAGAGAAAGCGGGATACAGAGAGTTCAAATGAACCCCCTCATCCCACCTGAAGATAAAGTGTGGTGTCACCCAAAGAATGACAATAAAAATGATGACTTTTTGTCTCCTGGTCTTGGGGCAAACCTCTCCCATATATTCAACCCATTGGCCTACAAATGCACCCATTGTATTTTAGCAATGGGCTGCACTGAAAATTAAGAGCCTGCTGATTGGAAGTAAGTCCATTGAGAGGCTCTTTTAGCTCAAGAGATGGGGCCATGTCGCCCAGCTCCTGCTCCAGATGTTGCTGGCCGGTGTTGAAATTTGGACACTGTGTGCCAGGACCGGCTCGCCATGGGTTGGTAGGAGGAGAGCTGTTTGGTGACACCTTGCTACATATCAACTTTTCTCAAGAGCAGCCACTGAAGTAGCAACCTGATTAACAGTACAACTCTAGGAGCTGCAAACAAGGAGATAAAATTGTGACTACAAGGATAAGACATCAAGGACAAGCTGATGGAGGGATAAACTGCTCCAGGCCAAGGAGAAATCATGGTGAAAAGGTGCACATCTCTACCTGCAAGAGCCTCATTAACAGCTGCAAGATCATTGCGTACATGCGGGCAGGTTGGTGCTTTCTGGGCAGAGAAGAGAGGCATGCAGAGTCACCAGGGGCCCTAAACTGGTTTACTGGCCCTTGTGATTTGATGCTGGACTGGTCCCTCTGAGTTTCTTGATGGCTTTTTGATGGCCATGCATATTCTCTGGCTCAGTCCCTGGCTGGGTTGGGGTTAGGCTCTGCTCTTCGCCCTTCCCAGTACAAGTGGGGTTTCTCCATAAGCACTGCCCCACTGCACCCACCTCATGCAGACAACATCCCTCCCATGGGGCACACAGCGTGATTGTCAGCTTTTACATGGAATAGCACCGTCACCAGGCGGGAAAACACCAACACAGTGCAAACGTGACTTGAGGAAACCATCCCCTTATTCCTCTCCCAGGCCAGGAAGATCAGACAGGCCCTGGGAGCTATTTAAACATCTTCCTACCGAAGTCCATCACCGCATAAGACCTGGGCACAGCTCGACCCCTCCCAAGGACCCGTGCTCAATGGGTGGCCAAAAGGAGCCAACTCTTCCTGGTATGCTCAAGGGACTGGGACCCTGGAGTGCTGGGGCTCGCGTGGGGCTCCAGAGAGCCCTGGGTCAATGGTTATCCTAAAAAATTTAGAGGTTCGAGCTGTCCCCCAGTTGCCTGGACTGTGTGTCTGTGTCCTGGATGACTTGGCCTGTGTCATCCAGCCCTCTCCCAGGTGCAAGGGATGGCCCCAGTGTGGATTAGGCCACCTTGCTGGGGAGTATGGCCTTAGGGGTTGAGCTGTGCCTTGCCACTTGGCTTCACGGCTGGAGAAGAGGCCCAGTCCCATTTAGGATGCTACAGGACTCCAGGTGCTGCCTTTGGCCCGTTCCCTCACATAGAGGAGTCCCCACTCAGCTCCAGCAGCACAAGGTCTCAGGGTAAATCAAGGGGGAGAGATGTTTCTAGTCCCACCCCCTGCTCCAACCAGGGTCAGCTATGGGGTCTCACCCTCTCGCTCAGGGCTTGATCTAGTCTGGTGTTGAAAACCTCCAAGGATAGAGATGGCACAACCTGTTTGGACACTTTGTGAAGCTATGGCACTGCTGCCCCACAATCAGCCCAAGGGAGCCCCAGAACAAGGTGTCCCCCAGCACAGCCAGATCCCCACCACCCTTCTGGTAGGGTTTCTCCTGCCCAGCTTGGTAGTGGGCACATGGCCCAGGTCTCCCTGAAAACCAGAGTGCTGAGGCATCATGTTGTCAGGCAGGATGACCCCCTTGAGGGCAAAATGTCCTGGGTAAGTCCCAAGAGCTGTGGGAACTCCCTTCACACCAGTGCATGGCCTTTAACAAGCAAAACCCCTCTCCACAACCCACAAACCTTCTCTGTAGATCTGACTCAAGATTTATGCCAAAGGAGGACACGGTGAGGACCAAGACTCAAATCTTTCTGGCAAACACTCTTGCCTTCAGTCCTCCCAACCTCATGTTGGACTAGATGACCTTTAAAGGTCCTTTCCAACCCAAACTATTCTATGATTTTATGTTCCCCCATATATAACCCTTGTCAGTGGCTGGTGGCCCTGGGTCCAAACCCATCCCAATCAGCCCTCAGTCAACCCAAGCCTTAGCTACCTTTTTGTTCAGTCTCTGGTGTTGGTCCTATCTGCCAGACACTTAGCTTTGCCCTGGCACAGTCTGCACTCACAAGTATTTTCTTTCTCCAATTTAAGACTAAGCCTAAGCCTGGCATCCATTTAGAGCTGGAAATGTATTTCCCACCAAACGCTCCAAATGTCAGTTCAGAGCAAATTAGCTCCAAGGCAGCTCACACATCTCACCAGACAGAGGAACCATGAGCAGCAGTCGCACACACAGAGCAAGGGATACACAGTTTTGGCAATTTCTGCCTTTAACACCACAGGGTTAGTCATTTTAAAGCTCTGGGAGGGCTTTGAGCCATGTCCCTGGTACTTCATAAAACTAAATATTAAAGTCACGATGCTTGTCCCACAGACAACCCTTCTCCATGGGCGCGCGCACACACACACACACACACACACGCAAGCACATACCTTTACTTAAATGGGATCATAGAGCTGAAGAGCAGGCTCTGACATGAAGACTCAAGCCATTTTAATTGCAATTAAAAGGAATCATTTGCAGTGTTCTCAGCTTCTTAAAATACCTATTTCTAACAAAAGAGTCAGTCATACTTGAGCATCCAAGCATAGAGTGGATGTGATAAACTCAATGCCTTCAGGACAAAGCTCTTGGCAGTCCGTGTAATTAAACCAGCTGGTTTTCAATATGGTTTAAGCCTAAATACTGCACAAACATTAATCATCAGGGACTGCTGTAATCAGCTCGGCAGCCGTTAGGAATGACTATTTCCACTGCAGCCATTGATTACTTAATGGCTTTCAGGAGGGGTTGATATAGTCATGGCTATATGGCAAGTAGCATGGCTGCTACTTAGTTTGGAGGGACCATTTGCTTGGTGCTCAGCAGAAAAAAAAATATGGAGGAATATATCTGTTCCTGGGAAAACACAGATCTCACTGCAGAGCATGGAGGGACCAGCAACCAGCAGTTGCAAAATAGCTGCTTTTGGGCTGTCTTGGTCCTTGGTCTGCCAAACGCAAAGGGCCAGACAGATACTGGGGATGCTCATGAAAGCAAATCATCAAAACAGGAGGGCTGAGCCTTGGAAAAGAGCTATCCCGTGCCAGTGCCTGCCCCATGAACAAATACAGACATCTGTGGGACGTGGAGAAAAAGGACTAGTTTCTCCAGTACCACAAAGGGCCTTCCCAATCTCAATTAACACTTTGGATTAAATGTGGAAGTGGGCACTGGATGCACCTAGTCCCAGAGCAGAAGCACAGGGCACCGACTCAGCAAAATGCATCCCAACCCATTGTGTTGTCTCTCAAGCCACTGACCATCAGAAATGACTCCTGCTGCTGCCTCCCCCTCACCTGCCCACTTTCGGGGTACTGTGGGGACTTGTTGAGCTCCTGGTCTCCCAGGTGGTGAAAAAGACTCAATCCAAGCATGGTTTAGCACTTGATTTCTCCAGGCTTTTGGTCCAGTTCAAGATTTTTTTGGCCTGGAGCTGGGCTCAGTTTGATCTTGAGAACAGTTGCACTATTTTACTGAGGCAAACCCAAAGCAGCATAAAGGGCTATTCCCAATATTGCTGCTGCAATCCACCCCAGAGGTGGCTGCATTTTAGTGTGATAGGAGGACAACAGCACAGTTTTGGCAGGGAAATACATCCAGCATGCACCATAACCCTTCTCCCCCAACCTCATCTTCCTTAGTGTCCGCCTAGCAGTTGAGAGGATCAAATAGGAAAAAATCGGCTTCCCGCTTGAGTCACATTTGCTTTTCGGTGGGGATGGGCAGCTTGCTCCCAGCCAGGTGAACACCCACTTCAGTGGGCTCTGGATCAAGCCCAATGTTTAGTGTCCCCTGAGATGCAGTGATGAAAGGGGCTATAGAAATACGAAGCACTCTACTCTGGTCTTCATTTCATTATCTCACCATGCAAGCGTGCAAACCCTCAACAAGAGGCAAAGGCCCTTGCAGGATGTAACACACTCCCCGACCTTCAGAAAGCATCTGGCTGGGCTAAATCTTCCCCTTTGGGTCTTTTTCTTTTTTTTTTTCTCTCCCAGATGATCATTATTTTACCATGAGCATTAGGATATTTGCTTCATTATTCCTGTAAAAGGCCAACACTTCAATGTCTTAAAAGGTTTGTCAGAACTTTTCCATTAATACCCTTCCTTTTCATGGTATGCATGGAGAAAATATAAACTGATGTTGGAAGTTCAAGGCTTATTTTACCAGCACACAGCCCTTAAGGGACTGGTATCCCATCCCTGTGTGGCCCTTTCCAAATTCAGGCCAAGCTTAAACAAATGTGTTAACACTTAAGCATCAATAATCAATACAACTTGGTGGTGAAATATAGAGCCCATGGCGTTGGGAGGGGTTCAGCTTGCAGAAAGAATAGCTCCAGCTATTTAATAAATATTATTACCTAATTTTTCTAATGTCTCCTTCGTTTGGCTCTTGGTTTGTGGTTGGCCTGTTTATCCCTGTCAGCGCTCGCTGTCTGGCAATCAGGCTGCTCCATGGTAATCATTAGTCCTTCCTGTTTTCATGAGATCATGAATTATTATCTCTGCAATAAACTGCCTCTTCCTTCTCAGCTCTCTGCGCCTGGCAGCTGCCTGGGGAGCGATCCCAAAGCTTGGATGTGTCAAGGGTGCTGGCAAGGGGCAACAGCAGATTCCCATCCATAATTAGAGCCTCAGGTCATTAACGTCAACAAGCCCCATTTCTGTCTTGAAGAAACATTGCTGAAGATGGGGAGAAAATATCTAGTCCAGCACTTTGCACCCACCACAAACCTACCATAATGCCACATTAAAGATAATATTGAAACACCTTGCCCTGACTCTCCTGACCAGCCCCTTCCCCAGCCTAAGGCCTCACCATCAACCAACATTTCAATTACTCTACTCTTTTCCTCCAAGATACACCCCATTGGATCTCCTCTCCCAAGACCAACCTCTGCAGTACAGCAGCCACCTTCTCCCAGTCCTCACAACAGCCTCCCACTTCCTCCTTGTCACTCATCCTTGTGCCAGACCAGATATACAGGGCCTCCAGAGCCTCCCTGTGCTCCCCATACTCAACCACAGAGCTCCTCATGACAGCCACGGATGTAGGACTCTCACTGTGCGGGCTTCTTTTGGTGCCACAAAGGGCAGATTTTGGTTCCTAGGGCCAGATTCACAGGCAATCGGTTTCAGATAGGCTTAAATTCTGCCATCCAAAGCAAATGTCTCCAGCCCGTTGACTTTGAGAGATGCTGGAGAGCATCAACAGCAGCAGACACCTCAACAAACTTGGCTGTTTCACGCATGCACGCATGTGTGTCAGCATGTGCTGGCATGTACGTGCGTGTGTACGATGGGGCAAGTCCTGGGCTTCTAGGTAAGCTCAATGGGACAGTCTGGATGCTCTTTAACCTCCTAAAGGTTAACAACCACAACCAAAAACACAGGGGCTATTCCGCCAGGAGAAGAATACCCCTCAGAGACTTTGAACCTATTATTTACAAGAAATGGGACAACAAAAGTGATTTCAAAAGGAATGGTCCTTGCTCAGTTTTGGGACTGGGAGGAGGCAGAGAAGAGGGCAACCATAAAGAGTGGGGAATCAGAGCTGGGGAATGATGTCCTATGAGAGACGCTGCAAAACTGCATGGCACGGTTTGGGGGTACGGTATGGAAGAAGACGGGGAGAGATGATGCAGTGTTAGCACATACAAGGTGGCTTTAATAGCTGTAAGCAAAAGATGCGTAGGGTGAAACCTGGTATTGCTAAGTCGAAGTTCCTGGATAGCGCATCCAGCAGCTAAAGCACAAACCTAGCCACCGAACATAGTTGGTCTTTATCACTGGCAAACAGTATCCGCCAAATCTTCCCCTGAAATTAAGTTTCTTTTTGTCTTAAAAGAAAAAAAAAATAATGAAGACCCCCTCCACTCCGCAGACAAGTCTTAGAAGCCCAGCCCCAGTGGGACTGGCAGCCCGGCAGGGCCCTAGCTGGAGAAAACCGCCGGGACATTTGCCTGTTCCGTTGCTTGCCCCAGGCGCTACTGCTTCGTGCTCTTGGCAGGCTCCGAGGACTGCCGCACATCAGTCCACTCCTGCATGGTGCTCTGCAGAGCCTGCGTCTTCTCCTTGTCCACTTGCACGTAATCAACCTTCTCATCCGAGGCGACCGATGAGGTGGAGGGCTGCAGGGAGGAGAAACATGGCCACCGCCTGGTCATTCATCAGCTCGCTGCTCTTACCTCTTGCTCCTTCCCACAGCAGCACCATGGGTGCTGCAAGTCCACCAGCACCTCCCCTGCTTTCTTGCAGACTCCATAGCTCAACACCTTCCATCTTACCTCCTGAAGGGTCTTGGATGAAAGATTCCAGTCTGCTCTGCATCATGTTTGCATGAGACTGCAGTACAATGGGAGGGTAGAAATAGCATCTGGGTCTCTACTTTCCCACCAACTCTGGGACACGTATGTTTGGTTGCAACTGTCGTATCTAACTGCTGATATTGCAAATGCAGTGTTGCATCTTGCTCATTTTCTTGTAAAGAACTCAAGAACCCTTATAGATACACATAAAAATCCCAGCTCCATCCCTCTCAGCTGTGCTGACTCCACACACCTATGGCACTAGATTATTTTCATCCCCAAAACAACAGATATACTGTATCTGTATCCTGTAAAGAAGGAAATACTTTTTTTCTGTAGTTTCTTGAGCCCTGGAACTTTGTCTGCCTCTTCAAGCATTTCAGAGGACCCCCCAGCTGCTTGCAACTGGAGCCAGATGATGGGTTTTTAATAGTCTAAAATCACCTTTCCAGGTTGCGATGTAATTTAAATTGGTAATACCTGCAGAAATATTGCTGGGCAGAAAGAAAGGGACAACTGTCAAATAATAAAAATACCTAACCAGTGGGATGCTTTGCCTAGGAAACAAGGCGGTGTTTGAGAAAGTTGAGGCCAACTCACAAGTGGTTCCCACAAAGGTTTATACAATGCCTTGTCCTTCACCGTCCCCTTGCTCAGGTGCTGCTTTGCTTGAGACAGTCTCTCCTTCCCCCTTCCAGTTTGCTCAGGGTGGCACCCAACAGGACCTGCCTTTGGTCCCTCCCCAGCCCCCTCTGTCACCCCTGGGTGTCCTCTTCATCTTGATATGTGGCCTTGCTGGGGAGGTTGTGAAATCTCCATCACATGAGACTTTTCAGCCTTGTCTGTCACCTCAGGGGAGTTGGTTTCCTTTGGATGTGGGGATGCCCTCAGGTCCTCCCTTGCCCTATCTTCCTATGATTTGCTATGTTTGCTTCCTCTGTGTACGAACCTGGAGAAAAGTCACCAACATCTGGGTCTTTAGGAGATTCCCCTTCCACATTTCCACATGACACTTGGCAGAGGCATCCCTTTCTTGACCCATCTTCTCCCCACAGCTCTTTCTCACTGGGCAATGGCTTGATCAGCCCAACATAATCTAGGTTTTAAACATCAGCTTCACTTTTTGAAAGCAGTTTGTACTTTTCCTGCCCAAATGGCACCCTTTAAAAGCACCTGACTGGCAGGAGACAGGTGCCCAGCATTTTCTGAATGAGTTCCTGAAAGTATCTCAAGTGGAAAACCCAAGTCTGGTTTTGGAGAACCTGTTGTTCTGAAGGAGGTAAAAAAAAAAAAAATTCTGATACTTCTTGGGATACCTCCTGACAGCTTTTGAAGATACAATCTCTGGCTGAATTTCTGGTCCAGCATAAAATTTACAATCTCCAGCTGAATTTCTGGTCTCATCAGCATCCCTGGATCCCTGCACATGTTTCTGGTAACACTTCCAGCAAGAAGTGTCCACTGCCTGCAGACACGAGTCTGACCTAGAATAAATATAGCAGCAGATCCGCAGGAAAAAACACGCCTCTGAGGTTACTGTGTCACTTACCAACTCTGCCCAGGGCTTTGGACCATGCTGTTGCCAATGTGCATAAAAACACTTAAAAAAGGCATCACTTTTAATCAGAAGTTTATAAAATCCCCCATACCTTTCTGTGTGGCCCTGGTGAGCTTGGCTGGAAGTCCAGGGCCAGATAATCCACACTCCCTGAACTCTTTTTAGGCGCTGGGCTGTTGGTGCCACTAGGAACAGGAGAAGCAGAAATGGGGTTTTGCTAATGCAGGGAAGAGACAGGAGAAATAATGAAGATTAAAATGGGAAGAAAGAAAAAAAAAGGAATTAACACAAATCTGGCAACGAAATGACTCGGTGGCGCTTTTAAAAGAAGTCACAGCCTGGATCTTTGCTCACCTGCCTCTGGGACCAGGGTGTGCAGAACTGCTGGGGGACTATAGATATTGTATATTGTGCTAACAAATATTTCAACCTCTTCCTCTTCATTTTATGTATCGGAGCAGTTCTGCTGCCTTTTGTGCTGATTTTATTCACATGCCTGACATCAGCAATGGGCTTCAGCATTTCCCAGGAACCACACCTCAGCGAGGCCAGACCAGCTCTGGGATCTTCACTAATCACAACCACGCTACACAGAGCACAGATTTCCTCTACCCCCTTAGTTACGCAGCCTCAAAAATATGCTTCAAGTCAGCAGCTTTGCAAAGAGAGACAAAATCCCCTCCCCTGTAAGCAGTGCCACTCCCTGCTGCTGCTCCGATAGCCCCTGCGCTCCATACAAACATGATGTCACCAGCTATTAGGGGAAAAAACCCTGAAAAAAATCAACTTAAATTAGGAAAATACATCCTGACAACCCATAGGCGTTTTTATCCCCTCTTAATTCCTGGCAAAGTAGGTGATATATGTTCCTGCTCTCATATACAGTTAAAACCCCAATGGGACATGTCATTTTAGGAATGAAAGCTGCTGTTTTGTGCATGTAGGGATGTACGTAAGGATGTACATCATACAGTGCTATCTGAGCACTTCCATGTCATGAGCTAGAAATGCGTTTGCAGAGCTGGGGAATGTATATGTCCTGCCAGGACCACATATCTCAGCTGTGGGGCCCTTACCATCGCCACGTAGTTCTCCTCGCTGTCTCCCGAGTCAGTGCTGGTGATGCTCTGGGAGGAGACAGGTCGACAGTATTGCAAAGAGCCGGCGTTGAAGCTCTGGCTGTAAGGACAAGGGTCAATGCGTTAATGATGGCTGCAGGTGCTGCTCATCCATTGCCAAGGAAGGATGGGAGAGGGCAGCACCTGATGCCTCCAAACATCACCATGCTCAGATTTGGGGACCGGGCATGAAGAAGAGCTGACAGCATTGAGGTTCTCCAACCTGACCATCCCACGGGTCAGAAATAACTGGGTTTGGTCTTCTCATTTTTTTCTTTCTAGGATGTTTTAATAATACCTTGCTTGCTATGTACCCATAACTCTCCTGCTATCAGCTACACAAATCAGGGTCCACGAACTCTTTTGTCTCACAGGAAATATTTGGTTGTGGAGGATGCAGGGCCAGCCTCGGTGAAGCTTCTCACCTCCAGCCTCACCGCAGCTCCAGGATTTGTTTACCATACAAGGCTCTATCCAAATTTTTTGCTGGAAAACAAAATCTCCGAGGCATCTTCTTGCTTTCCATTGGTCAAATCTAATTATACCGAATAACATAATGTAATCAGCGTCTGGCATTAAAGCTCACGTCTTAAAAAACTATTTGTTGCCTTGCAGTAAAGGCAGGGTCATATGATTAGCTGATAAGGGAAAAATCCATTAGCTTCTCCGAGGTCGGACGTCTTGTCAATCAAACCCTGCTCGCTGTTTGCCGGTGCAGTGATTTCAGCACACAGCGCTCATGCCCTGCAGTCAGTCTCCACACAATCCAATTTATTAGAGGAGTCATAGCAGCCAGGCTTTGCTTCTGCCTTTCACTGGACAACATCAGACCATGAATTAGCAGCAGAACTGGAACTGTGCGAATCCTGTTATTTTTGGCCGGCAGGCTTTGCTCTGAAGTGCTTTGGTTTCATTTTGCAGACTTCCCTCAGGCTAGGCTTTGCTTTCAAGGCAATCAAAACACACCTCGGTCAGACCCCGCGAGTGTCACCCTGAGTTTTGAGACTACAGCGGGGTTTTGGGGCGCAAGAGCTGGATGTGAAATCATGCCCCGTGTCCCCGGTGAGGCCAAGTCCAGGTGGCTCAGCTGGGTAACGAGTCGTGGTGGACCACAGGTCCTGTGTCAGAGCCACAGCTCTTCGGGTGATGTCAGATCCCAGAAATAGGAAATGTCTTCAAGCGATCTTAATTAGCTGCTTGGCCACATGCTGGGCTTTCATGTGAAATCCTGACCTAAACAAACTTATCATCCTGCCACTGGCTGTGATGGGGGGAGTAAAACTCTGGCTCTTACAACTCCTGACAGAGAACTTTAGGGGTCCAAGAGAGGAGCCACTCTACTTCAACAGGTCCTAAATGTGGCCCTGATGTGACCAAGGAAACCATAGAACCCCAAATCGCCATAGCATGGCAGGATATTTTAGGAAAGAATTACTCTATAAATGCTTCTCTTCCCAGATAGCTCCTGCTGGTCCCTGATGGGGGTAGGATGTTGGGCAAGGTGGACTTTCAGTCCGGTGCAGATGTTTGCATGGCATGAGCCAGCTCTGCAGCTTCTGTTTCTAAAATTAACAAAGAACACAATGAGGGCTGAAGGGATCATCCAGCTTTTGGGAAAACTCGGCTCTGCATCCAAAACCTGGGTTCGCTTCTAGCTTGATTCAAGATGGCCCACGAGAAACATGCCCCTTCAACAAAAAGAGATGGTGGGCCAGAAGAAACCTCTGCAGCGAGTGGAGTCTGAAGGGCAGACGACATCCCACTTATGCTCAGACGGTGATGCTTAATCCATGGCAGAGGTGACAGTGTGGCTACATGTGGACACCAGCGAGAGCAAGACCAGTGATCTGCTGTCAGAACAAAGCAAGAATTCATACCCCAACCATTACTCACATTGGCCTGGACCAGGATTTTGTGACCGGTGATTTGAAGGGAAGCTCATCGATGACAGAGTTGTTCCTCAGGTCCAGCGGTGATGGCTTTGCTGGAGAGGGGAAAAGCCTTTATTCAGAGGCAGCATGTTCCTACAATTCAGCGTCCATGACTGCCACGAGAGGGTCCCCAATGAATTGTTGGTTGCTCCCCATTCTGCTAATGAGCCCCCCAGCCCTCCTTGCTGATGACAAATACCCCCAACCAAAATGCCTGCACTTATTTATGCCAGGACTGGGGGAAAACAGTGAATTTCTCCCTCTGACCCACAGCCCCAAAGTGGAAGGCTGGCCCCAAAAGGGCAATGTGCCTCCCAGGGAATGGAGATCTGCTAAAAATCCCCAAACCTCAGAGTATAATAAACACATTCATTAGGGAGCTGTGATAACCTGTTAGATAGGGACAAGACCAGGCTCTGTCAGCCCTGAGTTGCCTTCCACCAGAGCGTTTCCCCATAGGGGATGGGAAAGGACATCTGCAGGGTAATATGAAAGCTCTTCTCATCATGAGTGGAAGAGAAGACAGCTGTGCTCCAACCCCAGCCCTCACCTAGCATGTTGATGGGGTTAGGTACTGACACCCTAATGATGGGAGCCGTCCTCCTTGGTGTTGCCTTGGTGACCTGTTGGGGAATCGTTTGGGGAGGGTTTTGGAAGATGCAGGCAAAGCCCTGAGGGAAAAGCTGTCTAGATCCAGCCAGTAGGGAACAGTAGGAGAAATTTGGGTCATCTGAATACAACACAGAGATTTTGGGGTGGAGTGTGAGGAGCAGTGCAGGCAAAGGGGTTGAGATCCTGCCTGTGACTTGCATCTCCTGTAAAGGCCAGGAAAGGTTTGACACAGGCTGTACAAGCACCACGAAAGCTGCATTTGCGCCATAGTCCTCCTGAAAGAGGAAGGGGATGGGGAAGATATGAAGGTCTGTCTGTGCTGGTGGTAGCAAATCACACCCCACATAGGACTCTACTGTGTGTGCACAAGATGACAGATGTGGTCCAAAGTAATACAAGAATAGAAAGGTTCCTGGGAAGATTTGCCCACAAACAAGCATTCTTACCTTTCCGGTCGGGTTTGAGGTTGCGGTTCACTGGCGGGGGCTGGATTTCACTCAACCGTCTGTGGCACTGTGCCATGGCTCCTCCTTTATGCACAGGGAGGGTGGCCGAAGACAACCCTACCAGGTCAAAGTGATGCGGCCCAGGGCTCATGGGGATGTAGAGATTTTGGGCATTGTCGTTGGCTTTCTCAGTGTGGATCAGGGGTGAGGAACCGGGGTTCATGGGGACGTAGTTGTCCTCAGAGTCAGTGCTGTGGGAGCGGGCCACCACTGCCTTGGCTTGCTGAGGGACAAGCGGGAGGATGTGCTGTGAGCATCAGACACGGCTCAACCCTATCCCACTATAAATCCCTTCATCTCATCATCACTGAACACACACCTGCGGTGGGATCGGCTCTAAAATCTCAACACAGAGGGAAGGGATGGTCTGTTCCCTCCTTGGCCATCAGTGGACTGATAAGGTCTGCCTCCACTGTTTCCAAGACATTGCAACAGCCTGAGTTCAGGGAAAGGTCTTAATCACCCAGACTTGAGCTTCTTCTCATGATCAGAGTGAGCTGTAGAAGCATGCTTAACCTGGAAAGTCATTTTTCCCTGGGCTCTGGCCATGACTAAAATGCAATATGAAAGGCTGCTTTAATGTAATTTCCAGCTCAGGTAGTCTTAGAAAGTGCACAAAAGAGGCTACTCTGGCAACATGTCAAAATTCAGCGCAGCAGCATCCCAGGCTTTCAGGAAGAAGTCGGACTCCTGGGTGCCTTTTTTTGGGTCAAAGCTCCAGGCAGACACAGTCTGTGGAAGGACCCCAAGCAAGGCTCTGCATGCAGTGCTGGGTTAGGTGGTTGCCCCTCTATCTCTAGCCTGCAGGCCACCATGGTTTTAACTAAAATCAGTAAAAAAATCCTTCTTGATTTAGCTTTGCAGGACTGGGCTGTGAGGTCCCACCTGGAACTGACTTGTCCCCTAATCTATAAAATGCAAACAGTACCTACAGTGTGGTGGCTGATACCGAGGCCAACTCACCAGGTAGGAGTTGTACCCGTCGTTCATCGACTCGACTGACTGCACAGCACTGCCGCCCCCGTGCTGGGAGTATTCATATGTCTCGCAAGAAGAAGCTGCAACACAACCACAAATGCACAACGTGTCCCAGCACAACTGCTAATAAAAGGGGTCCCTGAAAACAAAATCCAGGTACTGGGAAGGAGGTATCTATTCTTGATGATTGAGACTCTTGTGGGAAGATGTCGCTTGTAGCCTGTCACAGACTCCCTGCTATGCTCCCTCCCAATTAGCATCTCTCTGATGCGTCAGCACAACTGCACGTGCCACACGGACCTAACCTGGTTCTGTCAAAGTGCTGCAAAATCCCAGGGGTAAAGACGTCAGATAAGGTAGATCACGGTGACAAAACTGGGTTAAGGGAGAGCTCCGTTCCAGCTCGGTCAGCAGATGTAAGAGCTGGCAGCCTCTGGCAAGGGGAGGATGGGGGCAAGATGGGGTGCTAAGCTCATAGGCTGGTCTGTCTCCTGCTCAGCATGGGTGTGATCTCAGACTAAGTGTTGGTATTTAGGTAGGAGGAGATGGAAGAGGCATTTCAGGGACCTGTGTGTATCATTTACAGTATGTTTTCTCTCCAATCATCTCCTCTAAGTTACTTTGCAACTGTCTCATCCTAGGCACAAGGTTTGGAAAGGGCACGTTTATCCATGGCCCATCCATGGCCCGTGGGAATGGTGGCTCTGCTACACTGGGGATGTTGAGTCTTGCAGACGTGCAAAATTACATCCCTGTCTGGTGATCAAAACAAAGGCTGCTCTGGGCTAAAGTATATTCTGATAAACCTGGTTATGAACTGAAGTAAAAGCAAGCTAAAAATGGCTGAAATCACCAAATCTGGTAACGGGCTGCATGGGCAAGGAAGTTTGTGGTTTTGATTCAAGGTACAACACAGCCAAGAGCCAGCTGAGCAGGTCCAGTGGGCAGAGCCCTGGGGATGCCTGTCCATGCCTGTTGCATACAAAAAACAGGGCCAGATCCTGACCGAGGAGACCTTCTTTGTGT
Source organism: Burhinus oedicnemus (assembly GCA_008921705.1). NCBI lineage: Eukaryota > Metazoa > Chordata > Aves > Charadriiformes > Burhinidae > Burhinus > Burhinus oedicnemus. Next base: position 97,949 of record VFFE01006580.1, on the reverse strand, counting down.
TCAACCCCCTGGTTGATGCCAACAGCCACCCCAGCCCTACCGCAACCCAGTGGGACTGACCTGTCCAAGGCTGCTAGACAGGACAAAGCCACCCCCACCTCCCCATCCCCAAATTCACCTCGGTGCAGCCTGCTGTTCTCCACTGCTGGCAGCGTGTTTCTCCGGGGAATGGTGGCTGCCATGGGGGCCAGCCCTAAGCTTTCACCGGGCTGGGGCCGTTGGGGTGGGCTGCCCCACCGTGGCTCTGTTTGCCCGGGCTTCGGGGGCCGTGGGGGTGGTGCGGCGGGCGAGTCGCTGGCAGCCACAGCCAGAGCGTTGTGGTTCTTGTCCAGTGTAAATGTCCTGGGGATCTGGTAGACGGAGAGTGGGGTGGCAGGGATGTCATAGGAGTCCGTGGAGAGCTCTCCAAACTCCTTGCATAGGGTGTTGTTGGGAGTCTTGTAGGTGTAGACCTCCTCGTTATCTGTTTCGGAGCTGGTGAGGCTTGACTTGGGGTGGGTGTAAGAACCAAAGGCGCGTGGGAGGTCATATGCACTGTCCCTGAACTCCGAGTTGTGCCGACTGGGTTTCGGCAGGCTGTAAAAGCCATGGAGCTGCCCGCCAACCCCATTCATGCAGTGCCCATTGCCCTGCGAGAGCTTCTGGACCGCTGTGTCGCTCCGCATGAAGAAGGCAGACCTCGTGGCTTGGGAGAAGCTGGCACTCCTGCAGAGGAAGGAGAGGAAGGGGCTGAGATGGGGGGAGAACTGGCTCTGGGGTGCACCAAGCTCTGCTCCCCCTGTTTGTCACCTTCCTGACCCACGTTGCCCAACCCCAGGGCAATGGGAACATCTCAGACCCGTCCAAACATGCCTACAACCCGTTTCATTCTGAAATACCTTCAAAATGCCTCTGTCACGGGTGGGAGGCAGGTACTCCACCCAGCTCCATGGTAGGGCTACGGGCAAGAAAGAACACTTTATCCAGATATAAATTGATTCAAAAGGGTAATTTTCGCACCAGCTGACAATCACCCAAGACACAGCTGTGAAGACCCACCCCATCAGCATTGCCATTGCACATCGGCTGCCCATCTGCAGTGCAGGACAGAGACTTACTCTCACCTCTGCCTTGCAAATGTATTTGAGAGGGACTGGAAAAATTCCTGATGGGGATTATTTCAAAGCCTCCAGCCATGCCGCCACCCTGCCCTCTTGCAGGACAAGCCCTGGGGAGGTGAGGACAGTGCCCAGCTGAGATTTGGGGTTTGGAGCCCTGATCCACAGTGGAGGAAGGATGAACCTCAGGGCTGAATTCAGATTTATAAAAGCCTTCGAGTCCCTCAGGGTGAGCAGGGCAGCGTGGTCACTACGTCCATGCCTTGCTAATGATTCTTCTATTTGTATTGCAGTCATGCCCGAGGACATTAGCCAGGATGGAGGGCAAGCACCAGGGAGGCTTCTGTCTTCTAACGACTGCTCTCTCCTCCACTGATTCCCTCCAAGGTGTTTCATCTCCTGTTTTATCCCTCCTACCATTTTCCTCTTTCAAGGCTCCAACATTGCAGAAGACGATGAGCCCCATGGGCTTGGTTTTCTGCACCCATAACCCCAGCAGATGACATTTTCTCGAGTCAGGGGATACCTGAATTGGCCACTTGGGACTTTTCTGTCCCCCATCCTCAACCCCTGCGACCATGAAGCAGCTCCTCATCCCACAAGACTTGGGGAAACGCAAGCATTGCTGCGGAAGTGCTGGGACATGAGGGCAAGATATGGCAGAGTCAAGCACGAGTGATAACGATACCTTCCCCTGAGCTGGTTGAAGCAGTAATGAAGAATAAAATACAGCAAAGCTCCTAAAAACGGTTTACCTTGCCATGAAGAGCTAATGCATATATACCAGGAGAGGGTGAGAGGTAGCCTCAGGCTGCGTCTTTTTGGCTCACAGAGGTATAACCACACATGGGTCAGGCTTTTGGGGATCACACACTCACAGCCAGAAAGGGCTCAGCCAGCCCCATTTAAACATCTCCCTGTGGAAGAGAGTCCTGCCCTGTATCAGTCACTGCGCTGGCAAAAAGTGAAATGGTTATGGGGGCGGTTTCCAGTTGCGGTAAATCACTGGGGAAGTGCCAGCCCTATGGGAAACACTGGGAGATGCTGGTTTATGCGGCTCAGGTGTGGTTGATGCTCTGCAGGGACAACAGGGACTCTGTTTCATGGAGCCAGCACGAGATGGCGCTCAGAAATAGGGCTTATTTGGGGAAAAAAAAAGTGATGCTGCGATATGAGAAGCGAATCCCTGCCGCCTTTGGAGCTCAGTCTGCCTGGGAGATATTTGGGCACCGGCAGGATCCTTTCGGCTGAGGACTTGAAGCATCTCATGGGTTAATTATCCAGCATCACCCGCCAATTAGCTACTATTACCCTCATTTTATGGATGAGTAAAATAAGAGCTCTGGAGCTGAAAGGAGAGGGATTCCCAGCAGTCCTGCAGCCTGGCCCCGTGCACTGGGCATCGATCAGGGCGATTATTTCTGGCCCAGTTGCAGAAGCTGCCGCTGGCCAGTTTGTCTCTGCCCACCAGAGCAGCAGTGCTTGCTCCCTCCTCCTCCGTGTCCCAGCTGTGGTCGAGCTCTCAGAGGGTGGCTTTTAGGTAACCTCACAGCTGGAGCGTCAGAGGGCCTTTTTTTAAACACTGTTCCATTAACTCCATCTGAAGTTAATTTTTCTGAGCCTTTTTCTGTTGTTGTTTTTCGGGTAGGGAAAGGCAGCTGCAGCAGGAAAGCCCAGCGGAGGCTGCAGCCCGGGCTCTGCTCTCACCTCACGCCAGCTGGGCTCCAACTGCCTCTCCCTCCCTCCCTCCTCGCCGCTCTAGCGAGCCAAAACTCTTCACGCCAAAAAAACTCCTCGCTATTTAAGGCAACCGGCTGGGTCTGGAGGCGGAGAGCTGTCACTCGCTCAGAAATACCACACCGTGCACCACGGGCTGCTGTGAAGCCCAGCAAACTCTTGGCTACGGCAGGGATGAACGGCAGAGTGGTACAAACCCTGCCCATCCCTCCGGTTGTGTTTTTTCTGGTTAAAGGCAGGAATTAGGGCCCGTCTGCAGGATCACAGACTGGTTGAGGTTGGAAGAGACCTCCAGAGGTCATCTGGTCCAACCCCTCTGTGCTCAAGCAAGGCCACCTAGACACAGTTGCCGAGGACCATGTCCAGACGGCTTTTGAATATCTCCAAGGATGGAGACTCCACAACCTCCCTGGGCAATCTGTGCTAGTGCTTGGTCACCCTCACACTGAAAAAGTGTTTTCTGATGTTCAGAGGGACCCTCTTGTGTTTCAGGTTGTGCCCATTGCTTCTGGTCCTAGCACTGGGCACCACTGACAAGAGCCTGACTCCATCTACTTTGCACCCTCCCTGAAGGTATTTATATACTTTGATGAGGTTCCCTGAGCCTTGTCTTCTCTAGGCTGAACAGTCCCAGATCTCTCAGACTTTCCTCTTAAGACAGATGCTCCAGTCCCCTCAGCATCTTCATGGTCCTTTGCTGGACTCTCTCCAGTATGTCCCTGTCCCTCTTGTACAGGAGAGTCCAGCACTGGATCCAATACTCCAGGTGTGGCCTCACCAGTGCTGAGTAGAGGGGAAGGATCACCTCCTTGACCTGCTGGCAATACTTTGTCTAATGCAGCCCAGGATACCATTTGCCTTCTTGGCTGCAAGGACCTATTGCTGGCTCATGTTCAACTTGGTGTCCACCAGAACCCCCAGGTCCTTTTCTGCCAAGATGCTTTCCATCTGGGTGGCCATCAGCATATACTGGCACTTGGGGTTGTTCCTGCCCAAGTGCAGAACTTTACACTTCTTGTTGAACTTCATGAAGTTCCTGCTGGCCCATTTCTCCAGTCTGTTGAGGTCCCTCTGGTGTACGAGCATGAGCTTCTGGTGTATCAGCCACTCCTTCCAGCTTGCTGTCATCAGCAAACTGGCTGAGGGTACACTCTGCCCCATCATCCAAATCATTAATGAATATGTTAAAGAGGGCTGGACCCCGTATTGACACCTGGGGTACAATGCTAGTAACTGGCCTCCAACTAGGCTTTGTGCCACTGATGACCACCATCTGGGCCCAGCCATTCAGCCAGTTTTTAATCCCACCCAGAAAGCCAGGAAAGCTGGGAGCTTGGGAGGCTGCCTCTCCGACCTCCTCTTCCCCACCGTGATGAGATGAGACCACCACTCAGGGCCTTCTCCAGATGGGTTTTGCAGACCTCCAAGGATGGAGGTGGGTTGAGCCGTGACCCCCAGCCCTCCCTCAGCTGTCCCCAAGGTTTGCTCCCAGCGGGCTACAATACCTTGCGTTTTCTGACTTTCTGCTCATACACTGGTGGAGGAAAAGGTAGTCCTGGGGGGCACTGGCGGACAGGGTGCTCTGGAGGTGGCTGGCGGGCGAGTCGAAGGTGAACAGGGTGGGCTGGCTGGAGTGGGATGGCGCTGAGGACTTGCGCTCTCGCAGCAGGTGGTGGCTGGCACCGCTGAGCTCTGCCGGGGAGGACCGTGGCGCATGGTTCATGGAGGCGATGCTCCTCAGGGTATCTGTGAAGGGAAAAAAACAGAACCGTGAGTGTCCAGGTGCAGCGACCCCACAGCCTGTGTTCCTGGGATTTTCCTTACTTAAATGCTTTGGCATTTATGAAGGATGGTTTTGTTTGCTTATGGCTCTGAATGATGCACTTAGCAGCAGGCTCCTCTACTTGGAGCACATGCAGCTATAGGTACCATATAGGGAAATAAATATTTTATCATATTTCATAATTTTATCATATTTTATCTTTTTATCATATTTTATCACATCCTTAGTGGCTTTGGGGGATGGCAGCCCAGTTCACGGGGAGCTCAGTGGGTTGTCAAAACCTAGTTAAAAAGGAAAAGGAAGAGAAGAGCTTTCACACCACAGTTTCTGCTTCTGTCTTTTCTTAGAGACCTTTTGTAGGTGGTTTTAGAGATGTGATTTAAGTCATCCCCATCCCTCTGTGTATGGTCACTGCTGCCATCCCTGTACAGTGGGGTAAACTGGAGTGGAAATGTGGATGGACATAATGACAGCAGAGATAAGAAATATCCACACTTTACCCAATTCTCTATTAATTCTGTGACCCCAAAAGAGTTCCTGCGGTTTTCTGCTAGTAAAATGACATGCAGACCCAAGGTGCGACTCCCCCCGCCAGGCCTACTACTCAGGGAGAAATAAACTTTAAAATATTAAATTAGTTTCAACCAAGAATATCCCAGAGATCAGGAGCAACCCAGCTAGTCCAGCCCTCTGATAAATGTGCTCCAAGAGTTTGAACCAGGAATGAATTTTTACAGCCAAGCTGTAAACCTCTATTAAAAAAAAACAACATAAACCCCCACAAAACCTGCAAGCTGTTGAGTATTTCAGGAAAGCTGATCCATCTCTGGCCACAGAAGACCATGTAGAAGATCATGCATGATCTACCTGCCATGCGTACACTCCTGGTGTGTGAAAAGCACTCATTGTGATTCACTGAAGTCACCCTTTATCATAGCTGCGATTTACATTTATTTGGTACTGACGCAAAACACAGAAAAAACACAAACCCTAAGAAAAAGGATGTCTTTCCCAGGGTAAATCCACCCATTTTTTGGCCGTTACTGATTCAGGTATTGCTCCCAGCTTTCCCCAACACAATGTCCATCTGCTCCTCAAATTCAACTTCAACCATCCATTAAGGGAACCTGCTCTGACACGGGGATGAGGGGGATTTTACAGATTTCCAACCTCTTTTTTCCATTGCTTCCCTCAAATCCCAGATCCTATCAGAAATTTTGGGCCAGACCTTCTTATGCTGCAGAGAAATGAGTTCTCTGTGAAACGGCTGTCGTGGCTTAGACAAGGTGATGCTCCACACGGGGTGATTTTTCACTGACTTCTGAATTGTGTCAAGATACAAAATCGATCTGTCTGCCGCTTGTTCACTGCCACTACATTTTTTTTCCCTGGCGTTACTGCAAACTTCACCCGATGCAGAAAAAGTACATTAATAAAAGCCAAAGAGTGTGTCTCGACTCTGTTGTTTGGTTTGTGCTAAACACAGAAAGGATCAATATTTAACATTGACATTAATGGTGGGGGATAAGAGCTTAAAACTCCAATTCCTGTCTTCTTTGCATGGGCATTAAAGATCCCTTGGTGCTTTTCATGGGAGTAAATGGTTGTTTCGGTGTCCTTAGACAAAACAGTGCCATGACCCTCATTCTTATTAAATATTTATCCTGTAGCAGTGGAGACTGATCCCCATTGGAAAAGGAGTCTTGAGAGCTCTGTGAGTCCCTAATCTTAGTCCCAAATCAAGTGCCTTGAGCTCAATCAGCGTGGTAGAACCCATATTCACGTTGCTATCAAAAACAGGGGGGGTTGCACAAAAAAGTGCCTCTCAGGAACAGCCCCCCAGTCTTGCTACCTCCCAAATCATGGCCAGGAATTGCCCATGACATCGGGCTTTGACTAAGATTCTTCCAAGGATGCTGTGAGGATGGCATGTTAATGTTTTGTTCCCATCCTAGCATGAAGGTTGCCTCTGGGGACAACTGCGAGCTGTGCTGGGTTGGGATCCCTCTGCCCTGAGCAGTCCTCCAACATTATCCCTGCAGGTTCTGCACTTGCCATCACATGGAAAAGCCGTGGCAGGCCAAAAGACACGTGGGAGTCAGAAATTACGCCAATTTATTTGTGCTGACACAGGCTAAGGGGAGAGCTGGGGCTGCACGGAGGAGACAGCATCACAGTGGGGCACAGCAAATTCAAGTCACAACACTTTGAGGAACCCAGTGAATCCTGCACTGCCAGGAGACCCTAATCTTTTCCCAAAAATCGATCTGACTTGGGGAAATGGGAGAGCGCAGCGCAAAAGACACACTCATTGAAAGGAGGATGTTTTACTCTATGGCTACTCCGACTGCGTAAAAGAAAATGGGGGACGAAGGGGAGCAGGCGGCAACGCCTGGTAAAAAGCACGCTGCTTCCCTGGGGGAAGCCGCTCTATCGATGTCTGCATTGATTTTCAGAATGAATTCCCAGCTCGCTTCCCACAGCGACCTGGGCACCAAGAGCATTAGCGGGAGCCAATTCAGGACTCACGTACTCCATTAGGTCTGTGAGATGAACTCTGTAACAGCAGGTGAGAGATGGATTGCTTCGCGGGGCTAGGAGGGTATTGAGAGGGCTGGGAAGATAAATCCTGCGGCTGCAGAAGGGAACTGCCAAGATTGCTCTGTATTTTTTACATTGTGGGGTTTTTTTTCACTAGAAAAAAGGGCAGCTCATGCACCCAGGTCACATGCTAACTATGGGTCATGCTAGGGGGCAGAAAAGGAGGCAAGAAATGAAATTGAGGCAGAAAAGGAGGATTTGATGAGTGGTACATGCTAAAGGGAAAAGTCAGGACATTTGTGCTCTCATATTGGCCTGAAATAGAGAGAGGTCCCGGTAAGGGTAAGACATAGAGGGTGAATTACAAGCCAGAGGTCCCAAAGCCATTTCAACTTGCCATGCTGCAGTGCCCAGCTCCCAGGTGATGAGGACCAACACTCCTGTCCCTTGTCCATGCAGGGCACCCAGTGAATAACCTCTAGGGAGTCCCATCCAGATGCCTTCAGGCATCGGTCCCACCCGCATCATGACCAAAGATGCTCAACTCAATCCGGCCACGAGCCAAAAACAATGATGTTTCTCCATTCCTCATGACCATCCGCCTCAGGACTATGGATAAACCCGTGGCCCTCCTTTATTTAACAGCGTAGATGTAGCCTTCAAATCCCTTGGCTTTATGTTGAGATCTTGAGTTTATATTGAGGGAATGTATCAAATACAGCCAAGGAGGGATAAGATCCTGTTCCAGTTCCTATTGCCATTCCCAGGGGGACAGAGTTAAGGTTATGTAGTGGGGCCATGTGGGAAGTGTCATCTTAACCCCACATTTCCTGGCTGGTTCTCCTCTGAGTTTGGGGAATTGGACTCTCACGGTCTGGACAAAGCGGCGTTGGACGCCCACAACTTAAAATTCGATGTCAGCAGCACGGCTTGCATGCATACATCTCGCTGGGCTCATGCTACAGCTGTTGTGCTGGTCCCTGCGAGAAAGCGAGCCAGACGCTCATCAGGGACAAGCCAGTACAGCCCTGCAAAACCCCATGGTGCTGGGTGGGCTTCAGTTGGCCAAAGGCTCGACACTCACTAGTCCAGGTTAAGATGTGCCTTTTTGGCCATGTGTAGCAGCAAAGGGGGAAAAAAACCTCCTTGCGACTCCATCTCCAAAGAAAAAATACACAACTGCAAGCACGGCCGGCAACAGGATGGACTAGGCTGGGAGCCAGGAATTTTTTATGGATGTTTTCACTCCCCCAAAGCAGTATTTCCCTCCTTGCTGACAGTTCTGAATTCCCTTGCTCAGAGTGCTCGCCTATTGCTGTGTGCACATAGCTTCGCACAATGTTCCTAGGCTTATCAGAGTGAAATAATTTCTCAGTCTCCTTCAGAAATTGTTGCTCATAATGGACTTTTTCACCAGAGCCGCGATGTCAGCTTTCCCCATCTGAAGTCAGAGGCTGGGACTACAACTCCCTGTATCCCATGAACTTGAAATTATGCCCCTGGGAATGCAGCAATTTTTGGGTGTTGCTAAATTCCTGCGGTCCCGTTGATGGTTGCAGCAAAGGTGCCAGATTTTCTTGGCATTCCTGAGCAGCACAAAACTCCCCGTGAAGCCCACACCACACTGGCAAGGGTGAGCTGGTCCAAGGGGCCTTACAGATAAGGGCTCCTCAGATCTGCCCTGGCAAATAAGGCCACGAAATGCCTTAGACTACGCTGGTGACTTCATGCCAGTTAAAATTTACGGCTGATGAGATTTCTTTTCAGGAGGGAATAGTAGAAATCTACTAGAAATAAACCCTAGGAAGGTGCGGGGCAGAGCGTGCTCATGCGCTATTGTCTTCTCCACTCTTTGGAGCAGCTCCATTATTTATTAGCAAAAAAAAGGGGGAACCTTCTCCCGTGGGAATCCGTCTGCATCTCCGCTTTCGCTGCCAGCTCACTCCTCAAGCACAAATAGAAAGAAATAATTAAAAAAAGACAAACAACCCTACCAAAACAAGCCCTCCGCGTGCTTCTCCTGGCAGGGAGAGAACAAACAACATGTCCGATGGATGAGTCACCATGTCACCGTGCTGTCAGCAGGCCTGGGATGCCACAAGGATGAGTGTGGCACCCGAGGAAGGTTTATTTAGCGAGCTTTCCTTATCGCCTCCGAGTTGGATGGCATTTGGAAAAGCTGTTGTCAGTCTGAGGACAACTTGGCAGGTCGCCCGCTAAAGGCTTCCTCCGGCAGGTTAGTTGGAAAGGGAGTCTGATTTGGATAATTTCCTCTCTCTGGTTTCCATTAGGGTGGCGAGATGCATGCAAGGACACAGGTATCCTAATATTCAGTGTTGCCTGAATTTTGAGTGCCAAGCAGGAGGAGCGGAGCTCCCCAAAAGTGAGGATGGGGCAAGGTAGGACTTATCACAGCTGCATCCTCCACTGCAGAGGAGCTGAAGGGTGAGGACAAAAGTGACATCGGGCTTTTGAGCTTTTCCTTTCCAGTTTCTGCTGCTTATTTTCATTTGCTTTGAGAACCCGGACAGGACAGACTAGCGAAGGGGAAGGAGGAGCACCACCGCTTTATGGACAGGGATCTGCTGCACAGAGGGCTAAGGGCATGGTTTCTCTTACCCAGTTTCAGCCATCTAAACGTTACTTAGCATAAGCTGGTCCCCTTAGGTTTCCTCTGTTGACAACAGTGAAATCCCCCAATTATTTAACCATCCAACATGGGATGGGGAGAATTACCAGAGAAAGAGTTGATGGGAGAGACAGTGAGACAAAGATGAGTGGCAACAAATAGCACCGTCTCTGCCCATTAGTGTCAACGCTCTGCTTGCATTTGTATGAAACAACTGAAAAATAGTGGGAGCGTTTGCCTTGGAGAAGCATGGGAACCGAGGGTAAAATCACAGCGCTGGAGAGTGAGTGAGCGAGAAGAGAGGGAAAGGAGCCAAGTCATATCATCCTGACCTCAAAGCATTATATATCTCAGTTATTTTAACAGCAATCAATTCTTTGAAGGACGAAGGGGCAGAAGGGAGAAAGATGGCAACACAAACGATGCGATGCTTCTCCCTGGAGAACACAGGTTTGCTTCTGTGAGATGAGGCTGTGTCCAAAATCCCATCCCTGCCCTGAGAAACACCCCTTGGTGTCAGTGACGCAGCTCTGTATCATATCAGCATGCCCTGCACATGGCGGCTACCCTTTAAAGAGCAAATGTGCCACTCGACCGTGGAGCTCAACCTTTCGTGTCAATATTTGGAGGTCTAACATTTGGCCAGACAGGGTTGTCTGGTGTGCACCTATTTATTTTTGTTATAAGGGCTTCGGTGCTGGAGATAAAAGCAGATGAACGTGGATGCTCGCAGCCCTGGCTTTCGTGTGACCTTGAGCATCCCACCCCGGACATCCTTATCTGAGAGCCCCAGAGTGGGACAATGACCCACAGCCGGGGATGAAGGACAATCCCAGGGAGGCAGCGTGGGCTGGGACAGGCTTCATTTGCTCTGCAGAGCCAACCTCATCTCCGACCCTCTACTTCATGAATCATCATCTCTGACATTGCAAAACCAATTTGATGAAGGATTAAATGGGAAAAAAAAAAAAAAAAGAAAAAAAAAGGCTGGAACTGAGGGAAAGGACAAAGATGCTGTGCTATAACTGTACAAAACACAAAGTAGTCTCAATGATGGTATTTTTACCTTTTTCAGGGTAGGGATAAGGTGGTAAAAACAAAGCAATGGGGATGTGCAGAATTATCTGCTTTCTTTCGGTGGGTGGCACGTGCAATTTCTGCAGATGCCAGGAGCATCCTTGGAAATCTGTCTGCAGGTACAAGTAGTCTGTGGAGCCCAGTGCTGCAGGACAGGGCTGAAGCTGTTGAAAGCTAAGAGCTATAGAAAGAGATGACACATTTATATGAGAAAAGTCTTTTTCCCCCCTCCAGAGGCAGCCTCATGACAGCCCAGCATCAAGCCAGCTTTCACAGAATCACGAATGGCAGAGGTTGGAAGGGACCTTTGGAGATTGTCTAGTCCAACCCTCCCTGCCAAAGTAGGGTCACCTAGAGCAGGTTGCACAGGAACACATCCAGGAGGGTTTTGAAGATCTCCAGAGAAGGAGACTCCACAATCTCTCTGGGCAGCCCGTTCCAGTGCTCTGTCACCCTCAAAGGAAAGAAGTTCCTCCTCATGTTCAGATGGAATTTCCTGTGTTCCAGTTTGTGCCCATTGCCCCTTGTCCTGTCACTAGGCACCACTGAAAAAAGTCTGGCCCCATCCTCTTGACACCCGCCCTCTAGATATTGATAAGCACTGATAAGATCCCCTCCTAGTCTTCTCCAGACTAAACAGACCCAGGTCTCTCAGCCTTTCCTCATAAGAGAGATGCTCCAGATCCCTGATCATCTTCGTAGCCCTCTGCTGGACTCTCTCCAGTAGTTCCTTGTCTCTCTTAAACTGGGGAGCCCAGAACTGGACACAGGACTCCAGGTGCGGCCTCACCAGGGCAGAGTAGAGGGGGAGGAGAACCTCCCGCAACCTGCTGGCCACGCTCTTTTTAATGCACCTCAGGATACCATTGGCCTTCTTGGCCACAAGGGCACATTGCTGGCTCATGGTCAACTTGTTGTGCACCGGGACTCCCAGGTCCCTCTCTGCAAAGCTGCTTTCCATCAGGTCAACCCCTAACCTGTACTGGTGCATGAGGTTATTCCTCCCCAGGTGCAGGACCCTACACTTGCCCTTGTTGAACTTTCTCACTGTGTGAAATGAAGCTCCGGCATCCTGTTTTGGAGGATTGCACTGGTTATTATCATTGGTTATTATTATTGATGATGATGATGATGATGACGATGATGATGATGATGTTGATGATGATAAGCGATTCTGACGTTTCCTAACTGGGCTTTCCCTCAGACATCAGGCCAATGCAGTCTCACCCAGTGCCACAGTCCAACATGCCACCAACGAGCAGGGTGAAAGCCCAAAAGCTGGTGCACCATTGACTTTGCATCCCCTAGGCCAGGAAAAACTTGCTTTCATGTCCTGAACAAATTTCTTCTCGTCCTCCTTATTGTTCACTGCGAGCAGTATGTAGGCACCTCTCCTTGCTTGAGCAAACATCGGTGCACGCCTCACTTAGCAGGGATGGAGAAGGAGAAAGGATGAATCCCAGCCTAATCCTAGCCAGGGCTTCTTAACGGCTCGCTTTAAATTTTATAGCCCTTTTTATGGCGACGGGAGCGTAGGTCTTTAATGCTCCAGGAGAGCAAAGAAAAACTTTCGCTAGGAGGAAATGTGAACCCATTTTACTTATGCGTGATTTAGTACCATTTCTATTCAAGGGAGCGCAGGAAAGGCCCAAATATTTGCACTTTGTATTATAAAAGAACTGCCATTCTCAGCTCTTTACAGAAGTAATTTATTTCAATCTCTCCTTACCTTGCGGGAGAAACATTATAACTCCCGGTTTGCTGGGGAGTCAATAAAACAGCAGCGCTGTTAAGGGTCTGCTTTGCCATCGCTCAGCGAGGCAGCGATGGGGAAAGGCAGAGGATCCCCAGATTTCTCCTCTCAGAATCCCCTTCTTCATGGGTGCACCCATGCGTGGGACTAAACCACAGGAGTTTGGTCCCATTTCTCTCTCCTCTATCTGGCATTAATGTTATTTTTTGCTCCCCGGGTGGTATTTTAGCTGATGGGTTAAAAGGAAAGGGAGGTGAGTACTGTGCAAGGGGTAGGGGAAATGATGGAGACAGGGGGTTGTGGTAGAGCCCCGAATTTTTCAGGGGAGCCCAGCATGCTCAGATGGGGCAGTATCAGCCCCATCGACTGCAAAAGCTGAAAGAGGAGACAAAAGAAGTCATTAACCCTCATGGCTGCAATACTGTGTCCCTGAACCAGCGAGCAAAGCAGCCTGGGGGTCAGTATGAGCAAGGGTCAGTTCATCCCCAGAAAACATGCCCTTAGGGATGGAGACTCAAAAAAATAAAATAGTTTGGCTTGGGTTGTTTTCTTGCTGGAAGTTCAGCTTTCCCTTTTCCATCTCTGCAGCCTTTACTCTCAAAACAAGCCTCTCTGCAAAGGTTTTCCATGCAATCGTTCTTCATTTAGGGTTATAGGCATACCCTGCCCACATACAAGAATCATGTAAAGAAGTCCTGAAGGCAAAACCATTCCTGAGATGTTGAGGGTAAAATGCAAGAAGAAAAATCTCTGCAAGTGATGGGAGCACTGTGCCTTCCACCGCTGCTCTCTAGCTGGGCTCTGCCACACCAGTGCTGCCGCGAAAACGCAAACAGCTCAAAAAGCCATCCTGATCTCTATCCATCATTAAAAACCTGAGTCCTGCCCATTAGACAGTCTATTAACAATGCTCAGGGAAAGCAGAGAAAGAAAAGGTCCCTTCCAGGGAGCTATTCTCATTGCAAGGGGGTTACAAATGCCTGTGACCCCCAAAGCTTTATGCATTCAGAAATCATAGTTCGCCTGCAGTAAAGGTCTTCAGTATTGGCTAAAACCTGGAGGGTTTTCTCTTCCTCTTCTTTTAAGATGCAATGATGGCAAAAAGGGCTTGGAATTTATTCCCTTCACATCGCCATAATCAAATAATATGCTAATGCTATTAGCATGAGACCTTGCATCGCAAATGACTTAGAATCATATTCTCTTTCAAAATACTGGAGTTTCATTTAAATTGGTCTCCACAGCAACCGGAAACGAACTGGAATAATGTCAAATGAAAATCTTCACGGCTGGGCATGGTGAACAAAGAATTTCACAGCGGGGATTGAGGGGAGAGCCATGCAGATGGCTCAAGCCCACCATGGTTGGTGGGCTTGTGCCAGTCATCTTCCACCCAACCAGTTATCAGCCGTGATAACGAACACAACGACAAAATGAACCTGTATGTCCAGGAGGACCTCAAAGCATCCTGATGGAAAAGCAGTGAGTAGACATGAGGGTCATGTAGGCGTGAAGCCTGAGGAGGCTTTCTTGGTTCTCCTCCCCACAGATGCTTTCTAACTGGCCCCAGGGGAGATACATACGGCAAGTGGTTTCGTTCACTGCTCTATCAGTTCTCATCTGTTAAGCTCAAACCTGGTTATTTGCAAACAGCCTGAGGGAACATAGCTCCTGATCATGGGCCAGACTGCCATATCTTAAGGTTGCACAAGCACAGACCAGGAAGAAAGTGTTTGCTGCTGCTTCCCTCCGTTAAAGCAGGAGATGCTGCTCCTTGCTTCATCTCATCTGCTCTGCTCACAGGCTTGCCACGATGGGAACTGTCTCCCATGAGGATCTAGGATAGGAAGGACCTGCAGCATTCTCTGGCCAGTGCCCCCACCAGCCGATCGCATGGTTTCGTCCTATTGAAAACACTCCCCAAACCATTTGAAAATGAGATGAGCTTTGCAATGCCATGGCTGGAAAGCTGTTGGTTAGAGATCAGCTCTAATTTCCCATGAAAATGCTTTCCCAACCACTCCACTCTGCTTCCCTGCACTTGTTTCGCTCTGCGGTCACCATTACGTCAGCAGGCATGGTGCGATCCTCATCCTGGTTGGGGTTTCTTGGCGTTCCCCTAATAAAATGGGTATTAGCAATGTGGCCCACAAAAATGTCTTTGAAAGCAATGTCAGAAAGTGGGAGGCGTCTCACTTGAGAACGGCTGAGAGTTCAGGCAATGAAAAGAAAACAGCCCCAACCAGTCTCTCGGTTCTGTTTGTAATTATCTGGGCTCCGGTGGGTGTTCAAACATCTGTACTGGTTTGGCAGGGATTGGGGAGCGTGGCTTGTGCCAAAGGCAAGAACTGGCGTGGGTTGAAAGCAGCACAGCAATATCTTAGCATGGTATTCACGCTCAGAAACGCGGGGCTGGTAGCCTCTCCCACAAGCGCTTTTGGGTTAGGGTCAGCCCTGTCCTGGTCGCCATGTCCCCTGGCTACCACGGCTCGCACCCTTCTGGGATCATCCCAAGGGAAAGCTGAAGGCGGTTAAAGGAGATGCAGAGTTGGCTGGAGTCCTGAATCCTGCTGGGTTTGACATCCCGCTGGACTTTGGTCGCCATCAGTTCTGCTCCACGTTACGCTCTTGCATTTCTTATCTCTGTGCACGACCGTTTCCACCTGGACAAGCTCCATCTCTCTCTGTCACGTCTGGTTGCTGACAAGCAAATCTCTCCCCATTGGATATTTCTGCACTGAGCAGTGGGGCAAGCTCCCAGCATGGATGTTGCTATTTGAACCTTGTACACTAAAGCATGGGCTGGTTTTGTGGTTATTTTTAACGCACAGCAGCAGCAGAGCTGGGTTTAGTGGGGAAACGGAGCGTAACTTAGAGCTTGGTCCACAGGAGACTTGGACGAGGCAGATTTATCACAATCTCTTTGAGGATATGAATTTTTGGATTTTGGCATTCCTCATCCCCTGACTCAGGAATAAAACATCCTCCCGCATTCCAGGACTGGAGCAGACCCCCTCTCCCCTGATGCTCTCTCATGGGTTGGGAACCATCCCATGGGCTTATTCAGCAGCTCCTCACCTTCCTCTTTCTCACTCCAACATGGCTAACAAAGTGCAAAGTGCAGTGAGCCCATCCTTAAAACCCAGAAGAGCCAGATTACATTCTCACCCTTGCGGCTGCACCCACCCTTGCACACACCACAGATGGTACCAGCACCCAGACCAAAATCTGCATCTTCTTGCCCGGTGCATCGCCCGTGCTTCGCGCTTGGCTTAGGGCCAGCTGAAAATGTTCTGACATCCTCCAGCTGGAAAATGCCATTTAATCAAAATAGGAGCTTGCCAAGGGATTGCTTGCAGCCAGAAATGACAAGAAACCTTTAGAGGATAAAAGTGAATTTTAAGTAAAAGGAAAGAAGGTCAAGGTGTTTCAATACGTTCTCCTCAGAGTGGATTGTTTTTTGGGGGTGGATTGCCCTATTTTGACTGAAGATCATCATCATGTGCTTTTTAGTATGAAAACACAATTCTGAGTGGAACTCTTGATTTTTTCTGAAATTAAATCAAATTCAGAATGAAAAGGTGTGAATCAAAATTGACACTGAAAATGGATGAAAATGAATTCCAGTGAGAGCGAAAATGAACACAGTGAATTTTTACCACCTTTGAAGTGGAGTTTGTGATAGGCTCGTCATCCGCTCCACTTGCTGCAAGGGCAGTGTTCCCCCAGCATCAGCTTGCTCAGACTCCATATGTGCCACTTCCGAGAACTCTTCCTTCCTCACAGGAATGGGTTTCATTTTATTTTTTTTTTTAATTACCTGGATGACTCATGTCTGAACTTGGTGTATTTGGCTGCTGAAACAGATCGGGATGAGATCCAACACTTGGTGCCCCTCTCATCACTGTCACAGAGTCATAGAATCATAGAATCGTTTGGGTTGGAAGAGACCCTCATGATCATCAAGTCCAACTGTTAACCTAAAACTGCCAAAACCACCACTAAACCATGTCCCTCAGCACCGTGTCTACACGTCTTAAATACCTCCAGGGATGGCGACTCCACCACTGCCCTGGGCAGCCTGTTCCAATGCTTGATAACCCTTGTGGTGAAGAAATTTTTCCTAATATCCAATATAAACCTCCCCTGGCGCAACTTGAGGCCATTTCCTCTTGTCCTATCGGTTGGTACTTGAGAAAAGAGACTGACCCCCACCTCTCTAGAGCCTCCTTTCAGGTAGTTGTAGAGAGCGAGAAGGTCTCCACTCAGCCTCCTTTCCTCCAGGCTGAACAACCTCAGTTCCCTCAGCCACTCCTCATAAGACTTGTTCTCCAGACCATTCACCAGTTTTGTTGCCCTTCTCGGGACACGGTCCAGCACCTCAATGTCTTTCTTGCAGTGAGGGGCCCAAAACTGAACACAGTATTTGAGGTGGGGCCTCACCAGTGACGAGTACAGGGAGGTGATCATCTCCCTAGTCCTGCTGGCCACACTATTCCTGGTACAAGCCAGGATGCTGTTGGCCTTCTTGGCCACCCGGGCACACTCCTGGCTCATATTCAGCCAGCTGTTGACCAACACCCCCAGGTCCTTTTCTGCCAGGCACCTTTCCAGCCACTCTTCTCCAAGCCTGTAGTGCTGCATGGGGTTGGTGTGACCCAAGCGCAGGACCCGGCACTTGGCCTTGTTGAACCTCACACCATTGGCCTCAGCCCATCGATCCAGCCTGTCCAGATCCCTCTGTAGAGCCATCCTACCCTCAAGCAGATCAACACTCCCACCCAACTTGCTGTCATCTGCAAACTTAGTGAGGGTGCACTCAATCCCCCTCATCCAGGTCATTGATAAAGATATTAAACAGAACCGGCCCTAGTACTGATCCCTGGGGAACATCACTCGTGACCGGCTGCCAACTGGATTTAACTCCATTCACCACAACTCTTTGGGCCTGGCCTTCCAGCCATTTTTTGACCCAGCAAAGAGTACACCTGTCCAAGCCATAAGCAGCCAGTTTCTCCAGGAGAATGCTGTGGGAAATGGTGTCAAAGGCTTTACTAAAGTCCAGGTAGACAACATCCACAGCCTTTCCCTCGTCCACTAAGCGGGTCACCTTATCATAGAAGGAGATCAGGTTTGTCAAGCAGGACCTGCCTTTCACAAACCTATGATGACTGTGCCTGCTCGTCTGGTTGTCCTGTACCTGCTGTGTGGTGGCACTCAAGATGATCTGCTTGATAATCAAGATGATCTGCTCCATAAAGATCATGTCCTTCACCCATGGGATGAAATGTGGATTGGTAACAAATACGCAGTGCATTGGAGCCGTTTCCCTCCACAGATGCTGGGAGGAATAAGCCATGATATAATGGATTTTGGCTACAACCACAGGAATGCAGGAGTTACCACGACCAGACCAGACCAGAAGCCAGCCTGCTCCAGCTTTCCATCTCCAAATGCCTTGGAGACAGCTGAGAACTTCGCAGGGATCACTCATGTAGCAACGCACCTGCAGGGAAAACGGATTTGTGCCTCACTTCATTATTTATAAACCTTATTAAAGCAAATATTTTAACTTATCTAATACGGCTGTGGGAATTCTTGCACTCATGGAAGTATTAATTTGTTAAGCCACTTTATCTATAAAACGAACCACTCTGTCATACATATCTATGAACATGGGTTGGTCTTCCCTTCAAACTGCACCAGGAGACACCAGACAGTACTGTGTGTTCTCATTACCGAGATATGTCAGTGGATTTTTTTACTGCAAGAAGTACTGTTTGTCCAGGGCTAGGACATCATGGACTTATCTGCATAAAAATATTAGTGGCAGGCAGAGGACAGGGTGGTCCTTCCAGCAATGTGCCAAAGAATTCAAAGCATTTGCAAGCCTGTACTCTGAGTTCTTCCTAAAGGTAGCAGAAACAGTGGAAGTGAGCTTCTGGAGCATGACAGAAAAGCCAGCAGGATCTCAGACCCTCAGAAGGAGTTATGTTGACGCCAAAGAATGGATATAATGCTATTTAAAAACTGTAATAAAGCTGCAAAAGTGTGGAATGTGTTTCAAGTGAAAATCACAAATCACATCATCCAATTCTTAGACTCATGGAATGAAGTTTGCGGGTGAGGAAAAGCCATAGGAGTCAAGAAACTGGGATCAAAAAACTTTGAAAAAGAGCGCAAAGACTGAAGAGACACCATAGTGCTCTCCAGAAAAGACAAAGTCTTCTGTTCTATCAGGAAATATTTTCAGACAAATCTCAAGAGAGGAAGGCAGCATTTTCACCTGGAAGATCATATGTTGACCAGGTTTTGACCCTAACGCTAATCATCAAAGCAACCATCAACTAGCAAAAAGACTCATCGCAGAATTTATGGATTTCAAGTGTGCATTTGAAAGACTTCATCATGACTCATTTGAGAGCAATGTGAACTGTTATGGCAAGCCAGCAAAAATAATTACCATCATAAAGGCTTTATATCAAGGTTGAGCCTGTGCAAAGTATATGCAGGCTCGAGGGAATGGTTTACACAGATAGCAATGTCAAACAAGGTGGTGCTCAGCAGGGCAGGTGATCCACCATGAGATAAAGGTGAGGATGAAGCCACCAGCAGTGCAATAGCCCTTCACTACAATTTTACATGTGATGAAGTATTTGCAAGTGCCGGAGTGCCCAGACGCCTGCCCAACACTTCAAAAAGAGGATTCGTTGTCAGTTATGAAAAAAAAAAAAAAAAAGGCAAGTGCAATGAGTCACTCAACTCCAGCTTACTTTCAAAAGCAATGGCATACAAGAACAGGGGCAGTTTATATATTTGGCAGTAAAATGATGGAAGGCAATCATACCAAAAATTGGCAAGAAGCAGCTGTGTTGGCCAGGATGGGATTTGGTCATGTGGAGCTGAAAGAACACATGATGAAATTTTTGAGGTGAAATGTTATTTTCTATCCTAATAAACAGATATAAAGGGTGGCAATCAATCAAAGGTGCAAACGAGTCAGATGCATTCCTCGGCATGTGACAGCAACCAGTAAGTATGAAAGGAAGCTGAATCCCCAGCAAGGGCTGACACGTGCCAGAGCTTCACCACCCACCATGGAGCTTAGCTGGAGGACTACGAAGGACATCACACAGGAGCAAAAAGGGTAAGAAAAGATGAGTCTGGGCTTACCAGAGCCAAGGGGTATCAGAAAATATGCTGTGATATGGACTCAGATGAATCAACGTCACATCTCATGCTTTGCCCTCCCACCTGCCTGGTGAACAGGGAACAACTCCAGTTTTACCTGTTGGGATTGCTGAGGTATCTCAGCTCCTCACCATCATCTGAAGCCTGCTATTTCCCTGCAGTGTGAGTTCATAAAAATCACAGAATCACAGAATATTTGGGTTGCAAAGGATCTCTGGAGATAGTCTAATCCAACACTCTGTTCAAAGCAGGGGCAGATACAGCAGCTCAGGACTGTGTCCAGTTGGGTTTTGAGTATCTCCAAGGACGGAGACTCAAGTTGGGGTGTTCTTTCATGCTTAACTATAAGTATTTGCTTCATCCTCTGTGGCTTAAAGTGATCATAAGCATGGACCAACAGCTAAGTTGTTCCTTGAATCCCTGGTGGAAATCGCAACCCCCTCCTAGGTCTGACTCCCAGAGAGAGAAGAAGCAGGCTGAGAGCAAGAGGATAACAGGAGAGATAAATGGCATCTCATTTTCCTGGACAGTCTCATTTTTCATCAAGTTTTTCAGGAGCTGTGGCCAAGTGTCCCTTTTAAGACCATTCCCAGCTTGGAGGGAGCAGGTACCGCTACCAAGCTACTTCTGGCAGCAAGTGGCTATAGGCAGAAGAAAAGATGCACCAGCATATCTGTGCTGTGCCTCCATGACGAATCCCTTCGAGCAGAGGCTGCCTTTATGCTCGGTGCTTGTGCAGCACCTAGCACAGCAGAGGACTGGTTTCTTGGCTACATCTATACCCTGAAGGACCCTGAGAGATGTTCTCAGCCTTCCTGGAGGGAGCCAGGATGTGGCCAAGGTCACACATGGGGTATCCCCGGATCAGGTGTAACCCCACAGTCCAAGTAATAAATCGCCCACATTCCAGCTCTGACATTGTACCACACTAAATAATGCAGAAGTATGTTTGAGAAGCAGGCAGTAATTATAACTGAAGCATAGAAACCATCTAGGGAAGAAGTGTTATCTTTACAGATAAAATCAGTAATAAATGCTACTGCATTCATAAATAAAAATCAGTCTGGAAACAAACCCTGAGTGGTGTCATGGAAAGTTCACAGCAATCGACAGCTTCACGGCTCCTTCCTGCTCTGTGTGCCTTCACTCAGAGGCTTTAAAGGCTTTAGAAAGCTTTCCCCTTACTCAGGCTCGGTTTTAATTGGAAATATAAAGCAATGCAAACCAGTAAACAAACAGGCACTGGGGTCTGGGAAAAGAGTCTGAATCTGTCCTGGCTTTTATTGGGTTTTACAAAGCACAAAGCAGTGCTCAGGGCGTATAAACCATGGCCCCTATCAAAGGTTTGGAGGGAACAACGTGAAATATATGGAGGGAAGAAAAAGGGAAATATGTTGGCTTGGAGTGAAAAAAAGAGTCACGCTGTGAAAAACTGCCTGAAATTAATCACCGTGAAGGTCGCTGTGATTTTCTCCCATGTTCTCCAACTTGCTTGCACACACATTTCGGGGGCCTGTGTCCATCGCGTTTCTCAGCCTGCGCCCTACGTGTTGGCCATCGCCTGCAGATCCGCATCCCACCCTGATGCCTGAGCAGCTTTGCAGACATGGGGTACAGCTCTGCGAACCCCAGCGTGACATGGCTGGGGCACACGGGCTAAAAGAGTCCCAGGACCCCTCTGGGAAATACAAATGCAGGCGAATCTGACTGCGAGTTTCCTCCCAGCTGGCCGACACCCAAAATGCCTCCCTCCCTCCCTCCCTCCCTCGGTTTTGCTCAAACAGTGCCGCTTCGCTCCAAGACCATCAGCTGTTTTTGTTTCCAAAGGTTTTGCATGGTTTTGCTTTTTGATGTGATGCTGATACTGTCTGCCGCACTCATTTTTCCACGGTCAGTAAGTCATCCTAAAAATTCCTCAGCGCCCATTAAACTAATGGGGCTGACCTGACGCACACAGGGCTCATAGCGATAAAAGCCAATTATAAAATGAAGAATTATTTTAAATGGGTTTCTGATTCTGGGTACCTGGCCCAGGACACAGCCCTGGGCAGGGCTGAGAGATATGAACGTGGCTTGCCAACCTCTGCCAGAAAACCTGTGCTGGAAAGGCTGGGCAATGCTTTTTTGCTCTAAAAAAACCCCCAAACCTCTTGAACTTCACATTTCTTCCTTCTCCTCCCAGCTCAAATCCCAGCCTCAGCTCAGCAAACCCAGTGGGACTTTGGCCAGGAAAGGACAGGATTTTCCCCAAAGGCCCCAGTCCTCCAGCACCGTATTTATCTTCAGAAGAGGCCGGTCGGATACCCTTGTGCTGGGTGCCTGCTGGGAAACAGTCACAAAGAACTGGAGTATTTGGCTGTTGGTCTTTTTTGAAAGCTGAGCATAAATTTTCTTTTTTTGCTGGTTGATGGTTTTATTATTTGCAGTGAGATAAAAGCATTCGTTGCCTGTAAACCTGGTACTCCCACAAACCGCCGCATCCTCTGCCAGTTCCCATCAATGCTGGACAGGGTTAAAGGGAGCTCAACCAACACTTCTCTGCTGGTGGTCTCTCCGGGATGGCAGAGTTACAGGTTTGCAATCACAAATCTGACAGATCTTCCGGATTTTTCCAGCCCCACCTCTCCAAAATGTCCCAAAAAATTTGTAAATAATAAAAGCCTAAAAATTCATAAATTCCCAAATTCTGATGGAAATGTTGATCCAGCACTGCAAACCTCAAGATATTCAGTTGCATCAGAGCCCCTGAAGCCAGAAGCCTGGTTTTCTAATCATGCAGATACCTCAAGAGCTTTTCTCTTGCTTTCTGGTTTCTAAAGCCCTCTGCATCCTTCCTTCAGTCCTTTTCTTGGCAGCCAGATGGGCTAGAAATCTGCTCTTGGTATTAAGGACAGTGACCATCACAGCAGCGCAGTGTTGACCTAGTCCTGCAATGTTTCTGGTAGCACAACATGATGAGCTGAGTACAGCAAGAAGAAGGTATGGAAGAACAATAGGGGTTGATCCTCATGTGGTGCAAATGAAATGATGACAAATGACACCATTTGAAGATCCAAATATCTTAAAGGTCTTGACAGCAATCCTGAGATGGGTGGGATTTATCTCAGCAGAGTTTTAGGAGTCTACAAGGTGGATGTCTCCACCTGGGCTCATCAGTCCTGGTGCACTGGAGAGCCAAGGAAATGAAATGGGCACTTTTAGTGTGCAAATGATTTGTCTCATTTTATACATCTTTTTCTATCTTCTCCCAAAAAGTGGACAGATTATAACCACCAGCAGACATCTCACTCTCAGTGACATCCGTTCCCTCTCCAAAACGCCCAGAGAACCACAGCAAGGAGACCCTGACCGGTTGATGGAGATCAGCAACGCTCTCTCCCTATTTCTGTCTTCTAGGAAGCAAATTGTGGGTCGTTAGTGGCTCTCTGCTCTTCAGCAGACTCATTAGCACCTGAACTAGCTCATCTCCAAAGGGAAAGAGGGGAAAAAAGGAAGGGGGGGGAGAAAAAAGGCAGCAGGCGCTTAACTGCTCTCAAGCTGCTCCTTTGTGCCAAGACCACTCCATCTCCGGTATTGTTTACATTGAAATAAAAGCTGAACAGTGTCAGATCTTAAAATAACTTGCTGTTTGTGGAGCAGGAAAACCAGGGTCAGGGAAGTTTTGAACAAATTTAAAGAGGCAGGATGACTAAGGGATGAACTAAGACTCGGGCAAGGAGGCGTTCGCATGCACCTGAAGTTCAACCATGAGCCTGGTGCAAAGTGAGTTGGGGTCGCCGGGTCTCCCCAGTCCGTTCCAGCGAGGCTGGGTCACGCCTGGGGCTAAGACATCCGCATTTGTCCTCCCAGAGGGAATCTGCAGCCACTGCTGTTTCTCTTGTTAGGAAAACTCAGCACATGGTAGAGAAGGAGGGGTGGGACTGACCCAAATGCCCTTGAGATGTACAACCAGTGGGTCCAGCTGTGACATACAGTATTTTAAAAGAAGGAGCTCCATAACGCAGAGTGCAGAAAGTATTGATGGGAATGCTGAGGAAAAGGCTACATCGATATGTATGGTAGGACACTGGGCGACAGGACAGGGCTCAAGGGTCAGGAATTCAACATTGCCATCCCAATGCAGGCCACCTCCAGGTCCCAAACAGGGTAGGGGACAGTAGATCTTTGGGTAGGTGAATGAGACATGGGAAGGTGGGATACATGGATAGAACCCAACCAGATCTGCCCCATCCACCCCACAGGTCAAGCTCGACTCTGTCGTAATCTTGCTTATCACTTGTCGTAGAGTGTCATACTGTCTGCTGGGGGACAGACTGGCCTCCAGGTGAGCTGATATCCTAACACAACCCATACCAGATCTTAAAGATAAAGTCAAGACCAATCAACTTGTGTGGACCGAAGCTCGAGTCAAGTCCTGGTCCAGCTTGAGGGCACAAGGCTCCGCACTAGGCTTGCTGCCCTTAGGTGGCAGCGCTGCCTGCAGATACTGAAACATAGGGTATCAGGATGCGGGTGCTTTCAGGGACACAAGGACACCCCCACATCACTCTCCTTGCCCCCATTTCTCAGCCCCCATTCCTAAGCCCCCAGCAGACTCGCCGGCATGCAACTTATCCAGGGTGCAAGCAGGGAAGGAAGGAGATGTGTGCCAGGCACAACAGCAAGGATCTACCTGGCCTTGCGGTGGTCATTAGTGTTTCCCCTTTGCCTTGGTTCTGCCTGGCCATGGGAGAGGTGATGGCAGCAGGAAAGCGGGGGTTGCCCCAGGGCCGTCACCTTACCTGGGCTCCCCCACACCCCACTCCTGCATGCAGGGATGGTGAACACCAAGGATTTGCGGGGATTTGGGGGAGGTGGGTAGTATATGGCATGAAAACGTATCTTTTTACTCTAGCCTTGTCACCTGCAACCTCTTCACTGAGCTTTTGGGCAGCTCCTGTCCTCCCAAGAAGTCTTCAGGGGTATCTTTGTGGTGTTTTTTTTCCCCAGTCCACCTCGAGCTCTCTTTGGTCAGCAAACACCCATGCAAAACTGGCTGCAAGGAACCGACAGGGCGAGCGGCATTGCTGGTCTGATGCTGAGACCAACATATTTTTGGGGGAGAAGCGATGAGGGAGCAAGAGCAGCCATATGGGCTCATAGTCCAGACTTGCAGGCAGCCCGTGGGAGCAGGCAGCAAGCTGGGGAGCAACCAGACAGTGACCCATGTGGGACCCCCAGCCAAAGCAAGTCGAGTGGGTAGTAAAGCAATAAATTTGCTCTCATGGGTTGGAAGGGGGTAACCAGTAGAAGGCCTGGGGCAGCATCAAGCCAAAGAGGCCCACAGCGGAGATTGTGCATGTGGGATGTCGGAGATCTCATTAATGTGAGCGGAAAGTCACTGGTGTCTAGGGCTCTGCTGGAGTGAGCGTGGCTGAGTTGAAAGAGGAAGAAGAGACACTCAGCTCTCCATTAAACATTAATGCCCAGCCCTGACTTGCATTCAGCGAGATGGTAAAAGCCTTGAGATTGCTGGGGATCAATCCCAGACACGATGCTAAATGCCAGCGCCGAGCCTTGGAGATGGAGCAAGGAGTGAGCTGGAGCCTTGGACCGCCCTGGCGCAGTCCCCTGGCAGAAGGCAGAGAAATAAATAAAAGAAATAAAGTCCCAGATGAAAAAAAAAAAAAAAAAAAGAAGATGACATGCCTGGGCTGGGTGGGAGAGGCCACTGCTGCCAGACGCAAGCCATTGGGGCAGGAGCCCAGCACCATCCTTTTCCCACGCCCCGCTCACCCTCTCTGAGCGATGGAAGCCTTCAGCTCAGAGCAAGGACATTTATTCACCCACAAATATTCCCTTCCCTACTTCCATGGCTGGGTTAAACCTCTAGCACGGGCATTAATGTGGTGCATGAACAAGCTCTTAAATGCCCCTGGGTGTTTGTTCAGCACCCACAAATCCAAGCCTTCAAGAGAGCCCGTGCCCCACGGAGGAGGTGGAAGAGGAGCTGCAGGGAGGTGGCTGGGGGAGCACAGTAAATTGGGACAGAGTTAATAAAGTTATTGACCTCTCCGAAATAACTAAGCTGTGCACAGGACCCCTGCAAGGACACACACACACTGCAAGGACGCATGGGGGTTCATAAGAAATTAAATTATATACAACTGTAGCTGCGCCTCTAAGTTGTATCAGGAATGGGAGACGGCCGGGTCTTGGCCAAAGCATCAGCTCCAAAAAGAGTTAACGGCACACAAGATACGTTTAGTGGGATTTGGTATTTTTTTAAACTCTAACAAACAAAGCATATGAGAAAATCCAGTTCACAGCTGAGCCCTGGCTGCCTGCCCACTAGGGCAGGGAAAATGCAGATGGTTCGAGATACCCACACGCCTGCGTTTCTCCCGCAGCCTGTGGCTCAGGGTCCCTGGTAGGTCTCCCTCCGTCGCATTCAAGCCGGCCAAGGTGGCAACGGTGCAAATTGCAGTGTAAAAGCAGCACGGATTCATGAGCAAATCTGCTTCCCTTGAGCCCTATTGGCTTCCCTGGACCTGCGGAGGAGCTGGGATCCTGCAAGGCTCCGCTTGTTCAAAAATAGTAATTAGCTCTCAAAGTAAATAGGTGTTAACAGAAACAAAGAGCTTCGCCGCAGTCTGTGTAAACACCTCAGAGTGAATTTAATTTCCCTTCTCCCGGCAGATGCAATCGCGCTGCTCTACAATTATGTTCAGGTCGGGGTGGTGAACGAAGAAGCCACGGCGGCGGCTTTGCGGAGCAGCTGCTCCTCGGCGGCGCCGGGGCAGCCGGCGGTACCCGCCACTTCACTGACATTTAGGTCCCCGAGGCTGAAACAAACTTCCTTTCAACGAACCAGATGTGTAATGCAACCGGCGATCAGCTAAACCTAGCACGATGTTAAACCGCCCTAAACGCCAGCCTGTTTCTTAATCCTTAGAGTCCCCCAGTCTAGACAGGACATGAAGGGCTAATGTGAAAACCAAGCAACAGAAAATTTACACTGTCCTGTCAAGCTGCAAAAAGAAAGAAGCATCAAAGAGTAGAAATTTGTTTGGCTTTTTAATTTTTTTTGCCTTTTGGGAGCGTGGGCAGCACCTAAGCACAGTCCCGCGCTGGTGCAGAGGGTTTGCAGCCAGTTTGCATCACCGTGTGCAGCTGCTTTCGGGTTGCCCGTTTGCTCACTAAATCATGCTAAAAAGCAGTTGAAAATCCATCTTTTCCCTACCATCGTGGGGAGCTGGTGAAATAGGTTTTTACACAAACTGCCCCGAAAGCTAATGAGTTTTTTCTCCACCACCGGTGGGTTAAAAGCAAACTCGTGACCGGTGGCTGGGGCTCAGCTGATGCAGGGTATCCCTCCAAGCGGGAGGTAATTCAGCATGTGGTGGCAGCTGTAGTAAAAGCCTGTGCCGGTGACGGAGCGCTTCCTCGGCCGGGATGCAATTATAACCCAGCCAGGAACAGCCTGGCTTTGGGGCTGGACCCAGCAAGGCTTTTGGGTCAGCATAAAGCAGTCACGCACCCAGGAACGAGAACAACCAGTAAAATGTGCACAGCGGCTTCCCCGGCAGTTTCTGATCTCGTTCCGCCACGCTGCCTGTCTGCTGGGAGACAGAGGTTTATTTAATTAATTGCTACAATTAGCGTGGAGCTGTTCCTGCCCACGATGGTTACCTTTTCCTCCCCTTTTTGGTGCATCTAATTACCGACTTATTCATTCTCCAAGACAGAGGCTACAACGAGGCACAGAGAGGCTTGAGGATGAAAGGGTGAAGTCTAAGAAAGAAATGTAAGAGGTCCCAAGATCTATTTCTACCCAGGAACTGTCTTAATCTCATACAAACTCCTTATCCTCTCCCACCCATCAACCCATGGCTTCAAGAAGGTGACGAAGAGGGAGCACAGCAGTTACAAATATTACTATGACTGTTTTATTTCTCCCTCCAGATGACCCATCATGAAGGTTGGGTGATGGGCTCAAGTATGCCGAGATGGACAAGACTCCCAATATCCATCACCCACAACCTCTCCGCCCAGCCTCGGGCCGTGAGCCCTTCAAACAAACATTATCTACTTTGGGAAATCGATGATTTATTTGCCATTACTTAGCAGGGATGGTGAAGGAAAGGTGAGTGTGGGGTCGCCGCTTCAGTGAGCACCAAAGCGAAGCACCAGCCCTGAATAATTCATGCTCCCTCTTTTCTGCAGCATCTGGACACATCTGCTGCATTCACCATCGCAGGCTTTTTCTTGGCTGACTCAGAAAATCACACTTTGGCAGCTGGGTACTGTTTCAAGTGGGTACTTTCCCTACAGCATTAACGAGCTGTGATTTTGTTACAAATAGGGATTTTTGTTCCTCTTTTGCTGATGTCACTCCATGATCCTGCAGGGAATAGCGCTCGGATCTCTGCAGCCTGAGGAGCCCTATGTGCCCTTTGGGACAGATGTACTTGCAAGCGGGAGATTGTTTTTCATTTTGCTACCCAGATTTATATTTCACTGAAGTCCAGTATTGATCCCGCAGCCGCTGGGCTGGAAGCTCACTTTACTAAATGGGAAGAAAAACAGTCCCCCCAGCCGAACGCACGCAAAATGGAAAATCCTGCAACAAAACAGCTCTTGAAAAGGAGCCTGAACAATTTTGCTGAACCTCGAGGACCACGCTGCTGACATCGGAACGGGATGTAATTTATTTAGCCTGACCTTTCCCTGCAAGACCGTGCTGACGGCATTATCAAGGATCTTTTCTACCACTTGTACACCCATTGCCAAGGTGACGTCCCGTTTCATGTGTCAGTCGGTGAAGATCGCATCCACGCCGCTGTGATGCTTTGTTTGCTGTCCTGCCTGACAAGCTCTTGGCAGGGTTTCAGCTCCCGCGGATGGCAGCTGCTCTGCGAGGGACCAAAACACATTCAAGCTGGACATCATTATGGGGAGTTTCATGTAGTCAGAGCACGGGACTAGGGTCCCCTGGATGAGACTGGACCATGGATGAGATAAAGCAAAGATGCCCAGAGGTGCTACTAGGTGTAATGGGACTGGCAGGTGACTGCAGTGCTGCACCCCATGCTCATCCCCATCCCATCTCACTCAGGATTTATGTAAGTCCTTGTACCGGGGAACCAGAGGCAGCTTGTTGGTGCTCACCCGCAGAGGCTTGCCAAAGCGCAGCCGGGTTTGGATGGTGGAGCAGGACCGGTGGAACCGGTCCTGCTGCTGCACAAAACCACCTCTTCCCCCCACCTTTTCCTCTCCCCTCCCAGCGCTTTCCCAGCGGGTCCCAGGAGGAGATGGAGATGCAGATGGGGAGGACGCATCTGCCCTTCACAAGAGATCGATCCTGTTGGCAGTGCGGACAGCCATAGCGGGGAGGGACATGGTCCCAGTAAAGCTTTTCCCCACCTCGCCAAGGGACTGAAACCTCTGAACGAGGAGGATTTTCACTGCTGGTTCCCACAACTCTCAGAGGGACTCTGGTGATGGATGAGGACAAAGGTTGCAGCTAAAAAAGTCCCCAAACCCCCCCAACCTCTTATAAGAGACTCAAAGGTCTACAGTTATGGGGGAATAATGGATCAGGTGGCTCACAGGGGCAAAGCCTCCTCTGCTTCAGATAGCAAAGGTAGGAAAGCCTTGTGGAGGTTTCCCATGTGTCCATCCATTTCCCACTCGAGCCCTCCCAGTCTTGTGGGCTGCACCCCCCTTCCACAGGTCTGATCTGAAAGAAGAGCTGGGCCCTGTTGGGAGGACAGGACAGGAGATGCTCTTGGCCAAGGACACGGCTCTCATGGTACCTGTGTTCTCCTCGGACTGGTTGAAGCCACAGATCTGGCAGATGCTCCGAACCCACTTGTTCATGTCGTCCTCGGTCTCGGCCACCAGGTAGAAGGTCCTGTCGCTGGTCTTGATGTCGAAGATGTAGCTGTCTTGCAGCTCCTTCTTGTTGAAGGTCAGGCCCGCATCCACTTGCTCACAGAAATTGAGGTTGATCACACGCAAAGGTTTCTTGGAGTGGTCATTTTTGTAGTACTCCAGGACGTCGGGGTCGCCACTCATCCGACCGCTGCGCAGGACGAACCAGCGTTTCTTCCATGCCTGCAACCAAGAAGAGAGGAAGCATGAACCCCATCACTCAAGTTGTGAGGGCCAAGAAACACCTGCCAGGCACAGGGTGACACAGACGGACATGACACCTCTCTGCCCCAGGATGCTCTGGAATGCTGCTCAGGACCTCCCTGCAAGAGGTGCACAGACTCAGCTCAGTTCATCAGTTTAATACTCAAATCCCACTGGTTATCTGGGAGAATTAAATACCGAAATATGATGCTAGCTTAAGATGACCACAAGAAGTGCTAGTCTTGAGGCTTAGAGCAACCTTGCTCCTACCCTACAGCCCAGCCACATTCCCAGGACCCAAATACACTTTGCTTCTTGATGCAAGATGATCTGCAGGGCAGCATCACCGGCAGTCGCAGTGCCAAAATGCCTTCCAGTAGCTCGGAGGAGCTCAGGCACTTTGGACACAATGCCTTGGGTATCCTGCCCTTCAGAGAAACCCCTGAGAGCATCACAGAGTGCATCTGCCGATACCGACCATGCCAATCCCATCTCAGTTTAAATGCCAGGATAGAAAGGCTAATAAAACCAACGGGGAACTGGTTTGATTTTTTAAATATCAGGAATAATGCCAGGGAGACCCATGGAGAATCCAAGCTTCATTTGTTTTTCAGCATCTTCTGCTCCCTCGTACGTAGGAAACTCCTTAGCAAAGGAAAAGGTTATCATCGATTATTCCGAGCACTGCTGACAGCGGCCCCCGGCCAAACCACCTGGGGAATGGACTCAGGGAACAGTGTTTGAAGCAAACTGGCAAAATAAATGTCAGCCATCAGCCCTGGCACTGGGAGCTGCTGCCTCTCTGCTCTCCCCACATCAAATGCAGTTGGGACCCCACAGGAGGGGCAATAGCCACAACGATAACGTGCTAAATGCTACGATGGGTATTACACAGAGTATCGTGCAGGTGTAACTCCCCGTCCCGTGGGCTGGAGGGGTTTTCTTGGGGATTGGGCTCTGCACGAGCATCCTGGTACCTGCGGGAGGGATGCACAGGGTGAGGGACCACCATGAGCTGCTCCCCATTGCAGAGCTATGTTGCCTGGCAGAGGACTCAGCTCCCATGGGGTATGGAAGGGAAGGACTACTTCTAAGTGTAGTCCTTAAAATATCTGAGTTTGTTCAGGCTCCCTTTGAAGGTGGTGAAGGTTTGAGAGGTGCACAAACAACGTGGGCCAGATATGGCCCATGTGGATGAGCCGGGTGATGTGGGGTATTGCCAGTGCTCCTGCACTACCTGATACAGACCTCAGTTTGCACCAAAGGATGCCAAGGGAGGGGATGTGATTTCCACCATACTGCCCCAGCCACGGACTTTTGCTTGTTTTATGAGCTTTACCTTAATTATTTTTTTTTAAAAATCACCAGTTTTTGGGTTCATGTGATTATGAGAGGCTGGGTCATGAGGAAGCACATGATGCCCCTAAGAAGGAAGAACCAACAGCCACAAACATGTTTAGTAACCCAAGAGAGGCAGCAAGGCGAGTGGTGGGCTGGGACCTCCATGAAGCTCCCTGGGAGGTGACTACAGCCTTGTGAGGCTTTGCATATTGGCAATGGGCACATGTTAGATTTCAGCTACCCAATTGCATGCGGATCCCACAATTTTGGAGAATCTGGTGGCTGAAATAAGGGTAAGAAACCCCTGCGATCTTTTCTCTGAATAGTCCAATTTGCACCATACTTCTCAACGGCTTAAAAGTAGCTTTTTTTGGTCTCTTTGAGATTTGTAACCAAATTAGTTTTGCGGTAATTCTCAAACTGGCTCCCAGTGCCAGGAAAGCAACTTCAGTGCAATCTTCCAAATGCAGCAGAGCAGGAAATTGCTTAGTAAGAAGATGTGCAAGGCTGGCAGATTTTGGTTTCATCCAGGAGACGCTCACACCCCTCTCAACAAAACGGCCGCTTTTAGATGAAAAAAAATGCACACAGAGGACCTACGTCCATCAGGGAGGGAAAAAACCAATTTCACCAGGCAGCAGCAATAATTTGCTATTCCGCTTCCTCAAAACGGATCACCCAAATAATTGGAAAAATTCCTCATGAACATGTTTTCTAGCTCTAGGTAAAAAATGTCCCATTAGCTTCTTCCTATTAACACCAAGCTACTTCTTTGCTGCTACTTGGCAGGACTAAGACATGGGCAGACATCGATGAGGGGGTCTGAAAGAAGATCAAGTTGTGCAACCACATGAACCCCCACCTTAATGAAGACACATCCAACACTAGTTCTTGCTACTTGGCTCGTTGCTTTCCAACCATTTGGAGTCAAGCCTTGCAGCATCCCTTCGTGGCAGAGAAGTTGCATTGAAGAAACCGCAAAACACAGAAACTAGGCTCCAGAATTTAGGGTTTTCATAAAAAAAAACAGGAGGAAATGCTGCAAGCAAGGCCAGTGATGCTACCACGGCTTCCCTTTTTATCGCCAATGCGAGAGCCACACCTTCTCCAGTTCTCTTTGGTCTGTCTGGAAGCAATGGAAAGCCCCACACAGTCAGTATTTGGCAGAGAAAACAGTATAACACATGCAGTCCGGTGGTATTGGGTAAGTCCTAACATAAGCTGGTTGCAAGAGAAGTGCTCTTCTCAGGAGAAAATTTCTTGGGAAGCTTCAGGAGCTGGAGTATCACTGGAGGGTGAGACCCTTGGAAAGAGCAACAACCTCACCAACCTGGGACGACCACCCTGTCCACCTGGCCTGGTGCCCTCATGATGATACAGACTCAGCAGTTTTTTTCTAAAACAGCTTCTGATCCAGAAAAACAGCTCACGGCAGCAGCTGCTGTCCTGGACAGGTGGCTGCAGCAGCACAGCTGGATGCATCTCCCACTGCACATCTCTGCAGCAGGACCAGCCATTTCTGCCTCCTGAGATCAGCTTCTGAGCCAGAGGAATAAGCACTGGCCATTAGAAGAGAATGGCAGGAAATAATAAAGAAATAGCCAGGAACTTTCTTATTTTTGTGGAGATGTTCCCTGTTTCTTTGAATTTTTGAGCACTGAGCTCAGCAAGTGTATTTTAGTTCTTCCCCATGGATTTGCTATGTCTCCATCAGGAAAAGGGCTCAGCTTGTGCTTGCCAGGCTGGGGCTGTGCTTGAAGCATCTCATGGCACTAACGGAACTTCCTTCAACATGTAGAGATATGTAGCAAAGAATACACAGCCTGCAGCATGTGGCCCACCCTCCTGGGACACCTATTTCCCCATTCAAAGCTATCAATATCATCCAAATCTTCCATGCTCAGGCTGCCCTAGAATATCACCTTCCTGCAAGGAAGTGATTTAAGGGTCTACTGACCACCAGCTGCAACAGCAGTAGGTTGTGTAGGATCCATATGTCCATGCCAAACCAGAGGAAGATGCAACTCCATGTGAACGCTGTTTCCAAGACCACCTTCTCCCACCACAAGGCTGCGATGGCCAACACTCATCTCCTCCTTCACCTCAATTTTCCTTCTCTCCTTACTTCTGTTTCTTCCTGGCTCCTTTGAAGCCCCTGTTGCTGTCAGCCCGCTCCTGCCAAAGCACTGTGCCTCACCGACACGTGGTGTGAGCCAAGGGCTGTGTTTGTTTAACAGCTTTACAACGTAGAGAGGCCAACAGCTTAACAGCCATAAAATGGTGACTTTGTGGCCCTAATTTCCAGCTGTGTGGTCCTTTGCCTGCATTGGGCTGCTTCACAGTTAAATTACAGCTGCTAAAGGCCCTTAATATCATTGAGAAATATTCTGACACTTGGCAAGTGCTTCTTTTAAAGACTTGTTTGTTAAAAAAAATGCCCATCGTGCTGCCAGCGCAATGTAAATCCTCCCTGGGTACTGAGAACTGCAACTGCTGCTTGATTGCTTTCCACCTCAACAGTGCCGTGGCAAGTTAAAGTTTACAAAACTGATCCCTTTCAAGCTGGATGCTACCTGGAATTGGTTGTTTTATGGGTTGGAGACTTGGGTTGGTAGAGATGAAGCGGTGCTGCTGGGTTCATTGGCTGAGCGCACTTAGCAGGGATGCTCTGAGGGGCTCAGGCAGTGGCTGGGACCCTTCCTGTGCCCTCTGCTGGGTGAGGAACCAGGAGTGCCCAACCGGAGAGGTGGCTGCTCTTGAGCAAACGAGATACCATCATGGGAGATCTTCTACCACACCATGAATGAGGTCTCTCATGTCCCTTGTGGCTCTCCTGATGGCGCAATACTGTGGCAGAGCTGGTGGCATCAGTGCAGAGGGCTCAGACTGTCCCTTGTCAGAGAATCTGGGGACTCCAAGTGCATAATAACCCAAGTGCAATTAAGGACAGGTCAGACAGAAGCTTTATTAACTATGATCATAGCAAGAGGACATACGGACAGCATCTCCTCCTCTGCTCCCCAGTTCTCTGCCAAGCGATTGTAGACACCCAGCCTATATATTCTTTAAGAAAAAAAGAAAAGAGGTTAGGAAAAGAATATTTTCAATGTTAGCAAAGCCAGGTATCCATCCCCAAGGAGCTTGCTAACTGCCACATTCCGAAGAAGGAATCAAACAGTAAATAACGTCACAATGTGGAGAGATGGCTCTTGGTGGGGCCTATAGGAGTGGCCCACCCAGTATTATCTTAGCTCAGAAGTGAGGAGTTGGAAACAGTCAGAGACTGTTAGCTTTTAGTTGAAAGGAATGTTCTTTCAATTAGGACAAACTTCTGAGCCAGACCTCTCAAATCTTAAATATGAATAATTTGACCACCACACCCTTAAAGCATATATAGAGGTAGGACAAGAG